>PVJO010000934.1:0-197931 GCA_004026905.1 Hystrix cristata | reverse complement strand
GGAGTGTTCCTTTTTCCCCACAGCCCCGCCAGCATTTGTTATTGGTTGATTTTTCCATATACGCGGTTCTTTCTGGAGTGAGGTGGAATCTTAACGTTGTTTTGATTTGCATCTCTCAAATGACTAGTGATGTTGAGCATTTCTTCATATATTTATTTGCCATTTTTATTTCTTCGTCTGAGAAATGTTTATTCATTTCGGTTGCCCTTAAAAGCTGATCATTTTGTACTGAGCATTCGTGCTAGTGCTAAACCCTCATGGGAGAGATAGGTATAATTACATCTCCATTTTGTAGATAAGCAAACTGAGGCTCAGACACATTAATCTTGAATCAGAGGCACTGGGATTAAAACAGAGATGAGCAGTGTTTGCCTCGCAAGTATGAGGCCCTGAGTTCGATTCCCAGTACCAAAAAAAAAAAAACCAAAAACAAAAAACAGAGATGAGTATAGAGCATAGATTTTGAAGTCAGGCCGAAGAAATATTCATTATTTTATAGATGGATGTGAAAAATTAAATCATGTTTCTTTTTTTGGTTTTCATTTTTTTGCCTTTTTTTTTTTTTTTTGAGACAGTGTTGCTCTGTAGTCCTGGGTGGCCTCAGACTCACTATCCTCCTGCCTCACGATCCTCTTGCCTCAGTGCCCCCAGCCCACCCTGGTTCTGGGGTCCCAGGTAGACACCAGCAGGCCCTGCCCAGCATGCTGCTGTTGAATGCGTTGTCCGGAGGGAACGTAGAGGGGACCCGGACCCTGCCCGGAACAGCAGCGTGGCAGCCTGGAGGAGAGTTCAGGAGAAGGAGTTAGCGGCACGGAGGAAGCCAGCGAAGCTGGGGAGAGGAGAGCAGCAGCCAGGGAGACCCACTCAAGGCCACGCGGCCATCAAGGGCAGAGCCAGGGCAGGAGCACTCCCCCATTGCTGCCCCCTTAGCTGCTGGCAAAGCAGAGCTCTCGGCAACCTCCACACCCCCCTTCCCCGAGCCGCTCCACCCTCTCCTCGCCCCCTTGTTGTCACTTTACAGTCTGATGGGAGTTGTTTCCCAGGTAGCAACTGCAGGACTGACAAGGCAAGGAATGTGTGCCGAGTAGTAATTCCCAGCTGGCTGAGTGAATTCGGGGAAAAACAGAGAACTCTGGGGCTTTCAGCAGCCAGTCGGCCTGGGGAGCCTTGCTCAAAGGCGCCCACACAGGTCGTTGCCTCTCAGAAACACAGGGCTGGCCGTGATGATGAGTTTCCAGAGCAGTGACTGGCATTTGACAAAGGCCGTCCCTCTCCAAAACGGTAAGGTTTGTCTGTCGCAGCTCTCTGACTTGTTCCTTTCTCTTCCACGGAGCCTTCCGGCCTTCATGGGCTCGTGCCCCCCACCCCACCCCCCGTGGCATTGCATCTTCCGTTGGCTCTCTGTATGCGCACAACAAAATCATCTTTCTGCAAAGAATGTCACAATGGCTTCTGCGCTCATTTTTAGGCCTCCGTTTCAGGAGCCAGAAGTCTTAAGGCAAAGGAACACATTTCTAATTGAAAACTCAAACATCAGCCAGCAAGTGGGTGGGTTAATAAAAAGCTATTGGGAGAAGGCACCTTTCTGGTGCTGCTGAAATTGTACTCCTGGCTCAGAGTGTCGACACTCTTACTCGGAAGCCAGTATCCGTAGCCAGGAGAGGTCTCACCAACCCTGACACACTTGGGTGGAAAGGGCACAAGTTCTGGAGCCAGACTGTCCCGGATCACGTTCCAGTTTTGGCCCTTACCAACTCCAAGACCTTGCACAAGTTACTGAATGGTTGGTGCCTCAGTTTCCTCATTCTGTAAAGCAGGATACTTATAATACCTAATACGCATTCTTACGGGGTGAATTTGGATAACTTGGGAACACGTAATCACTTAGCAGAGTGCCAGCCACGGCGGGAGGCACATAGGGAATGGTGTCTAGTCTGGCCATTTCCTCACTCAACGTGCCTTGCCCCTCACGTCCCTGATCTATGTAGGTCATTTGGGGGAAACTCAATACAACTAAAATTATTGAGCACCTGCTCCATGCCCAGCCTTGAGCTGAGGGCACTGTGGGAAACGCAGCAGACATCTGCAGAGGAGAAGCCATACTGGAGCAGCCTTCCTCAGGACATTTGAAGCGCCCTCTCACGAGCCTCATCTGGAAACCATGTGGAGAGGCCCGGGGTTCTTTCTTACGTAAAACAGCAAGGAGTTTAAAAGCACATGGCATGGGCTCTGCAATCGGGCAGTCATATGTTAAGTCCTTCTCTTTGCCTCTTGACCATGGTGTGACCTTGGGCCAGCCACATGACCTCCTCGTGCCTTGGTTTCCTCATCTGTAAAATGGGTGTCATAATTACGTCTTTAGACATCATGTACTCAATCACTAATGTACTGAATCAATTAGATGTATAATTATTGCTTTATACAGTCATCTCTTTTATCACATAGAAAAAGGGAGTTATAAAAATACATTTACCTTTAAACATTACATTTACCAGTGTTGTTTCTTTATTTTTTCATGCGCATTCAAATTACTGTCTAGTGTCCTTTCATTTAGCCTGAGGGATTCTCTTTACCTTTTCTTGTCGTGTGGGTCTCCTAGCAACAAACACTCGCATTTTACCTGGAAATATTTCGTTTCTCTTTCATTTTTGGAGAACTGTTTTACCAGAGGGAATTCTTGGTCGACTTTTTTTTCTTTTCAGTACTTTGCATATGTCTTCCCACTGTCTTCTGACCTCTGTGGTTTTTTGTTTTTTTCTTCATGGGTGGGGCCCACACATACTCAAGCACTCTGCGCCTGTGCCGCAGCCCAGCCCCAAGGTTTCTGATGGAGAATTAACTGTTAATCTTATCGAGGAGCCCTTGTATGTGATGGGTCACCTCGCTGTCTCTTCTTAGGAGAGTCTCTTTGCCTTTGGCTTTCAACACTGTGATTATATTGTCTCAGAGTGGATCTTGTAGAGTTTATCTTACTTGGAGTTGGTTGAGCTTCTTGGATGTGTAGGCTAATATTTTTAATCAAATTTGGGGGGATTTGGGCTATGATTTAAATATCTTTTCTACTTTTCCCCTCTCTCCTCTGAGCTATCCATCCCGGATATACTGGTGTGCTAGACGGTTGTCCCACAGATCTCTGAGGGCTCTGATCATTTCTCTGCCTTTTTTCTTTGCCTCTCACACTGAATAGTAGCAGTATCTTCAAGGTTGCCCATTCTATCTTTTGCCTGTTTAAATCTGCTATCTAACCTCCCTAGTAAATATTTCAGTTACATTTTCAACTCCAGATTTATTTTTTGTTTGTTTGTTTGAGACAGAGTCTTGCTGTGTAGTTCAGGCTGGCCTTTAGGTCACTCTGTAGCCCAGGCTAGACTCAAACTAGCAGTGATCCTCTTGCCTCAGCCTTCCTAGTGCCAGGATTATTGGCATATGCCACCATGCCCAGCTAGATTTATATTTTTAAATAATTTCTGTTTATATTCTCTAGTTATTGAGATACTATTCTCATACTTTCCTTTAGTTCTTAGCTATAGATTTCTTTAGCTTTTTGAATATATTTTAAATAACTGAGTTATATCTACCTAAAAAGTCCAATGAGAAGGCTTCCTTGGGGGCAGTTTCAATTAATTGGGTTTTTCCTGTGTATGGGGTTGTTTCTTTGCGAATCTCATCATTTTTGTTGAAAACTGGTCATTTTGCATACTATATGTAGCAACACTGCAAATCAGATTCTCCTTCCCCCCCAGGGTTTGCTGTTGTTGTTACTTGCTGTAATAGTAGTTGTTTGTTTAGTGACATTCTATTTGAACTTCTCCAAGAGGCGGTTGATCCCAGCTCACAGTTTACAAAGTATAACTCCCCCTACTGTTTGCTTTGGCTGCCCCACAGCTCTTTTGATGAAACTTGAGGCCAGTCTTTGGAGGAAGTTATAAATATCAAGCTTGTCTCGATGCTTCTTAGATCTTAGCTCAGCAATCTCTATTCATATAACTCATAAATCATAAGGCCAATCAGCATTCATTATCTCAGAAGGAGAAAAAAATGAGAGATTTATATGGCATGAGAGATCTCATTCTATTCTTCCAAGAGGCTTGAAAAGATCTCCTCATGAGAATAAGCCACAATCCAGACAGAGAAATGAAATCCACATCTCCCAGAAAAGATGCTTCTGGACCTCTCCTTCCATTCCCAAACTCCTCCGCATTTGAGGTTTGAGGAGCAACTCCTGCAAACTAGAGTTGTCACAGTCCTGTAGAGTGTGACCAGGCAAGGGTGCCTCTGCGAAGGAGGCTCTGTCTCCACAGCAGAGAGGGCAACCATGACAGCAGTCTGTTGGTAGGCAGGGCCTGGGGCAGAAGGACTGGGAAAGTAGGCTGAAGAATGTGGGCTCTGTGTCTCCAGTGCTGGCCAGGGGTAGGAGGAGGAAGAGAAGGGCGAGGGAGAGACAGGTAATGACGTAAAGACCGCTCATAAGTCCTGTGCCCCTACGGCAGCCTGCAGAGAGAGAGGACTTGCTTTTTCTGTGTTCATATTTTCACCAAGCACTTTTTATTTTTGTTTTTAAGTAGTGGGGGTTGGACTCAGAGCTTTGCACATGCTCGGCAAATGCTCTACCACTGAGCTACCCCCTCCTTTTTTTGGACACAGGGTCTCACTAAGTTGTCCAGGCTGGCTTTGAACTTGTGATCCTCCTGCCTCAGCCGTCAAGCAACTTTTGATATTGTTATTTGTGTTTTTGAAATATTCCTCAGCTATCAACTTTATACATTCCTTCAACAAATAATTATTGGATGTCAAGGCACTGGGGATACTGAGATGAATCAGACAGATCCTTCGTGATTATGGGGGGAAACTAATGTACAGAGAATGATATTACAACAAGAGCAGGAGCCCCAAGGAGGCCCCTTGCTTTAGCTTGGAGTAGGGGCAGGAAGTAGGATTCTGCATGGTCTGTGGTGAGTGGCAGTAACTGACCTGAAACTCACACAAGTTTGTCAGTTGTCACTGACAGGAGGGTATGAGGATGCAAGCATCCTAGAGAAAAGGAGCAGTGAATGCAGACAGAAGCCAGAGAGGGGTTTTGGTATATTCTAGTACATTCGAGAGTGGAAAAATCACTTTGGAAGGTGGACATAGGACATACAGAGGATTTTGCAAAGAAATGAGATTAGAAAACTAAGGACGTTCAGATCACAAAATGCCCTGCATCTTGTGAGGAGGCATCTGTGCTTCATCTTAAAGCTTATGCAGGAGCGAGTGAGGGATTTCATGGGAGAATGACGTGCCTAGCATAGGAAGGTGGTTGAGAGTGCAACATGAAATCCTGTCCCTTGTGACAACATAGATGGACCTGGAGGATATTACATTAAGTGAAATAAGCCAGGTGCAGAAAGACAAACACTGCATGATTTCACTTATGTGGAATATGAAAAGCTGTTCTCGTAGAAATTGAGAGCAAAATGGTGGTTACTAGTGACTGGAGGATGAAGAGGGGCTGAGGAAAGTTCGGTCCATGGTGCTAAGTTCTAGTTGGACAGGAGGAAGTTCTGGTGTGCTACCGCACAGTGGGGACTATATGATAATGTACTACGCATTTCAAAAAACTGGAAGAAAGAATTTTTAATGTCACTATAAAGACATGATAAATGTTGAAGGACATAGACATGCAGTTGGTCACCACCTACTATATACGTGAATCAGCATCGTACTGGGAGTGGGATGTAGCTTGGTGGTAGGGCACTTCCATAGTGTGCTCAAGGGCCTGAATTCCACCCCAGCACCACAAAAAAGTCACACTGTAACTCATAAGTATGTACAACTATTGTGTCAATCAAAATAAAATCGAATTTGAAAAAGAATGTAGAATCTATATACTAGTGATGTTCAATATGTAGTCCCTAGCTACCATTAGCATTAGTGTCACTGGGAACTTATTAAAAATACAAATTCTTGGGGCCCATCTCAGACCTACTGAATGAGAAACCAGAGATGGCACCCAGTCATCTGTGTCTTAACAAGCTCTTCGTGCGATTCGGATGCCTGACGAAGTTGGAGAACTGCTTCCCGGTCCGACTTTGTAGGTTACAAGCCCAGCTCTCCCACTAGATTACCTTAGGCAAGTTCTTTCTGAGCCTCAGTTTCCTGCACTGTAGAATAGGGATTGTAACGTTGTTACGCAGTCTAAGTACATTAACATATATGAAGTGCTTAGAAAAATACCCAGTCTATAGTAAGTTCTCGATAAATATGAATGTCACTGTCCTCAAATTCCTTCTGGTGGGCTAAACATTTTCATATAGCTTGTGGGGCCTACTTTAGTGTCGTATCTTCGCCCATCTTTCCTCTCCTGTTCTTTTCTCTGATTTGAAAAATATCTACTAGATACAGTAGTACCTCAGTTCACGAACGCTTTTGTTTGCAAACAATTTGGTCTGCAAACAGAAGCATTTGGCAAAGTGTTGTTTTTATTGAGAATTCTGCATCGGGTGATGAATATGACTGCAGCAATCTTTCCCACATGAACACGAACGTGGCCAGCTCTTCCAGAATCGCGCAATACCTGAATCAAGATCTTGAAGCTATCAAGTTTGTGAACCAAGGCAGCACTGTGTATTACAAGCTAGAAGGTTGCTTAAGGAGGTTTCACTTGGCAATAGCAGTAGCACCGTAATGAGAATGCTGATCCATTCACTTTATAGAAGAAAGGGAGCTCGGAGTGTGGCTTTGGACAAGCCCCCTTATCCTCACTGTGTTCATCCATGGAGTGAGGAAGTTGGAGCAGATAAATTTTTTTGAGACAGGGTCTCACTCTGTAGTTCAGGCTGGGCTTGAACTCACTGTGCAGCACAGGCTGGCCTCAAACTCAGAGCGATCCTCCTGTCTCAGCCTCCCAAGTGCTGGGATTATAGGCATGCACCACCACGCCTGGCAGGGGCAGATAATTTCCGAGGATTCTGAGAATCAATAATTCTGCTTACCTCTAAATGAGTCAGATGCAGCGAGCATTTATTGAGTGCTGTTCTGGTAACTTTCACAGAATCTCACAAGTCCACGAGATAGGTGTTATTATTATATCCAGATTGAAAATGAGAATGTGGAAGCTGAGAGAAGATACACTTGACCCAGATGGCCTAGCACCCAAGTGGCAGGCCTGAAATTTAGCCAGGTCTGGGTGATTCCGGTGCCCACGTCTCTCCTCCCAGGTCACAGTGCCCCCTGTAGCACACCATGGATTCCTTCAGAGAGATAAATTGGCTTGTTCAAGGTCACACAATTAAGCAAGGGGCAGAGGAAGGACTGAGTCCAGATTTTCTGACTCCAGGGCCAATGTTTGGTCTACAAATTGTGGCCTCGAACAATGAAGGCTAATGGAGCACTAAGTGCTGGACAGATGAATGGCCCGCCTCTTGCTGCAGGCTCCAACAATCTCAAGTTAATAGACGACACACAGCCATGTAATGAACAGCCACATGGCACAGAGGTCAGCAGGGACCAAGGGGGCTCAGCACGGACTTCCTGCCCTAGGCTTTGGCGGGGGCAATCTGAAGGTGTTAGGGGAAGTGATGTAACTGGCATTCTTTTCAAACAAGTCAATGGATCACATTGAGGATCTCCTCATTCGGTGACCTTCAAAAGTAGGATGTGCACATTGGAGTGCAGAAGGAAAATATTAGAACTTCCTTTTCTATAGCCTGCTTATTTTGTCAATTTACAATTTCTATTTTCTGGATATACTTTATAATGTAAGATGCACACACACACAAAGCAGACCTAGGAGTCCCTGTTTCTAATTTATGATCATAAATGCACACTGAATTTATAAATAATTTTGTACTTTTTTATATGCTATATACTGTCCACAATTATTATATTAGTACCTAATCCATTGATGTGATTTGTAAACTATACATATATGCAAACATAAAATGATAAGTATATTAGCTTATATATGCACATCTATTTGGCCATATACTCAAAAACATTTTTCTAAATACAGATGTGAGATAGATACCACAGTCCTCCATCATCCATTAGGAATAGCAATATTCTGAGGCTGCTTATGTGTTAGTAGGACAGAAACCTCATTTTCTTTGGAATTTAATAGTCAGAAATATGTGTGGGTCGTCTGGCTGAGCCTAAGTGTCTACCCCGCATACAGAGATTCCGGAAGAGACAAAGTCCCTGCAACCCTATAAGGGTTGACAAGCTAGTGAAAAAAGCTAGGATGTGGTCCATAATAGGGGGTCTGTAAGAGCAATTTTGGTCCATCCACACACAGGAATATTATCTCATGATTTAAAATGATTTTGGAGAAAGACATTTGGAATGACAGAGACGATTTTATATTGTAAGGAAAAATAATTTATAATTAAAACACAATGATTAATATTTCTATTAAAAGAAAAGAACCTTCGTAAGTCATATACAGAGGCATGGGAAAAGACGAGGAGGAAGTAGTCCAACAAGCTCAGTATGCTGGTGAAATCACAGGCATTTTTCTTTTCCTTTTTGTGGCTGTCTTCGTTTCCTAAAACTTCTATAAGAAACTTCTGCTGCCTTGTAATCAGAAAAAAATACGTTTTGCTTTGTGGTACTGGGGCTAGAACCCAGAGCCTTGTACATGCTAGGCAACATGCTCCACCACTCAACTGGGCCCCCGGCCCTAGGAAAACACTCTTTAAAAGAAAACAAAATGAGCACTTGCCCTTGAGAAAGATGTAAGCATCCTTACGCTGTAAGATGCAGACCCACAGGAAAACAGAAGTGCTCTACTTGTTGCTGTGCCTGCGAGAGGATGCTGGGGGCTTTATCGCTCAGGCCCTCAGTGAGGGTGCTGGTGGAGGGAAGCGGTGCGCTGGTTTGCTTCTTATCTTATGGGCACTGTGACTCATTCAACTCAGTGATCTTCAAACGTTTTTTGCCTGAGAATCCCCTGAGACTCTTTTTAACTTTTTGTTTTGAGGTAATTTTAGATTTACGTGAAAGTTGGAAAAAAAGTGCACAGTTCCTCTAACACCTTCACCCAACTTTCCCTAATATGTACTGACTTAACACTAGCACAGCTCTCTTGTCACAACCAGGAAATTAATATTGGTATGATAATATTAACTAAGTCCTACAGTTTATTCCGATTCCCCCATCTCTCCACTAATGGCCTTTCTGTATTCCAGAAACCAACCCAAGATCCCACACGGCACTGAGTTCTTGTGCTTCCTCAGTCTCCCCCAATCTGTGACAGTTCGTCCGTCTGTCTTTGTCTCTCATGATGTGTATATAATTGAACCCAGGGCCTTCGCACTGAGCTGTATCCCCAGCCCTTTATCTTCTTGTTTTATTTTGAGAGAAGATCTTGCTAAACCACTAAGTTGCTCGCACTGGGCTTGAACTGGTACTGACACCCTTTAAAGATACAGGTCAGCAGCTAAACTGTAGAGTGTCACTCAATTTAGGATTAGATTGAGGTTACTGCATTTTTTATGAGAATACCATGGAGATGATATCATGCTATTCTCAGTGCTCCTTGAACTTTTAATAGCTATGTCTCCTTGCATATTTTATTGTATAATTTTAAAATCATACATATAAATGTTTGGAAAGATGTTACTTCCAATCTATTGTAACCATCAGCATTTAAAATAAAATTGAAAAATAGGCATGGTGTTCCATGCCTATAATCCTATCAGGGAGGCTGAGGCAGGAGGACTGCCGCAAGTTCATTTCCCCCTGGGCAACTTAGCGAGACACTGTCACAAAATAAAAAACAAAAAAAGGGTTGGGGATATAGCTCAGTAACATAGTGCCCCTGGGTTCAGTTTCCCACTATTGAAAAAAAAAGTAAATAAATAAGTAGAATTGGTACTTTACTTTTAAAAATGCATTTAGTGATTCTAAATGACAGAGAGGTTTTTGCTATTTTTTTTTAAAACATATGAATGGGATCTTTTAAAGCATTTAACATTTTATTCTTTGAATCTATATTTCTAGCCCACTTCCTTCAGAGAATTTTATCTTAAGGTAATACATTTCTGTACTCATATGACTTATAATGTACTCCCTATCAGACTTATTTGTAATAAAAATATGCTTATAAATTAAAATTAATTTTTATTTTCTATGTTATTAAACACTAATATTAAAATTATTACAATTCTTATACACAATGATCAAAACAAAGTAAACATATTAAAGTTTTTGAAATTGACTATTAGTTGCAAAAAGTAAATTTTTGTTTAAATGCATCTCTTAATGAAATGAGTAGGATTTTTTCTAGAAATCTGTCTTTGTTACTTTTTTCTTTGCTGAGACGAAACACCTGACACCAAAAGTTAAAAGAGGAAAGGTTTATTTCAGTTCACAGTTTGTAGAAATTTCAGTCCATAGTTGACTGACTCCAAGGCAGGGCGGCATGGCAGAGGAGAAACAGCCCATGGCAGGGCAGGAAAGAGGCGGCAAAGCAATAAGCAGCAGCAAAGCAACCTGCCTTTCCCTTTTATCCTATCCAGGCTACGAGCCTTTTGGTTGGTGCCACTTACTGCTAAAATAAGGACATTAGGCCATTCATGAAGACAGAGCCACGGTGACTTAATCACCTAATAAAGATCCCACCTCTCAATACTGTTGCAATTGCAATTACATTTCAACAGGGGTTTTGGAGGGGACATTCAAACCATAGCATTGTCCTGTCGCATCTGGCCTACTTCATTTAGCACACAGTTTTCAAGGTTTTATCTATGTTGTGCATAAACCAATACTTCATGCCTTTTTAGAGATAAATAATATTCCATTGTATGGATGTACCAAATTTTCTTTATCCATTCATCTGTCAAATGTTTGAATTATTTCCACCTTTAGTGCTGCTATGAACATTCATTTACAAGTCTTTGGGTGGACATGATGCTTTCATATCTCTTAGAATAGAATTTTTGAGTCATATGGTAATTCTGTGTTTAATCTTTTGAAGAAGTGGCAGGCTGCTTTCCAAAATACCTGCATCCTTTTTCATCTGCACCAGCAGGGTATGAGGGTTCCAGTTCCTCTGTATCCTTGACAACAATTGTTATTGTCTATCTTTTTTATTATGGCCATTGTAGTGGGTGTGAAGTGTTACCTCATTGTAGTTTTGACTTGCATTCCTTTGATGGCTGATAATATTGAATATCTTTTCATGTACTTACTGGCCATTTGCATATCTTCTTTAGAGAAATACTTGCTCAGATCCTTTTCCCATTTTTAATTGGATTGTCTTTTTATTATTCAATTGTGAGCATTCTGTTTATATTCTTCTTTGGTGCCGGGGATGGAACTCAGGGCCTTGAGCTTGCAAGGCAAGCATTCTAACTACTGAGCTAAATCCCTGGCCCCATATATTTTAAATACAAGTCCATTATCAGATAAATGATTTGCAAATATTTTCTTTTGTATATATTATCATTTTACTTCCTGGATGTTATAATTTGCAGTATAAAAGTGTTCAGTTTTCATGTGGCCCAATTTATCTCTTTTTTTTTCTTTGTGCTTATGCTTTTGGTATTTTATTTAAGAATCTGTTACCTAATCCAAGGTAATGAAGATTTAAACCTATGTTTTCTTCTAAGAATTCTAGTTTTAATAGCTTTACCTCTTGGTCTCTTTGCCTTTCCATATGAATTTTAAGAACAACGTGCCAATTTCTGCAAGAAAAGCTAGCTGAGATTTTGTTAAAGATTGCATTGAATCTGTAGGTCAGTTGGGAGGATGGTGTCATTTTAGCAGTATTAAGTCTTCTAATCCACCAAGGAATAGCTTTCCATTTGTTATGGTCTCTAATCTCTTTGCAATTTTCAGTGTATGGGTCTTACACTTCTTTTGTTAAATTTATTTCTAAGTATTTTATTCTTTTATCATAAGTGGAATTATTTTCTTGTTTCTATTTTCAAGTTGTCCATTGTTAATGTATACCAGTGTAATTATTGTATTTTCTTTTCTTGCTGAGCTTGATTATTAGTTCTGACTTTTTGTTGATTATTCAGGATTTTCTATATATAACATCATGCCATCTGCAAATAAAGGTATTTTTACTGCTTCCTTTACAACCTAGATGCTTCTTATTTCTTTTCCTTACTTTACTGCCATGCTTAGAATGTCCAATACAATGTTGAATAGAAGTGATGAGAGTGGACATCCTTGTCTTGTTGCTGATCTTAGGGGAAAATCTTTCAGTCTTATCTCATTAAATTTGATGTTCATTGCAAGTTTTTTGTAGATTTTCTTAATCAAGTTGACAAAGTTACTTTCTCTTCCTAGTTTGTTACATTTCTTTTTTAATCATGAAGGGATATTGGATCTGGTCAAATGTTTGTTCTGATGCTCTTGAGATGAACGTGTGATTTTGCCCTTTGTTCTGCTGGTGTGGTGCATTGCATTGACTGACTTTCTTTTGTTGAGCCAGTCTTGCGTTCTTGGGAAAAATTCTACTTGATCCTTGTGCATAATACTTTTTATTTGTTGTTGGATTCAGTTTACTGGCATTTTGTTGAGGAATTTTTATTATTTTGATAAAATACATATAACATAAAATTCATCACTCGAACCATGTCAAAGTGGCATTTAGTTGTGCATTCATGTACAGTAATCAGCACTCCATAGTTCAGAGCATTTTCATCATGACAAAAAAAAATCACATTCACATTAAGCAGTCATTTTCCATCCCCTACTCCCAAACTCTTCATGCTTTCTGTTTCTATTAACTACCCATTCTTAATTTTTCTCAGTACTGGGGACTGAATTTGTGGGCTCAAGTGATCTTCCTGCCTCAGCCTCCCAAGTACCTGGGACTATAGGTACATGCCACTGTGCCTGGCTACTATTAATTTCTGAGAGTTTTAATGTCTATATTCATGAAGGATATTTGCAATTTTGTCCCAGGTGTCAGGTGCAAAAGACTTGGTTAAATCCACTCTCTTTAGAAAATAACTACTACAAATTCTTTATCAGCAAGCACCCTGTAAAGAAGGGGTCCAGCCTTTATGTCAAACATAATTATTCCCAGGCCCTGTTTTACCACATCCACTGCAAGAGAAGGAAGTAGGCCACTCCTCTGCCTTGGTTTCCTCTCTGTTTGATGGATGAGAGGGGCCATGAGAGGAGGGATACCCAGCATGACTCCTGGCAAAATGTGAACATTTGTTTCCCTTGTCTTCTAATCTCCCTGTCTGCTGCTGCTGTGCCCAGCCTCTGGTGGCCTCAAGTACCCAAGTCCTGGGGTATCTCTGAGGTCTCTGTCTCATAGGGGAGAGGGGGCGCTGAGCCTAGTCTCAGAATTAGTTCCCCATTAGATGTCCCTTGCCGACAAGTCTTACTGACTTGCCAGATGGCATGCACTCGTTTGAGGCACAGGTTCATGTTTGCTAAGGCCTCCATGAGGTATCCTGTTCAAATTCTCTGAGGAATGTCAGTCACCAAAGCTAAAAAAAAAAAAAAAAAGAAGTGATCCACTGGAGGCCGAGACAGAGGTATTTCTGCAGAATAGGATGCTCTCTGTGTAATACACATGGACAAGTTCCTTATTTGGTGACACAAGCTCAAAGTATGCAGAGTAAAAGGTAACAACTCCATCCTCACAGCACAGTCTGCCTTACAGCTTTGTTGGGAGCTAAGTCTCTGGAGGGAATTTTTTTTTCTCTGTAGAGGCTTCCTGGCTCATACTTCTTCAGATCCCAAGTCCCTTGTCCAGATGCAAGGTGATGTCACAGGCGTATTTTCAGATAGAGAATTTAAGACTTGTTCTGACCTCATGTGCTTTGTGTTCCCAGCTGAACTCAAACTTTCCAAGACTTGAGTTCATTTACTTTCAGTCAAAAATTCCCTTTCTTGGCTCTGTTTCTGCTTACACATGGACCTCTAAGAATTCTTGGCCATCAGGTACCAGCTGATCAAAACTACAACACATTTAGGTGGGGCCCACATGGCTGACATGTCCTTTGAAGTTCAAATAAGGTTGGAAATGAGTGTGATGCTGCTCACATGACATCAAACCTCACACGTTCGATGTATAGTATGTGGCACTTGACAAACTCAAGTCCACGGTGAAGAGGCCATTCTGCTTACAGATCCAAAGACTCCACTTAAGAATAACAGGGGAGGCAATTGCTCATTGGGGTCTGCTTCTCCTTGACAGCAGACTCAGACCAGGGAGGTGTTTGGTAAGGAACCCTAATGCTACTTCCAGCCCTTATGCAAGTAATAGACTCTGCTTGGTTTAGTAGGCAGGCAACCCTTAACCCTTGCCCTCATTCTGAGGTGCAGCGGGCACCAAGTGCAGAAGTTCTTCCCCCCAAGGGGTTGGGGATTTAGCTCAAGTGCTAGAGCACTTGCCTCGAAAGCGCAAGGCCCTGAGTTCGATCCCCAGTGCCACCCCTGAAAAAGGTTCTTCTCCTCACCCTTTCATGGCTGATAGAAGCTACCTGTATGTACACAGTTTACTTCTGCACTTTGAGGACTACTCCAAAAGGTTGAGCTTTGGCCGTCTTTAAGGCCAGATGAGAGAGGGCAAATACTTGGCAAGTACATTCACACTCCTACCATCTCCACCCATAGCCTTAGCATGCTCGTTCCCACCGATAAGAATGGGACCACAGAATTCTCACATCAGCACTCCCGGTAGCCTGGGTCAGTTGCCCGAAGTTAGCATACAAGATAAAAGCCAACATTTCACTGAGGACTTGTTTTGGGTCAGGCATTGACTAAGTGTATTACATGCATTCTCTCTTTCCAGTCGACTTAATAGTCTTGTTATGATACTGTTGCTCTTATTTTATAGACAAGGAACCCAAGGCCAAGGAAAGGTGAGTAAATTTATCACAGTCAAATTGGCAGAACTAGGGCTGGAACTCTGGTCTTTCTGACTCCTGAGACTAACTTCTTAACCATTACACTGTGCCAATTCATTCATTCACCCAAGTATTTCATCTGCACTGGTTATGTGTTAGCACATTCTAGGTCCTGGGGATGGATACAGCAGTTCCACCTCACCCAGTGGAACATGACGCTGTATGGGCCCCTTGAAGAAAGCCCTCTGGGGGTCAATGGCATAGCAGTGAGTGGTACCTCCATTTGCTGTCGGGATGAAGGGTCTCAAAACTACGGGAGTCCCACACATAGGCACAAGGAGTGTGGGAAAAACCAAGCCATGAGGTAAAGGGGCAGTGGAAGAGTTTGAGCTCAACATTGACAGGGCTGTGTGCTCAGTACAGGCTGTGACCCGTGCTCTAGTGCTTGAGGTAGATAACATGCCTCATTGATCTCAATAACTCTGCAGGTCAAGCACCCAGGGCCCTCCTAACCATAGGCCAGCCTTAACTGTTTCAAAGCATCCCATGTCTGCCTGACTTTTTTGCCATTAGCAGCTGGATGTGTGAAGTTCAAGCTCCCTGCAAGGAACCCTGGGGGCAGATCACAGGTGGAGCTGAGCTCACCCTGCCTACGGATCAAAGGACACCTGGGCCCACTTGCTTGCTAGTGAGACCCAGGGGAGCTAGAAAGGAAGGAGGAGGAGGGGACTAAGGCAGGCCGGAGCCAAGCTGTGATTGATTGGCTTGTTTTGCTCTTGCACTTCTGTTTACCCAGCTGGTCTGCTGCTGCCCAGAGTACCGGCATGTTCATGGCCACTCTGGCCGGTCTTTGGGGCAGTGTCAGAGAGAACTGTGCACTTGGCCAGCTCCTGGCAAAACTAAGGCAGTGGAGTTTATTTTTTATGGCTGCATTTTCCTGCCCCACTGGGCCTTTTCCCTCCTCCAGATACCTCTGCAACACACAAACCCCAATCTCAGCCACAAAATCCCTCAGGCTTTCTTCCTCTAGTGGAACCCCGTGTCACTCAGGTATCTAAGACACCAACAGGTAAACATCTACCAACTGCCCGTACCCCAATTTTTCTAGCATTTTTAAATTCTGGGTATCTTTGCAGTTAATGAGTGCATTCATGAACGATAAGAGCAGAGAGCCTCAGGAGAAGAAATGGGACACACTGCTCATGTAGAAGTTAAGCCAAGACCCTTGTCTTCCATGTCAGTCTTCTTGCTGCTAACTGAGAAATTTAAAGCAAATTCTAGCATCTTAGGAATGCTCTCAGCATGCTTTAGGCAGCAGTAAGAACCTCAGAACCCCCCAAAGCCAAGTGATTTCAGAACTTGCATTGTGTGTGTCTATGTATCTGTACAAAGGGGTGTGGATAGGGCAGAATTTGAGGGATTCAAAGGGCCCTTCTGGGCACATGTGGCCAATGGTTTGTCAGTGCTTAGATTCAGCTCTACTTTTCTTAGAACCAACCCAAACCCAAACCAGACGGAAGGAGGTAGCAACTGGTGGCAAAGGGCCCCTGGGCTTTGGGTAGACACTGGAGTAGTGGTTTTGAGTAGGGGCTTTTAAATTAGACAAGCCTCGGTGGGTATTAAAATCTTGGCTCTGCTACTTATTTGGCCTTGGGCAAGTTGCTAAGCATTTCTGAGTCTCACTTTAACCTTCTGTAAAATGGAGGTAACACCTATCCACTGCATTGTTGTGCAGTTTGAATACGCTGAAGTCTGCCAAGTGCTTAGCAACTGACCTGTATAATGAGTGTGCATGGCCAAAGATGAGGACCATGGAGAACAGAGGATGAGGCATTGGAGAGGTTCAGCACTTTGAATGTTCACTCCCAGTGTCTTCATAGTTCGGAAGAAAGTTTGGAAGGTGGAAACAACCCAAATGTCCATCCCTGGATGACTCAGTAAGCAAAATGTGGTGGTAAATACAATGGAATCCTCTTCAGCGTTTAGAAGGAAGGAGATTCTGACACATACTACAACTCATGAACCATGATGGCGTTATACGGAGTAGAATAAGTCAGTCACAAAAAGCCAAACAATGCACTATATGATTCCACTTATATGAGGTACCAAAAATAGTTGATAGAAACAAAAAGTAGAATGGTGGTTGCCAGGGGCAGGGTTGGAGGAAGAGAGAAACGAAGAATTAACTACATTTTAATGGTATAGAGTTTTTGTTTGTGGAAATGAATGGTCATAATGGTAGGACAACATTGTAGATGTACTAACTGTCCTTGACCTATACACTTAAAAATGACTGTAATCATGTCATGACTTGAGTAAGTGTCCCCCAAATGCTTGCGTGTTGGTCTTGGTCTCCGATGCAATGATGTCCCAAAGTGGAGTATTTAGATCGTGAGGGCTCTCACCTCATCAGTGGATTAACCCTTTGGAGTCATAACTCAATGACATTATTGGAGGGTAGCAGAAACTGTGGAGATGTGGCCTGCTTGAAGAGAATGGGTTGTGGAGGCACGACCTTGGAGACCACCTTGTCCAGGTCCCTTCCTCTTTGGCTCTGTCTGCCTCCTGACTGCCATGAGTGAGCAGTTTTCTTCTGTCGCGCCCCTCTGCCATGAGGTTTCTGCCTTGCTACAGGCCTAAAAACACTGGAGCCAGCTGACTCCTGGACCCATAAGCCAAAATAAACCTTACTGCTCAGGTATTTCTCAGGTATTTTGTCACAGCAATGGAAAGCGAATACAAATGGTAGGTGGTAAGCTTTATATTATGTATATTTGCCAAAATTTAAAAATGAGCTTGAGTTTAGGAATGATGGGATTAGGGGTCTACATATGAGAAAAACCTGGCAGACCAGGGCCTTAGTGGAAGCCTGGATGGATTCTATTTTCTACCCTACTATGAGAGAGCAGTCAATTTCCTTATAGGAGGGGGAAGGGGCAGCCAGCATAAAACCAAATACAAAAGAATGGAAGTTTCCGAGCAAGCGAGGAGAATAGGCGCCATCCTTAGGCTGTGCTCACCTCGGATGAGCCCCGAAGCCCACTTGGGCCACAACGCTGGCCGAGCTGGGAGATCACAGACAGAAGGAGGAGGTGATTGGGACTGGCCTGAGATAAAAATTGCAGAGATACGCAAATGCTATCAGCTCCTCAACTTCCCACCACTTCCAAGGCACAGTGGGCGGGGCCGGCCTCTCCTCTTCCTCCAATCCCACTCCTTCCAGGCTCCGCAGGGCCCCCTGAGGCTGTCCTCCTCACTCAGTTCTGCCTGCCTGAGTTCCCTGGAGAGGAGGTTACAGAGGTGGGTCTGCCCGTCTCCACAACCTCTTCCCTGGACCATCTGGACCCTGTACCCGTGGAGCCTGTCTGTGTAGATCCACCTGAGTCCAGGAGCAACAGAAGCCACAGGATCCTAGCATAGGCACGAAGGTAATTAGGTATGTCTTCTCTGCTCCTGAAGTAATGTTTATTTGTCTTTCAAATTCTGCCAACCAAAATGGCTTGGGCTGTGATTTACCATCACACCATTATGTCATACTTCTTACAACTTTTATGACCAAGAAGGACTCCAGGCACAGTAGCCATATTATGTCCCAGTGAACCCCTGCCCAAATTAAGTCACTGTTTCTGGTTCCTGTCGCTGGTCAAAAATGACATCCCAGAGTAATTGCTGTTTTAGGGGCACGTTTTAAAGCAGATCAAAAAAATAATGAATGTACCTATTTTCTGACCAAACTTTGCTTCTGTCTCTTTCCCCTCTCCTGGCAAACAGGCTTTATATTTATTTAAACAACACTTAATAAAAACTTACAGCTGCAAAGCATCTTACTACTCTATGCTTTTTGGTCAAGAAAATTGCCAGTAATCGCAGTTGACTCTACTGGTTAAATGCAGGAATGTTATAAAAGCAACACGGGGCTTATTTGAGGTGGCAAGCACTGTGTTGTTGGTTTGTTTGTTTGTTTGTTTATTCAGTCGATTAAACTTTTTTGGGCACTTGGGGGAAATCGTATGTAGAGGCATGAGACATGGCTGGCAGGTCATTGGTGTGACAAGGGTAACCACTGTCAACCACAGTTGATCTTTTGTGATTGGTCATAAGGTAATTGGTTTTGTGATTGGTCATGAGATAAGTAATTGGTAACAGATTATAGTTAATGTGCCAATGTTGCCGAATAATTTAGCTATGAATTGGAGTGAATTCAAGGTTATCCTGATAAGCGTGTTGCTCTTGCTTGCATTCTTTTAATGAGAGAGAAAAAGATCCAATGCATAGCTCGTGTGTTAAGAATCATGTGTTCCCCAAATAAGCATGTGTTACAAATGTGAGTATCTTCTGTCAGATCAGAATTTGGAATTGTCAGAGTGGACCCCAAAGTTTGTATTCCGTGGGAGAATGAAGTAAGATGAGCCTGGGTGGGGTAGATGTAGCTTTCAGCAGGACCAGCCCCCGAATTTTGTGGACCTAATTGTCACTGATATCGTAGAACTGTTGCTTGTTTAGGTTCCAGTATATCCCCAAGTGCTCTTAATGAAAGGTGAGAGGTGATTTTAACGAAAATAATTACCATCAACCCGTACTTGTGATTTTAGGGTGTCTTTGACTTCTACTTCTCAGGATCAAGTACCTCTAACACTAGCTTCTGAGAAATGAGAATATAATCCAACGGGCAGCTTTCAGGCTAGGCTTCATGGAGTTATTGTATTGTGGAGCGCATTTATCTATCTTGGAAAACAGATGGACATTCTCAGTCATGACTCGAACTAGTAAAGGACTTACTAATAATGATATGCTATCTCCATGGGGCAGCCAGATAGGGTGTGGGGCTGTTGGTGTAGAGAGAAGGTCTGCTTATGTTGCCTTACGTTTTCGATGCAAAATGTATTTCCGTTAGGACTGAGACTTTCGATACAAATAGAATAAATGATCGGCTTGGCATCCTGATTAGAAGGGTACTAGAAATATTTCCCTGCCCTTGAGACTACTCCCCAACCCCTGCTTGATTTTCTTATATTGTATTAGACACTGTGGTGGAATCACTTTTCCTTTAGGAACTGCTTTATTCTGTTTAACTTTTTCTTTTTCCAGTGTGTGCTTGGGGAAAGGCTAATTCTTTTAAAACTAAGCAGCACATTCAGGAATGAGCTGGAAGCATGCTAGACTTATTATTAAGGAGACCAATTGTAGGACATACAACCTCAGTAATTAATCAGTGAGCATCCAGCAGCCAAATATCTGATGGGAGGGAGGAGGCCCTCTCCTTTGAGAGAGGGAAAACGACTACTCCCTTCTGATTGCAAAAGCACCGTCCCAGACCTTCTGGCTGCTGACATGCAGATGTACATCTGGCTGTAATCTCTCACTCCCTGCTAGCCTTTGCCAAACTGTGTGGAACAGAAATGCAGTTTCTCCCCCAGATAAAAAGACAGAGAGAAATTGAAGAGTCGGATAGTTAACATTCTGAGCACTGGCTAGGAGAAGAAACATGCCCGCAGCAATAAAAAGGCTCTCACTTGAGAACTGTGGCTGAAGAAAGATTTGAGCAGTTTAAACAACTGGTGGGGCAGATCTGAGGGAAGGGAGTTAGGAGCCTCGAAGGCATGAGCAAGCCTTGATACTCTGCAGACAAACTAAGAAATATTTAAATTGTGTTAATCTGCTCTGGCCCGATGAATGAGATAGAGTAAAAGCTTGATAACACTTGAAGGGATTTATTTGCACTTAGGTGTCAGCGTTTTTATAAATCTTACTCTAAATTTTCTTTTATGTGGTGGTGTTTTAAACAGACTTTTATTTGTAAAGAATGAAAGTGTGACTGAGTGGGGAAATATGCTCTGTTCCCTCTCTCTGAGCTGTCCCTTCTAAGGGAAGCCCACCTTTGGGTCAGAGTTGTGGCACCGTATCCAAACTGCTGGAGCAGCACTAAGACAAAAATGACACCCTTTGAATTTTTGCCTTGATAAGAAACACCACAGACCCTCAGCTTCTGGATTCACTATTGCAGAGTTCTTTTTTTTGCTGTTGTTTTGTTTTGTTTTGTTTTTTGAGACAGGGTCTCACTATGAAGTTCAGGCTGGCCTTGAACTCATGTAGCCCAGACATGCCTCAAACTCCTGGTGATCTTCCTTCCTCAGCCTCCCAAGTGCTGGGATTGCAGTCATGTGCTAACACGCCTGGCGTCACTAGTGCAGAGTTCTTTAAAAACGAAAATGCCTCTGGGAAAGTCACATATAAAGTTGCGAGCTCCTTAGCATCGTGGTTTCCCAGACTGGGTGCTTAACATACCTTTCATATGTCCTGAGAACTTTAAAATACAGGCAGGCACAGAGAGGAATAGAGCAAACATTTATGTTCTTGCCATGCAGAGTAGAAGTACACTGTTGCATTTAGTTTGTCTTCCTTTTTTAAGATTAAAAAATTACTACAGGGTTCTGTTCCCACCACAGCAAATTAACTAATCAATTAATTAATTTTAAAAGGAAGGCTTGAAGCTCCCTTTATCTTCCACCTCTAGTCAACTCCTTTTCATTAATTTGATGTTTTGTTTCAGCCTGTGAATAATACATGGTATAGTTTTGGATGTTTTTTATAAATGCAACATTATGTTCTCGAGATCAGTCCATGTAGGTGCATATTGATCTGATTCAGCCTCATTGCTCGGCGGTAGCCCAGAGAACAGCCAAGACACATTTAATTTATTTGTTCCCCAATTGATGGATTTGTAGGTTGTTTTTAGTATTTTTTTTAGGAAACAAACAGCTTGCAGTGAACAGTAGCATACATGTGTGTCTGTGCAGTGAGTGGGAATTCTCTGGAGTGCACAACTTTTAGCAAGTAGGAATTGTGGCTTGAAGAGGATGCGCTCTTTCAGTCTGGATATTGGTAGATCATTCTCCAGTGTAGCTCTGCCGAACAACAGTCCCACCAACGGTGCTGGAGTTGTCATGGTAACTGTAGCATTCACAGGGTTAGGGTTTTAATTTTTGCCAACCTGATGAGTAAAAATAGTACCTCATTTGTTGTTGTTTTTTTTATTTCCCTGAGTACAAGTGAGGATGAATTTTTTTTCATGTATTTATGGACCATTCCAGTTTCTTCTGTTGGTATCCTTTGCCCATTTTGATTTTCAGCTGGTTGCCTTTTAGAAACTGACTTGTAGTGCGGTAGTCCCCCCTTGTCCAAGAGGGGTGCATTTCAAAACCCACAGTGATACCCCTGAAACCCCGGAAAGTATGAACTCTGCATAGTTTGTTCATACTGTAGATCTTGGCAACCTTGGCATATGATTGCTTCTTCTTTCCTTATTACATTGGGAACCTTTACCTTTTCACTTCCTGGCTTCTCCTAGGCATCTCCAAGTGGCCACCATCATTGCTCTTGTGCTTTGGGGGTATTATTAGGTAAAACAAGAATTAATAGAACACAAGTGCTTGACCTGCTAACCAGGACAGCTACTAAGTGACTATGGGCAAGTAGCTTCTACAGCACAGAGATGCCGGAGGAAAGGATGGTTTACACCCCAGGAGGGATGGAGAGTGACGATGTGAGAGTTCATCATTACATTACTCAGAACAGTGGGCAGTTTAAAACATGAATTCTTATTTCTGGAATTCCTTTAATACTTCCTGATTACAGTTGATCATGAATAACTGAGATCATGGAGAAGAAAACTGCAGATAAAAGAGAACCACTGTATATATTTTATGTCTTTTAGATGCTGTTTCTCTTTCAATTGTGTCGCAATTGTCTTTATGTATAGCTTGTCTTTAACCTTATTTATTTATGTATATATTTTAGAGTCAGAAGTCTCACTGTGTTTTCCAGCCTGGTCTCAAATTCTTGGACTTAGGTGATCCTTCTGCTGTGGCCTTCTGAGTAGCTGGGACTACAGGTCTGCATCACCATGCCAGCTTTTAACTGTATAACATCAGGTTTAGTATAGATATTATGATGTTTACTACAGTCACTTTTTTCTTTAACCAAGAACATGCATTGGTACATTGTATACATAATGATCATAGCCAACATGGTTATTTTGTACCAGTACATGATTTATCTTGGTTTTCCCCCCTCTTCCCCTCCCCTCCCTTCCGTTCCCCTATCCTTCCCTATTTGCAGGTTTATTTACATTTTTCCATTTTTTCACTTTTTTCTTTCTTTTCTTTTTCCCTTCCTTCTTTCCCCCCTTCTCCCTATGTAGTTCTCCTTTCTTTTGAACACTATCTTTTTTTTTTTAAACAAAGTATCGTTATACCTCTTTGTCCTTATTTACACTTATGGCTTCTCATGTCAGAGAAACAATTCGCCGTGTACTCATGAGTGTCTGATTTATTTTACTTACTACATTCACTTTTATCAGTCTTTTTAGTTAAAGTTTGTGTGTTTTCTGTGTGTGATTAATCTCTCCCTATTATAAGATGATAGAGGTATCCTATAATTGCATAAAAATGGCATAAAAGTTTGCTTTTAACATTTAGGTCTTTAATTCATTTTGAGTGGCATCTGAAGAGGTTATCTAGTGGTATCCTTTTTTCGTATAATTTTAACACCATTTACTCAGTAACTTATACCATACCCCCCGTGATTTATAATCAGTCTCTGTCCTATATCTAGTTCTCATAGATAGGTATGAATTGGTTTAGGTCCTTTTTATGTCCCACTGGTCTATTTGTTTATCCATCATCCAATACTACACTATTTTAACTGCTGTAACATTATAATTGGCCTTGGCAATCTGCTCCTCATCAATCTTCTTCAAAACTGTCTTGCCTATTCTTGATGCCTGACTCTTCTGTTTAAATCTTACTGTCTGTTTAAATTAGGTTGTTAGCTTCTGGAATACATCTTGTGATTTGGATGAAATTGAATAGAATTGACAGATCAATTTGAAGAGAACCACTATCTTTCCAGTGAGTCTTCCATCTATGAACACGATATAGCTCTCGTACATCAACTTTTTATTTCGCTATAATTTAGAATCTCAGAAAGATGAAAATATAGTGCAGAGGGGTCCCTTGTACCATTCACCTATTTCCCCCCCAATGATATCTTACATAACCAGAGTACAATATCAAAACCAAGAGTAGGACATTGATATAATGTGCATATATAGTCCTATGCCATTTTATTGTGTGTATAGATTTGTGTAAACACCTTTGCAATCGAGCCACAGAAATACTCTGTCACCACAAAATATCCCTCATGCCACCTTTGTAGTTACACCATCCTACCCCATCTGGGACCCCCAGAAAACACTGATCTATTCTTCATCTCTGTGATTTTGTCATTTCAAGAAAGTTATATGGAGGGAATCATATCACATGCAACTTTTTGAAATTATCTTTTTCATTCAGCATAATTTGTTGGAGACTCCTCCATGTAGTTTGCTCTTTCTGCATCTCTGAGTAGTTCATAGCATGTATACGCTACAGTTCGTTCAGCCATTTACATTGGGGAACATTTTGGTTGCATCTCTTTTGGACATTTTCTGTTTGTTCACTCTGCTTTTTGTTTCCCTACTTTTCATCTTCTTGCCTTACTATAGGTTACTTGAACATTTTTTAGAATTCCCCTTTGACATACCAACAGTCTTTAGGGTATCTCTTTATATGTTTTTTTTTATGGCTGCTCTAGGTTTATATTATACATTCATAACTCATCACGGTCCACTGGTGTCATCATCTTACCTGTTAGAATAAAGTGTAAAAACTTGTCCTCTCTTTATATTCCTTTTCCTCCTTGGTTTATAATATAACTTCTCTCAAATATTTCTTTTATATACATTAGCATATCAGGCAACATTCTCCTTTTTGCTTCAACTGTCAAACCTAATTTAGAAAACTCAAGAGAAGAAGGAAGCCTATTGTATTTACCCGTATTTTTTGCACTTTCTTTGTTCTTCCTTCCTTCCTGATGCTCCAAGATTCTTCCCATCATTTATTTCTGTTTGGAGCACTTCCATTAGTCATTCTTTAAAGTCTGGTGTGCTAGTGCTAAATTCTTTTAGTCTTCCTTCATCTGAGTATGTCTTGACTTCCCTTTTATTCCTGGAGGATATTTTTACTGGATGTAGAATTCTATGCTGGCAGCTCTTTTTAGTCGGCACTTGAAAAATGTCACGCTACTTCCTTGTAACCGCCATAGGTTCTGATGAGAAATCCACAATCCTTTGGATTATTCTTCCCTTATAGATAAGGTGTACTTTCTCTCTGGCTGCTGTCAAGATTGTTTTCCTTTGTTTTTGTTTTCAGAAGTTTGACTATGATGTGCCTTAGCCTAAATTTATTTGAGTTTATCCTATTTGGAATTTATTCAGCTTCTTCAATCTGTAGGTTTATGCCCTTTGCAAAATTTGAGAAGATTTCAGCCATTGTTTCTTTGAATACTTTTTCATCCCTGTCTTTTTTCTCTCCTTTTGTTCTGGGAATCTTTTCTTGTAGTACCACAGGTCCCTGATTCTCTGTTCATATTTTTTCAGTCTACTTTTTATTTCTTTTTGAGGTTTATTTACTTATTTTTTATTAAAATTTTTCCAAAATTACTCAAACTTACAGACCATTACACAAACTTACAGACCATAATACGTTGTGCTTTTTGCTTGTGACAATGAGCAGTGTATACTTTTTCTCTAATGTTTATACTGGGTAATTTTTATTTGTCCATCTTCAAGTTTAGTGCTTGTTTTCACGGTCTCCTCCATTCTGCTATGGAGTGCATCCACTGACTTGTTATTGTTTTACTTTTTCAGTTCTGAAAATTCCACTTGATTTTTCTTTGTGTTTTTTATTTTGTTGAGGTTTTTTTTTTGCCATTTCTCTTGAGTGTGTTTGCAATTACTTGTTCAGTGTTTTTATGATGGCTGCTTTAACATCTTTGTTAGATAATTCTAATATCTGTGTTGTCTCAGTCTTAGTGTCTATCAATTGTTTTTCATTCTAGATGAGATTTTCCTGGTTTTTGGTGTTACAAGTGATTTTGGATTAAATATTTAACATTTTGGGTATTGTCTAATGAGACTCTGGATCTTATTGAAACCCTCCATTTTAGCAGACCTCTGGTCCCGCTCCAATGGTGGAAAAAGGGACAGCACCTCATTCCTGTCAGCTAGAGGAGGAAGTTCAGGCTCCCCGTGTGGCCTTTACTGTCCCTGTGGGGGAGAAGGAGCTGATTTCACTCCCAACTACCCACTCTGCCTCTCTGACACCACACTGGCTAGCTGGTCGAGAGACCCCTTATAGCCGGAGGGGTGGTAGTCCAGGCTTCCCACTAGGCTGCTGCCTGCAGAAGTGCAAGTGGGAGTACACTGTTTTGTGAGTGAGTGTTTGAGTAGAGTAGAGAACAGCTATTGTTCAGAGTTTTCTGGCCTAGTAGGCTGCTCCTTCTCTGGTACTTTGGCTAGAGAGGACAAGCCTTTTTGTCTGTGCTTGTTGGTGCTCCTGAAATGCCAGTTTCCCTGGCACTGAGCCTGGGATACATGGGACAAAAAGAAAACAAGGACTTCATCAGTATATATGTTTCCTCAGTTCCCAAGGTCCCTGGGAGTCTGCCCCCATTTCTCTGTCAGAGGCTTTTTATGTTCATTTTACACACAACAGTGAGGGTCTTTAGCTGTATTTGGCATGTCTTTCAGAATTTGTCATCATTTTCTCTGTAAAGGTCTTACCAGACTGTTGTGTGTAACCATACTGTTAGCAGCAATCGAATGAATGAAAGTGGTCATTGTTCTGTCACGGATGTCATGCAGTACCTGAAGATATTTGTTTAAAAGACATGTCTTGGACGTTACTCGCACACCACTCACACCCGTAGTTCCTCGCTAATAACATATATTGTGAATAATGCCACACCTTTTAAAATGGCCCATTCTAAGTAGTTATTTCTGGTATATATGATACTGATTTTTCCTAGTAATATAGCCAGCCCCCTTGTTGAATGTCCTTGTTAGTTCTAGTAGTATTGAAGTTCTCTTGCATTTTCTGTGCAGGCAATCATATCATCTGCAAGGAGAGTTTTTCTTCCTTTCTTATCTATCTACATTTATCTATTTATTTTGCTATATTACAAGGTTTACTGAGTCTTAATTAGTCACATAGAAGTAGTAATGATAATAATAATAAGACCTCTTTGGAGAAAAATATGACTATTTTTGAAAATCCTGCAAAGCATAGCTAAAACCCCTGACTTCTGTATATAAAATGAACTTACAAAGCCTCTGGCAGAGGCAAGATAGTCCTCTCCCAGGGACCTTGGAAACTGGGGAAATATTGCTACTTTTTTTCTGAATTTTGAAGTAAATGCTTGTTCTCTTTTATCACTGTGTATGATAGTTATTGTAGGGTTCTTGTAGATACTTTTTATCACACTGAAGGAATTTATATTCAATGATAGTTTTCCATGATTTTAAAAAATTATAAATGGGTCTTTTATCAATTTGTTGCATATTTGTGGTGATAATTTGGTTTCTCACTTTTAATCTATTTGTGTAGCAAATCATATGAGTAGATTTGGGGGAAATGCTGGTGATCAAACTCAGGGCCTCATGCTTGCTAGGCAAGCACACTACCACTGAGCTAAATCCCCAGCTCCAGATTTTTCAAATGTAAAACCATCCTGGATTCCTTGCATTGTCATATACACGTGTGGATTTATACTCATCGTGTTTTATTTCATTTTGTATCTACATTCACGGGAAGGTAAGACCAATGTTTTTCTTTCTTATATTGTGCTTGTCTGATGCTGAGCTCAAATTATAGTAGCCTTGTAAAATGAGTGTGAGAACTTTTCTCTTCTGTTATTATTCTCTGGATTAAACAGTGATTATTTCACCTATTTTGAAATTTATTACTATGGAGTTATTTATAGTATTTTAAAATTCTTATTTCTTCAGTGTATCTATTGCCAGACCAAATTTGGATTATTACATAATCTTATTGAAGTGTTCCTTTTTATAGGTCATACTTTCTTTAACCCTAATGATAGTTTGCTATGAAGTTTTAAAATCTGATACAAGTATAGTTATATAGATTTCTTTTGGTTAGTATTTGCCTAGTTTATAACTTTCTATTCTTTTATTTTTAAACTTTCTGTGGGGTATTGCAGAGTAATGTGGCACTGTCTAGGGATGTTTCTTAAAAGACATGATTAAACTGATCTTAACATGTTCGTATTTATTGTGATTTCAGTTAATTTTTAAAAGTTTACTTATGTTGTACTACTGTGTTTTACATTTCTTCTTTTTAATTTTTTTTCCACCTTTATTGGATTGATTGCATTTTTATCTCCCCTGTATCCTTCTAAAATTTTGGAAATTGAATTTCTGTTTTTAAGCTGTTAACCCTAAATTTTTATGTGTACCTACTCTCAAGACAAGAACTTCAAGTTAATGTATATTTCTATTCATCCCTTGAATAATAAAATAAATTTAATATGTTTTAATGCCAAACTTCTACTTTGTACTTTAAGTGTGACAGTTGAGCAATATTTTGGTTCCACTTTACTCTTCGATACCACCCAAATTGCTCATTATATATTTTTTGTTATCGGGATTTTTGGTTTGCTTTTAAAGACATCTTTATTGAGATGTCAGTCATCAAAATTTCATCCCCAAAAGAGCCCCATTTTGAGGTTATTTTAATTTGCCTATATATTTTCTAAGTTTTTCATTCTCTTGTTTTATGAACCTCAGTCTTTTATTCTGGGTTCATTTTCTCCTTGATACATCCTCTAAATCTTTTTTTTTTTTTTGGTAACATCTGCAGCTGGCAAACTTTCAGTCTTTGTTTGAAAAGGTTTTAATTGTCCTCAGCTGTGACTGATAATTCAACTCAATAAAATTTTATGTTTATGAATATTTGCCCTCAGAACTTTGTAAATACTATGCCATTGCCTTCTGAGCTCTATTGTTGCTAATGGGAAGTCTATAGGTAATTATTTATTGTCAGTCTAGCCCTTTTAAGTCTATTAGTTTTTAAATGTGATCTGTCTTTTCTCTCTGGTTATTTTAAGAATGTTTCATTTTCACCATGATGTGTCCAGGTCATCTATTTTTATTCATGTTGTGACTATGGCTTCTTCAATATGAGTTCCTACTGCCTTATACAGAGTACACTCATATTGCTTTCGACGTGATGTTTCGTTCTTAAAACAAGTGAATCAGGATCTAAAGACACTGTCTTAGTCCTTTCCTCATCACTGAGACACAGAATCCAACCCCCACAAGGAGGAAAGGTTTATTTGGGCTCCTAGAGGTTTCTGTCCGTGGTCCACTGGCTCCAAGGTGGGACAGTGTGGCAGAGGGCACAACAGAGGAATAGCTGCTCATGTCATGGCATCCAGGGAGCGGAGAGTCAAGGGAAGAGGCAGGAAGGGAGATAAACCCTTCCAGGCCACACCCCCCAGTGACCCACATTTTTAGTCCAGACCCCACCCCTTAACAACAAGTCAGCTATAGTCCAATCAACATCCCAAGCCCCCCTTCTATGAAGTGCAAGGCTCTTGGAGATCACTTGGATATAAACCATAACGTGCTTGCTTCGGCACCACATATCCTATATATGAACCATAACAGACACTAACCAAAGCACCCCTTCTAATCATTCATATTTTCCTGAGTCCTTTATAGTTGTCTCGCCAATACTTATTGAACACCTTTTTTCTTCGTTTGTCATCTTCTTCTCTATTAAGTTTCCTAAAGCATTCAACTTTCATTTTTAAAAACTTCATTTTCACACACACTTATATTCTATTTATAGAATATTTGTTTAAATTACATAGCTCAACTGGCATGATACTGGGAACAAACAATTGTCTCAGTAAATACGCAACTTATCTGGTATGAGCAAAAGTGCATGGGTGAATTAAGGAATGGGTGACTAGCCCCAAGGATTCATAATGTTCTGCAATATATTTTATAGGAGGAATTGGGAGAGTTGATTAACCTGGACAGTAAGTAGAGATTAGGTATTTTTTTTAAAAAAAAAGCTTCCACGGTATTGAGCACCTATCTAACTTAAGATATTAGAGATAACATTGATGAACAAGAGAGACAAGGCTTTTGCTTGCATGGATTGAGAGAAGAATAAACAAGTAAATATATAAATAAAGCCAGATGTGGTGGTACATACCCATAATCCCAAATACTCAGGAGGCTGAGGCAGGAGGATGGCAAGGTCAAGCTCAAGACTGGACTGGGAAACTTAGTGAGAACTTGTTTTGAAGTAAAAACTTTGAAAAACGTCTGAGGCTGTATCCCAGAGCTGGAGTGCTTCACTAACATTTGCCAGGTCCTGGGTTCAGTCCTAGTACCACAAAACAAACAAGTATTTTCAGATAATCATAAGTAAGATAATCATATGAAGGCAATAAGAGCAATGGAAAAGAGGGTAACTGAGGTACGGAGGCTACTCGGTAGGAGATAAAGACCTCTCTGGTTAGTGACGTACGAGCTACAGTCTGAGAAATAAGGAGGCAGGCACATGAAAATCCGAGAGGAGGATTTGGACACAGGAAACGTTCCCGACTGGAGGCAGGAATGACCTTAATGTGTTCAAGGAATAGGTCTGCATAGCTGATACACGGTGAGTAAAGAGGAGTCTCTATGAGATGGGGCAGAAGAAGTAGGGGCTTAGATGAAACATTTTATAGACTTGTAATGAATTTTTATTCGATCTCAAGTATGATTTGAAATCAACGGCTGTAAGCAAGGGGTAAAAAGATCTGCCTTATGCCTTTAAAAGAGAACTTGGCTACTGTGTAGAGAAAGGACTGTCCAGGGACAACAGGGGAAGCTGAGGGACCAGTTAAGAGACTTTCTTACTCTGTTCGTGCTTCTATAACAAAATAACAGAACAAGGAGTTTAGAAGAAGAGAAATTGCTCACAGACAGGAGTCTAAGGTACCCAAGATCAAGGGACTGGCAGGCTTGGCGTGTGGTGAGGGCCCAGCTCTGCTTCCAGCATGCGACCTTGCTGCTCTGACTTCCAGGGGGGAGCACTATGTCATCGTGTGGTGGGAGGGCAGAAGACATGAAAAGAGGTGAACTCCCTTCCTCACATCCATTTGTGAAGGCACTTAACCCCCTTCATGACTCAGTCACTTAAAAGCCACACCCCTCAATACTGTATTGTCCTGCTGATTAAAGTTCAGCATGAACTTTGGAGAGGACACAAACATTTAAACCATGGCAAGGGCTAAGGCAGCAGCCTGGCTGAGACACTGCAGTGGCTTGGATTCAGATGGTGATAAGTGAATTCAGCAGTAAGTATATAGAGAAAGGGAGAGATTTCAAATATATTTTGGAGATGGACTTGAAAAAACTTGATAAATTCCAGTACACGGGGACTGAGAGTAAGGAAAACAGGGGGCACCATGTTGCCACCTTGTTTTGGCCTGAGTGACTGTGTGATTGGGGAGGCCGTGTTCTGAAGTATGGAAGATCGGGCAGGAACGGATTTCAGGAGCAGAGTTATCTTTTGGTGACATTATATTTGGGATTCTATGACAGATATCCAAGGAGATACAAAAAAAAAAAAAAAAAGAAAATAGTGGGACACGTGATCCTAGAGTTCAAGGGATGGGGCCAAGATTGTAGATATAAATGTGATGGTCGTCAACATAGAGATAACATTGAAAGCCACAGGATTCTGTGAGATCACCTGGGGTGCAGTGAAGCTACAAAAGAGGAATAAGGACTCAGCTTAGGATCCTTTAACATTTACAGATAAAGCAAACAAGGGGAAAGCAGCAAAAGAGAATGAGAATAAACAGTAAGCAAGGAGTAAAACTGGGAATTGATCCTAAAAAGGTGATTAATGGGCCAGGTATGTAAAAATATAAATATACAAGTATATTCATCACAATATAATCGTCCCTCAATATCCATAGTCGATTGGGTCCAGGACTCCCTGCAGATACCAAACAAAACAGATACTGAAGTCTCTTATATAAAATGTTGTAACATTTGCAAGCAACCTACACATATCCTCTCACATCCTTCAAATAATCTCTAAATTACTTACCAGACAATACAATGAGAGTGCTACATAAGTGGTTGGTAAAACATTATTGTTTAGGAAATAATGACCAAAAAAATCTGTACATATTCAGTACAGATACAACTCCGTAGGCCTAATACAGTGATGGCAAACCTTTAAGAGCTTTCGATGATACAAACAGCCCTCTGTGGCACGCCTACTGTTAAGTGTGCCACCACTGGGCTAATACCTGATATACATCAGCAACAACATACATTTTTTTTCAAAAATTTTCAGCCCACAGTTGGCTGAATCTGTGGATGTGGAACCCTTGGATATGGAAGGCTGACTGTATTTTTATAATGGAAAAACTTAAAAATAAATGTCTATAAGGAGATAATTAAATAAATTATAGTACATATAAACTACACAATATAATAAACATTAAGATGATGTAAGTCAAATATTTATTGACATATGAAGAGGTCCACAGTACATTATTACATGAAAGATCAGGCTCCAAAATAGCTTATATAGTATGAGCCCATTAATGTAAAATTACAAGGGGTGATCAACATATATGATGAATGTTCAAATTTTTTAAAATGTATATATTCAGGGTTGAGGATTTAGCTCAGTGGTAGAGCACTCGCCTAGCAAGCACAAGACCCTGGGTTTGATCCCCAGCAACCCCCCCAAACAAACAAACAAACAAACAAAATATATATATAAATGAGTAAAAAACACATTGGCATTAATTACCCTCAAAATGCCCCACCCTACACTTCGAACACATTTGTCCCATCATTCGTGCCACTTTTTCAAGCAGTTCTGGAAGTCCCCTTTCATGGGTATCTTTATGAGGTATGATTAAAAAAAATATGGTGAGTGTGCTACCAAATGCCATACAGTGGAAGGCAGGCTCATAAAAACATTACTACGTGTCCTCATCCGCCTTATTCACCAGATCTGGCACCATGTGACTTCTGGCTCTCCCTTAAAGTCAAAATGACCATGAAAGGTAAATGTTTTGAATCAATTCAGCACACTGAGGCAGCCATAATAGCACAATTGAATACATTCATGAAAGAGGAACTTCCAGAGCTGCTTCAGAAAGTGGCGAGAATGATAGGATACGTGTGTTTGAAGTGAAAGGGATTTTGCACGGGTTTAATGGCAATGTGTCTTTGACTGTTACACATTTTTTAAAAAAAAAAAATTTTTGAACATTCACTGTATTTTTTGATCGCATCTATCTGCGTGTGCAAGTATTTGTGCATGTGTATAAATAGGGTCATATGGTAGGACTTTTGTTTTCTTTGTTTGTTAATGTACCCTTTGAGTCTGAAACAGTGTTTAGTACCTAGTAGGCATTAAGAAATATTTGTCTAAGGAATGGATAAATGAATTAATATATAACATTAATCAAAATGTTGAGAGTGCTTATCTCTGGGTCTTGCGATTACTAGTATTTTATTTTCCTTTCTTTCATATTTTGTTTTGTTTTGTTTTTACAGTGAGCATACATTCTTATCAGGAATAAAATTCATTTACTTTTTGAAACCACTTTCACCCTTGTCAATTACCTGTGACTTCCAAATACCCTGATTTGGCTGAATTCACAGAAAGGCAATTGCTTTGCTATTGTGAATCCATATTTGGGCAAGAAGATCAGAATGGTAGCAAGGAGATATTTTGGCTCTTGGAGATCAGGAGGCACAAAAAGTGAACTAGCATGTGAAGACCCTTCAGAGCTCTGAGAAAGCGACTCGCCTTGGAGGAAGGGCGTTGAGCTGGGTTTTTCAAAGCAGAGTGGCATAACACAAGAAGCTAAGAGCCCCTCCCACAACCTAACTTAGGGAGAAAGGAGCCTGTGGGACCCAGAGGGCACAGTGAGTTTTGCCGCCTAAATTCTTTATTCACAGTTGTGAATGGATAGTGGTGTTAATAAAGGAACCAAGCTCTGACTCCAAGATTGTGCTGCCTGGCATGGAAACGCCTCATTTCCTTTGGTGTTGGCAGTGGAAAATGGAGGCAGCCTTCTGTTTGAAGAAATCCTTGATTCTCCGTTTCTTGAGGCTGTAAGAATAAGTTGTGTTCTTTGAAAAAGTGCACATTTTGCAGGGTTCCATGTATGTGTTTGCCCAATTACTCTCTGTCTTCCTCCCCGTCTCCCCACAGTGTGCCAGATAAAATATGGGGCAGCCAGTTCAATCTGAATTTCAGATAACTAATAATTATCTTAGTGTAAGTATATCCCAAATGTTGTATGGGACATACTTAGGCCAGAAAATTAGTTATTGTTCATCTGAAATTCAAATTTAACTAGATGTTTCTTTTTCTCCCCCTATAAATCTGCCAACCTTAGGAAGAGAAAAAGAAAACGTAATCTTATGATACAAATATTTTCTCAGTGCTTTTCATCTAAAATTTACCAGGTGTTCTTATATGGATTTTCAGTTTATAGAAGGGAAAAATAACTTTCTGGTTAAGCTACGATTAGACTGCAAATCAGTGCTGTGACTGAAAATTTGAGTTTTTAATTTCTCCAACACATAATATAATTCAGTGATCTCTTTAGCAATAGTTTATTGGCTAGAAGGAAATAGGATTAGAGTGATTACACAGGCAAACATTTTCATGAGCAGCAAATTTTAAAAAGAGTCTAAAGGTGATGAGTATTAAGAGTTTTACTTTCCTTTGGACCATGGATATGAATGGGGTTAGCAGTTAAGGTAGTTTCTCAAGGTAAAGTCCCTGGACACCTACATCAGAATCAATTGGAAAGAAATGAAGATAACTGGTCTTTTCAAGGATTGAGTTCATGGTCTTTGTCTCTTGGCACCACAATCACTTCCTCCATCTCCAGAGTCCTTAGTTCCACCAAAATACCTTTTATCTGAAGGATCTCAATTACAAGATTTGTTGGTTATTTAATTTATTCCATTATGTGTTACAAAAGTAACTTATTAAAAGGCAAAAGTGAAGAGAGATTTGATACCTCCCCCCAACACACCCAAATAAAGGATTCCAGAAGAACTTTGAAGTGTAAATGAAAAATGATTGACCTGGCCTCTCTTAAATCACCAAACTTCACTTGGTCTTGAAAGTTGAAGAAGTCTCTATCACCTTCATCTCACATTGGTGTTTTGCCATTCCATAAAATTTACTCTCTATTTTTCTTGGGCCCAACTCCAAGGGATCTAATTATATTTTAATAATTTGGTTCGGAGCCACAGTGCAATTGCTCCAGGTCAGTATTGTACCCTATCAGATTGGAGAGCAGAAATTATTATCAAAAGTCTAAAAGACCAGGGTGAAGATATACAACTTGACTTTAAAGCATCCCTAGAACATATGTATAGCTGGCATGAATATTTATATTTTTATTTTTGTCATTTTTATTAGTACATATTAATTATACAGAATAATGGGTTTCATTGTGGCATATTCATACTTGCATATATCATACTTTGATGCTATCCAACCCTTTGTTACCCTCCCTTTCCCTGATCCCCATCTTCTCTCATAGTTTCTCTTCTACTTTCATGTGGTCTTTTTCTTTTTTCTCTCATTTTCACATAATGAGAGAACATACGAAATACAGTACTTGTCTTCCAGAGTCTGGCTTATTTCACTTAAAATGATGATCGCCACTTCCATCCATTTTCCTGCAAATGACACCATTTCATTCTTTGTTACGAATGAATAATACTTTTTTCGTGTGTGTGTGCCAGGGATTGAACTCAGGGCTTTGTGCTTGCTAGGTAAGCACTCTAACCACTGAGCTAAATCCCTAGCCCCAATACTCTTTTGTTTATATGTACCATATTTTCTTTATTTATTCATCCATCAGTGGACACCTTGGCTACTGTGAATTGTGCCATGCTAAACATGGGTACACACGTAGCTCTACACTATGGTGACTTTAATTCTTCTGGGACTATACCAAGGAGTGCAATGGCTGGATCAAAGGGTAGCTCTATTTTTAGTTTTTTGAGGAACCTCCATACTGATTTCCATAGTGGTTGTACAAATTTACATTCCCATCAACAATGTAGAAGGCCCCCACCCTGTGCCCCTGCATCCTCACCAACATTCACTGTTTTTTATATTCTTGGTGATAGCCATTCTGACTGGGCTAACATGGGATATCAGTGTAATTCTGGCTTGCATTTCTTTGATATCTAAAGATGTTGAAAGTTTTTTCACATAATGTTTGGCTATTTGTACTTCTTTTGAGAAGTGTCTAGTTCATTTGCTGGTTTATTGACTGAGTTACTTGTTTTCTTCTTTAGTTTTGGCGTTACTTTTTTAAAGTTATTTATATATTCTGGATATTATTCCCATCAGAAGAGTACGTGGCAAAGATTTTCTCCCACTCTGTGGGCTGTCTCTTCACAATGCTGTTTCCTTTGCTGTGCAGAAGCCTTTTAATTTGATGCGATCCCATTTGTCAATTCATGCTATTATTCTCTGAGGTACTGGAATCTTTTTTAGGAAGTCATTGGCTGTGCCTATATTTTGAACTTTTTAAATTGAGGAATTGTGATTATTCACTATAGAGCAAAACAAATATGTTCAGTCTTTATTTCACATTCATAGCAAACAGTTTTATATTTGGTCAATTTCTTAAATGAACACAAATAAAATGATATGAATAGTGTGGTAACTCGTCCCAAACTACTAAAATGCAAGTAGCCCAAGACGGGTCAGCTAGGCTGTCCTCGTCTCATTTTATCACCGGGGACTTGATTCTTTTTAGTGAGTGTATGTGCTGCCAGTTGATACTTGCCTAAATATTTCTGTCATATTCGGAACATTATAGTTACTTTTTCAGGCTTCAGATACTTCCAACTAATTCTAGAAATATGTAAGGTACGCCTGAAATGCTGACAGCTGTAGTTTAGACCTAAAATAGTCAGGCCTCCACAAGGAGACACAGTGAGCAAACAGAGCCGGGAGTTTGGAAGCGACAGCTGAGCAGGCACCCATAGGAAACTGTCAGGTGCTCCGCAGATCCAGCTTAGAGTGGCAACACACTGGGTCTCTTTCCAGAAATAGCCCAGAAGATGCCAACAAGTCATGAAATAATAGCATGTATCTTCCCTTTCATTTTCTGGAGAGCTTAGAGATGTATCAGAAAGCTTAAACTTGCCTTAAAAATGAGCCTATCTAGTAAATAATCCTCAGCCAGTGACTCATCGAGCCCCTGTGGTCCTCAAGTCACGTTGCTAGGCACCATGGGAGCGATACAAAGAAGTTTAAGGGGCAGGATCTTGTCACACAGAGTTTTCACACAAGACAAGTGTGGTAAAGTCTTGTACTGTAAATGGTTAGGTTTACAGACAAAGTGCCCTTCAAGAATTCCTTTGCAAAGCACTACACTACTACACTGGAGACAGACATGCATACTTCAAACATCGTTTGTTTTTTTTTTTTTTCTTTTTCCTCCAACACTGTACCAGATAACTCTTTCTTTAATCACAAACCAAGCCAACCGGCTTACAGTGAGGAGCTGTGTTAAATTATAGAAAGCACATATATTTAAGCATGAGAATCACATGAAGAGAGACCTGCAGGGACTGACACCATCTAAGGGGACAGCAGACTCACACCTTCCAGCTCAAGTTAACTTCAGGGCAAAGCTGGGGGAGCAGAATAGCAGACAGAATTACCTGCATGATTTTCTATTGCACTCTCTCTCTCTCTCTCCCTCTCTCTGTCTCTCTCTCTCTCTCCTTCTCTTTCTCCCTTCCTCTCCCCTCTTTTAAGGATTGTGTGCTGATGCTCGCATTGGTAGCACATATACTAAACTTGGAACGATACAGAGAAGATCAGCATGGCCCCTGCGCAAATTCGTGAAGCGTCTCATACTTTGTAAGTGTAAATAAGGACAAAAAAGTATAATAGATACTAAGTAAAAGAAAGATAATATTCAATAGGGAGGAAAATTAGAAAGTTAGGAGGGGCAAAAGAAGGAAAGGAAAAAGAAAAGAAGGGGGAAAATGTAAATAAAGCTACTGTAAATAGGGAAGGGGGAGTGGAAGGGAGGGGTGGGGAAGAAGGGGGGAACCAAGATGTATCATGTACAGGTACAAATTAACTATAATGAATGTGATCACTATGTATACAGCATGCCAATACATGTTCTTGGAAATGAAAACAAAAACAAAAAAGATTTGTGTGCTTGCTGGGTAAGGTAGCCAGGCCTTAAAAGATCAAATCCCAGCACTCTGGGAGGCTGAGGCAAGAGGATCACAAGTCTGAGCTCCGATTGGGCAATTTAGAGACTTAGCAAGATCCTGTCTCAAAATAAAAAACAGATGATAGACAGACAGACAGACAGACAGATAGATAGGGTTGAGGATGTAGCTCAGGGCAAAAGGCCCTGGATTCAATCCCCAGTAACACAAGAAAAAAAAATGCTTATGATGTGCCTCTCCATGCCCCTGTAACAAAACCGAGAAGCCCACTCAAAGGTGAGCTCCACCACTTACTAATTGTATGATCTTGACCACGTAAACCCCTCCAGGCATCCAGCCCCTCGCCTATAGAATGAGGATAAGAATTTCTTATGGGACCATCCTAGGGATCAAATGTAAAGATGCTTGTAAAACACCTAGCCTAGTGCTCAGCAACATCAAAACCTCGGTAACTGTTGGCTCTTATTGCAAGTGGTTTATGCATATCACGTATCACACGAGAGAAACGCACCTTGTATGTTGTAGAAATTCAAAGGAAGGGGATGGTCATGGCTGGATGCGTGTTGGCAGGGAGAGTTTCAGCGGGCAGCTGATTTTTTTTTCCAATATTCTCATGATGGCAAGATGTTGGATCCTTTGGTGCTTAGTTGAATAACATATCAAAACACAGAGTAATATCGCAGGAAAATATACTCTTTTCTCACTTAAAAATCACTCCCACATCTGGATTGATTTTAGTATAGATATTCACTTAATTTAAAGAGATCTTGTTGTGCTGATTTTTGAACTTAGTGAGAAATGGCTAACACTGAAGTGTCAGAGGAGGAGAGAAGTGAAGGTAGAGGCACAGAGAAGTCCAAGGTGTTTAGGGATGCTTCAGGCCAGGAGTGCATGCAAATGGGGAGAGAAGCCTGTTCTGGGGAACATTACGAGACACTGTTAGATGCTGGTGGGGGTGGGGGGAGATAGGGCCACAGAATTAAAGGCCTTGAATGCCAAGCTGTGATGCTGAATGCAGTAAAGACTTCTTTGAATCTTCCATTCAAGAATGAGAGGATGATAAAACTTACCTAGATATACTTCCCAAATTTAGCTCCCCTGTCAAAGTCTAGCTCATAGCCACTTCCTGCTGGAAGCCTTCCTGGACTACTTCTGCCTCTTGGATCCCATTCTTCCTTTTCCAAACACTGTCGACACTGATTGCTCTCCCTGAGTGCCCTGCCCAATAATTTTACCTTTAACTTTCTACCACCCTGTCTCAAGAACTCGGTGTTTTATTTCTACATGTATGGGAGACATGCTCACTTCAGCAGCACATACACTGTGTATGAGTGAGAGAGAGACCTTTTACTCTGGAGCTAGGGCCCTGACTTTTACCTCTGCTGTCTACCATATAGAGCTTAGCACATCACAGACTCTGGAGGAACCATTTGTGAATTAACTCGGTGGTCCATTAATTTGAGCACTAAAAACAAAATCGCCCTTAGACAGGGTGAGTGCTGGCTCCATGAGAAAAGTAGTAAAACAAAAATGGACAGCTTCCATGTCATAGGCTCATTCTTGAAGCCCCAGAATCAAGCTTTTTGAACATTTTTCTAAATGTCTTTGCCTAAGTTAGCAGAGGACCTGCCAAGCCAAACAATGGCTGGTTGGCTGGATTGACTGGTGTAATGACTGCAGGGAGTGGTGGGCTGGCCAGGAAGAGATGCCCCATGTGCTGCCCTGGGGGAGATCAGTTTCCTCAGAGCCTAGAAAAGGAAGAGAAACAGCTTCTATCTGTAATCCCAGCTACTCAAGAAACAGGCTCTGTTGAGAGCCACAGTCTCTGGGGGGAAAAAGACGGTCTTTGCATAGGAAACTTTTTACTACCTGAGGTCGAGCCTAAGCAGTAAATTTGGAAGGACCTCAGAGGAAAAGCTTAGGTAGAAAATGAAAGGAGAGAGCCAGTTACGCCCCTGGTTGCAAAACACTAAATCTCCATGCTTATCGCAGTCCATCTTCTCAAATGTCCATCAAAGGAAATAACCCATCTGTGACAAGCGCCCATTTCTCCGATGTGGAGGTCTGGAGCTTTTCTGATGTAGATGTGCATGTTACCCCAGTTTGCAGAGAGCTCCAAGCACATCAGCAGAAGCCACTTAAAATAGATTCTGGTCAGGACTTGTTCCCTTTCCACGTTCAAGATGATGTCACTGCTGACAGTTGCAAACCCCACTCTCTACCATCCTCTCCAGCAGAAACTGCTTTTGGAGTTCCAAAATGACCCCTTCTTGGGACGCTGACAGTCAGAGTCCTATCCGTCAGCCCACCCCTCTCACCTAGCTGTTAGGGAGAAAGCATTCTAATTTAACTGATGCACACTACGACGGAAGTGAGGTCGTACACGAACTAGCCCAGGTGTGTTTGCCTTTCCACAAGGACCATCCTGAAGAGTAGAAATCTAAGCAGTGAAATTTCCAGAATTATTTCGTGGCCTCCTATGATGGGACAAGTCACACAAGGGCCAGCTCAAATACATCACATAGGTAACTGCCTCAGCCATGTCTGATGCTGTTCTCTTCTCTTGGAAGGTTCTAGCCTCCTCTTTCTCTCTGCAAATCCTATTTTTCCTTCAGGCCTCTGCTCAAGTCTTATCCATGCGGCCTACCCAGAGTGCATCTGGCTTGAATGTCTGCCCCACTCGGAAGTCATTTCTCCTCACTTGTTCCATCTGGATCTGTTTGTTTTCCTCAGATGCTAAGCTCTGTGAGAGTAGGAATCGTGTTTCCAGCTTCTTGTCAGTCTTCCACCACAGCTCCTGGCACGATGCTGGGCTCATAGGATGTGTACAAGAACTTTTCATAGGAACAGCCATTGCTTTCCCACATGGGTCCACCTTGCATTACAGCAACTGTATAAGGTAAACTGTTTCTACTCCTATTTTACAGAGGAACTTCTGGGGGGAAAAAGCTCCCTCAAAGGAAGCAGCTGACTTAAAATCTTATCTCTCCTCTACTTCTAGAAATTCCTAATTTTATCAGTCATATGATACTTTGAGATTTGGTATCTGTGCACAGCACTATGCTGCTGGAAATATTTTAGAAAGCCAGAGACCTGGAGCCCTGCCTTCAAGTTAACCATGGAGCAGTGACCCCCAAATCTAGTTGATCCCAAGAATATCATGAGAGCTTGCTGGCACACAGACTTCCAGGCCGCTCCCCAGAAGCTCTGTCTCGGTGGATCTTGGATGACGCTGGCAATACTCTCTCAAAGCCACCTGAAGAACTGTGCTAGTCAACCATGTTTTGAAAACCACTGCTCCGGGATCTCGCCAGGCATTTCCAGCAGTGTGCAAAATGGCACTGGTGGGGCTAAGGGAACACACACTTTCTTTTCTTTTCTTTTTAATTTTATTTTAGTGGTGCATTTTAGATATACATAATGATAACATTCATCATAGGGACTTCGTACCTGTACATGATATATCTTGCTGCTTCTTTTTCCCTCATTCTCCTCCCCTCACCCCCTCCTCCCTCCTTATTTACAAAAGCTTTGTTTCCATTTTATTCCTTCACACACATTTTATTTTTAACAGTTACATATTTACTTTGTGTGTACTAGGACTAGAAACATCCCATAAACTTGTGATTCCACAAATATGATGCTTTCCCTTTATTCAAAATGCATTTAATTATGGTGCATGCCACAAGATGGGTGAGCCTTGAGGACATTGTGCTAAGCGAAGAGGCCAGACATAAGAGGACAGAAACTAAATGGTTCTACTCATATAATACCTGCAGTAAGGACATTCTTAGGGACAGAACATAGATAGTGGTTGCCAGGGTCTGCAAGTAAGAAAATTGGGGACCTGTGGGATAGAGTTTCAGCTTGGAAAGATGAAGAGTTCTGGGGGCGGGTGGTGGTAAAGGTTGGACAACATGAATATACTTAGTACAGCAGAGCTGTGTACTTCAAATACTAAAAGTGGTAAAAACTGTATGCATATTTCACCATAATAAAAATATATTTAAGTAACAAAGCAAATAGAAAGGTTTTAAGTAAGTGAATGTAGAGCCAGACTATCCAGGTGTGGTGGCACAGGCCTGTATCCCAGCACTCTGGGAGACTGAAGCAGGAAGATCACAAGTTTGAGCCCAGTCTGGGCAAATTAGCAACTTAGTGAGAACCGTCTCAAAATAAATAATGAAAAAAATGGCTGGAGATGCAACTCAGTGTGAAGGCTCAGGGTTGAACCCCCCAGAGTGTAGGGAAAAATAGAGAGCCAGACTGCAGGCTCAGGAAACAGGAAGGTGCTCTGCAAATGACTGGTGCTTGAGAAACATTATAGTTGAATTCTGACGTTTTGCTTAGAAGGACAATAAGGCGGGGTCAGGGGACGACTTTTCCAGTATCACACTTTAAATCAATGGTAGGGCCACGGCTAGCACCTGAGTCTCTTGGTTTCATGGGCATTTTAAAATTTGTGTCACCTGGAGCTGGGATTGTAGCCGGGAATGTGACCCTGGCCAAGCATGCACATCACCTGGGTTCAATTCCGAGCACCGCAATTAATCAATAAATCAATTTATATTATCTGATTAGTTCCTAGGACACGGTGTAGGCAATAGACACAGGAAATACTCCCTGTATGCCAGAAAAATCAGGGTGAGCCTAGGATTTCATAAGGGCCCTAAAAGACTGAAGGACTTATAAATCAGAGGCACTGGAAGGGGGCATGAACACAAAGGCCTAGAAGCAAGAGTGATTGTGACTTCCGGTTCGTATTGACACAGTGAAGATGGGACTCAGGCTGGAGCCACGGGTCTATGTTTTGAAATGATAACACCTTGAATGATAGGCTTATTTAGACTTGGTGCAATAAGCACTAGTCAGCACTTGCGGAATTTTGAGAAGAGGTATGACATGCTGAAAGTGGGTTTGTAGGAAGGCTAATCTGGTAGTGACTAAAAGGATGGATAAAATGAGATCAGGCTAGTCAAGTGGGCTCTTCTAGGAATCCAACCGTGGCGTGACAAGGACCGGGTCTGGGATGGTGGCAATGAGAATAAAGGCAAATGCAAATCAAAGCCTAATTCAAAGGCAAGTCAAAGGCAACACAACCACAATTTATTTATCCATAAAAGGCCAGATGAAGGAAAGAAGGGAATGCAAGAGGATTCCAGGATTTCTAGGCCTGTAATGGGATCATGATAGTGTCCTCAACTAAAACGAAAAATACGGGAAGAAGAGTTGGTTTGGAGCAAAGGTGAAACTTTTGCTTTTGGACATAAGCAGATGGAGGTTGTAGTGGACTATTCGAGAGGAGATAGCTTCTGAGCAGCCAGAAATTTGAGATTGGAGCTTGAGTTAGAGGTCAGAGGTCATTAACCTCATTTTAAATCTGGGTACTAGGGCTGGGGATTTAGCTCAGTGGTTAAGAGTGTTTGCCTTGCAAGCACAAGGCCATGAGTTCGATCCCCAGCACTACAAAAAAATAAATAAATAAAATAAAATAAAAATAAAATAAATCTGGGTACTTTACACAGATGGTTTTCCAGTGACACTCGCATTTTTATTTAGTGTAAATTTAAAAGACATATTGTTTTCATAAAGAAGTTGTGGTGTAAGACTTTGAACACAGGGGAGCAAGCATTTAAATGCCTTCAAAGCCAGAAAACATCAAGGAAAGGGTGGGAATGACCCAAGTGAGTAATTATACATTCTCTCTCCTGGAAATAAAAGAGAGAAAACCCATGGTGTAATTTCCGGTTGTCCTTTCTTGGAGCTCTAATGCATAGAAGGATTTAGTGTCCTTGTCACTCAGTGCAACCTTTCAGAGAACTGCTGGGTGAGTACTCGGTAATGAACCTTTGGGAACGCCTTGTATGGAATCCAGCTTCTTTGCATTTAATGCAGTATGGCAGCTGCCTGAGTGACTCATATCGGGACATCACATAACACCACATAATTTGACAAAGCAAGGATGGGAGGGTTGATAATATTTGCTGCGTAGCCTGCTACATACTTGCTCCATGAATGAAAGGCTATACCCCCTTAAGCATGACTGACACAACTTTTGGACTTGCTAACCTCAACAACTTCTTCTCAGATTTCTATGAGTCAAACAATTGGAGACTCTCCGAGTTGGGGAAAATAGCAGGTTTAGCAGAGGTTCCCCTGTGCTCTTATTTCATTATTATTATCATTGGTAGTAGTAGTAGTATTTTGGTGTTACTGGGGATTGAACCCAGGATCTTCACACTGAACTACACTTTGAGTCCTATTTTATTTTATTATTTTATTTTGTTTTATTTTATTTTGAGACGAGATCTTGCTGTGTTGCTAAGTTGCCCGTGCTGGGCTCAAACTTGCAATCCTCCTGCCTCAGCTTCCCAAGAGTCCTGGAATTATGTGCGTCCACCATCACACCTAACTCCAGTGTGCTATTAGAGCAAGAGGGAACATTTACAGAGGGAAGGACTGTGAGTACCTCTATCTCTAAACCTGTTTCCTGGAGTGAGGACTGGTTGTCAGGGAAGCATGTGATGTTTCTCTTTAGCCCTTCTACTTCCCTTCCTGTCTTTTGTCTTTCTCTTCATGATTTTCACTGGTCTCCAGGCCTATCTCCTTGTTCCTAGAGCTGTCACAGAGTTCCAGGTCCCCTCTGTGAGGCCTCATGAAAACTATAAGTGCTGTATATTGAGACTGATGGCATGCCGGACATTGTGCTAGGTGCTTTATATATACGAGCTCGCTTTCAGTCCTAAAACAAATGTAGGAGGGAAGTGCTATTATTGTGCAGATTAGGAAAGCTGAGGATCCACTAAGACACCCACCCAAGTCCAGAGCTCTTTCCAGTCTACCACTCTTTGTCATCAAGTGACAGGAAAGAAAGATGCCTAAGTTAGCCAGCCAAAGCAGCCAGGTTAGTCCCAGCAACCAGCAGGCCCTCACATCATATTTTTGAGCAACGAACTTCCTTAGAAGCCTTCAATGTGCTCCATAAGACAGACTCCAATGATGGCCTAAAGGAAACTAGAAAGATGTTTTCTACCCTTGACACGAGTGAAGGGAAAGTTTTGTTTTGACAAGAGATTTACACCCTTCGGATGCTTTTGGGTTAAGAAGCTATAATGTACATTTGCCTTGATAACACGAATAATTTTGAATTTCCACTTTGGTGCTAGCTAGCCCCTGTCATGACTGGGTTGTGACGGAGCCCCTATGCCAATATCCCTTTCGTAATCCTTTCCTGCTGATGCGTCACTGGACATAAGAATAGAACAAGATTTGAGGAGTAATGGGAAGTTTCATGATTTGTACTTACCCTCTATTAAATTCAAGTTCCCTGAAAGGACAGACTATCATTTCTTCTTGAATTATCAGCAAATTCCTTGTTGCCACTACTTTATGCCATTGATTTCCAAGATGGACGCTAAAGGCCATGGTTCTTGGTCCTGTTGGGAAAAGAAAAGTGATAAGATGCAAGCTCTAAGTTGGACTCTGGAGCTGAGAGAAGCCTGAGCCCTTTCAGCACTGACCTGGAATATATGGCTGTCTGTACAGCCGATGTAACTCGGAAGCTGAGATTCTTTGTCTTCTGTGATTCATGAGAGGTGGAAGGAGGATCTTTTAAAACTTAATACAAGTACTGTCCTACCTTCTGGAAACTGATGAGGACTGGCCCACCCTGAGTAAGGCTGGGTGTCAAGGGGTTTGTTGAGTGGTGGACAGGCCTCAGACTGAGGCCTTCACACTTTCTCACCTAGTCCTCCCTGGGCCTCCCGAGAAGATGGCAGGCTGAGATGAAGTCAGGGCTCTGGCTAGGAAAAGGAATCTTTTCTTTGCTTATACTTCTCAATAAAACTAACCAGCCCACATACGAGTAGAATCAGTCATTCTTCCCTCCTGAGTATACCCCGGGCTTGTGAGATTCTCTCAGCCACCAGCTTTTCCATCTTCAAACGATAGAACACCAAAGATGGAAATTCGTCTAGTCCCATCTGGAGTTGTGTAGATGTGACCCAGAGAGGCCCGGAGAAGGGATGGATTTACTCAGAGTCATGCAGCCACTTTGTTGCACGATAGAACCCAGATGTTCTGATTCCTGGATGAGCCCTCTTCTACCCTCACTGGGCCATAACCTCTTCAACAGCACACCTCTAATTAAGGGCCTCTTGGCTTCCATCCATTGCAGGTTCCAAAGTATTCTCCTCATTGGTTTTTAGGCCTCATTTGGTAATTCAAGTCTCTTTGGATAATATCTAAGTGTCATCCTGGATTGTTCTGCCCAGGTCAGCTGCAAGCCGGGCCAGGATGGAATATTGCCACAAAATCAGTCCTCCCTCACCTCTGCACTATGCGTAAAGGAAAACGAACATCTCTGTCTTCCGTGTGGGGCTCTCAGATTGTTAAACAGATGTCTGTCACAAAATGACTCCTTAGCCACTGGGCAGGAGAAAAGGTCAGTTACAAGCCCTGATAAGGGCACATGGGCTTTTAGAATGCTAAAGAGCTGCTGTTGCCCAGCAGATCAAGTGTACAAAGCATTGAATTTTCTTTTTTGAAGATGTCTATAGACTCCCTTGGCTTAAAACAACCTTGGGAGCCCTGGTTTTTTAATGAACTTTTTACCTCAGGCTTGAGTTCCTCACGGAAGGCCACACCTGCTCTTCCACCAGGCACTAGACTCCAGACACTGATTTTTCCATTCTCATGAAGCAATGACTATTTCCCCAGTATTCACCAGCAAAAGAAGGGGTGCTGTTTTGTGTAGTGTGCTGTGTTCCATGTATTTGCAGGCATCACTTCGCCTTGCCCACCAGCCTGTGGCCCAGTGTGGATGCTATTTCTGGAACTAACTTAGGCAAAAGGACAGTAGCGTTGGGCTGAGGAATTTGAGCAGGGTCTCCTATATATGTGGTGCTAGGCTCAGCTCCGGTTTCACTTTAAGCCTCAGCCCAGTAAAAGTAACAATCTGATGTTGCCACCTAATGCTGCAGATGTCTAGTTCCTGCTGGATCCACTTTCAGCCACTCAAATATAGCAGGGGACACAAGTTGGAGCATGTTCCTCAGGAAGCACACATGACGCGTGGCCACTCGCTCAGCAAGGACAAAACTATTCCTCTGTAGAGGCTGACAGCTGCTCTGCTGAGTCCCTCTGGAGGGGCCAGGCAGGCTTCTAAGATAAGGGGCAAGCTCTCCACCCTCCATCATCACCTTCGGCCATCAGTAGAGCTGTCCTTCTGTGTCACCCAAGCCACAGACAGCCCTGTGTACACTCGGCAATTTCAGGGCTGTGATACGAGGGCCACCTTTGGGAAGAGATGAACCAGGTCGGTGATGGCAAACCTTTTAGAGCTTTCAATGATAACAAACAGCCCACTGCGGCACCCGTGGCATAGGCTCTCCACCACCGAACTGGGTGAACCGAGTGACCATCTGTGCATTCTTTTGCAAGGACAATCCAATAAGGGCTCTGCTTAGCTCTCCTCTCCAGCCATTATGCTGTCAGAAATACTGCCACTTACACCATTTCCTTCTTCCCTTGCTGAAGAAAATGGCCCTAACTATTGCTAAAGAATGGAGTGACGCCTTCTTGGGTCACAGATGAGCATCTGATCCAGAAGCAGTCAATCCATCAGCTGGGGGATGACCTTTGTATGAGGCGGCCTAAGCAAGAAAGACTGCCCTTAGGGAAATGGGATGTAGTTAGGACACATGATCTGTCTTCCTGGGATGTAAGTGGTAAAATACAGAGGTTTTTGTTTTTCTCAGTTTACTGGCAACAGAAGTATAAATGAGAAGATACCCAATCTAACCATAGTCCAACCAGAGTAATTTTTAATGGCAGAATACTCAGTAACATTCTGGCTACTGAGAGGATGACATCCCATCCCCGGAACTCTTGTAATTCCTGAGCGATGCCAATTCCTGGGCTCCTAGTAGAAGTTTAAGAGGGACAGTCATTTGTGTTCATGTAGTTGGAGGCCAAGCAAAAGGAAATCCTGTTGATGGAGAAGGGGAGAAAATTTTAGCCCTACATGGTCTCTTTTCCCTTGGAACTTAATTTAGACCACTGGTAAGCCTACCAGTCTCTTATGTGTTATAGAGAGGTCTCATCCTAAATCTCATTCTCAAACCACCTCTCTGCGCAAGTCTAGTCCAAGACTGATCATCAGCTGACTTAGTCAGGTTCCCATCAGAGTCACAAGATTACCTTTCTCTTCCTGGCTGAGCATTCCGACCCAGGTCAGTCCAACCAAGCAGTGTGTTCTTGCCTGTATGGGGCATGCCAATTTAGTTTATTCCTTCAGAGCTAGGTCAATGTAACTGCAGATGCCCAACTCAATGGCCTTATACATGGTACCCACACAGGCTGCCACTGGCACAAGATAAGGTTGAGCGCAGAGTGAGTATTGACGTTATGGTAGTTCCATTAGCAGAAAGAGTTTCATGAAGAGTAAGGATCCTTCCAAGCCTTCGACCACAATTGCTAGTGTGGATGGTTTTACAGTATTTTACACGCATCATACACACTCCATACTTGGGCTCAGTATTATGGACGGAACTCTGGAAGAACTTTATCCCCAACTTTACCAGAGGCCAGCCCCCATCATGTGTTTTCTATCTCAGCTGAATTAGCCAGAGAAAGAAAAATGATCTGAAACCACTATTTGCAAACTTCTGGCAATCCTTCATGGAAGAGATCTGTGACACTATGACACCTTTGTGCCATCCAGGCAGTGAGAGCTTACTGAATCTTTTCCACAATGGGAACCTCGGTCCTATTCTCCTTCGGAGGGCCTATCTAAGCCGGTCCGTGAAACTCACCTCTCCATGTTTTGCTGTTTACCATGGAAGGTAGGTAGGCCTGGAATAATGGAGAAAGCTATTCTGGCTGACAGAGCTAAGAGTCTGCAGACAGAGGCCATGGAAGGTCTGGGATGATTCCAGGGCCCACTAGGTTAAGCCCAATACTACCTCATTTTGCATCACCCACCCTCCAAAAAATCAATTGTGCAGCTTCAATCACAGTTAAAAAGAAAAGAAAAGAAAAGAAAACTTTGAGGGTCTGTACCCCTTAGTTTTTCTTTGTGTAGTGAGACTTCATGGAGAATTCTGCAGATAGAGGGAGGGGTGAAAAAAGCATTGAAAATAATCAAATAAATCACACAAAAAATAATATTGCACATCATTCCTTGGCTGATCTCTATCCATTTGTGAACTCCACAAGCATGAAATGGCATCTTGATTTCATAAGTGAAGATTTCCTATTCTCTTTTACTCTGATGCCACTTACTGGGTTGGGCTTCAGTGGAGCATCTCATCTAGGCCATATGATTCACGTACATCTACTAGTCCAGAGCAGATAAGGATCCACTTGAGTCTCCGATGGCAAGGCCAAGATCCAATAATCCTGAATGAGAAAGGAGAAGCCTTTTGGTCAAAGGGTTCTTCCTCTCCCCTTAAGCTTCTTAGAACTCACCTGAGCTTGCTGACCTTCCCAATAGTACAACAACTGCACTCCCTGCCCCATCCTGTGCCCTGAGCTGAGCACCATCTGTCAAAAGGTCACTCTTCAAACTGCCTACCACTAAATAAATTAAATCAGGTTTAATTACATAGACACAGAACATATGAGTCATAAAAGGTCTTCAAAATCACCCAGCCCACAAGAATGCCAAGGCATAAATATAGAAGGAATCGTGGGATTAGAAGATCACTCATTTTGCAACCTGCATCTTAGTAATGGATTTAGACAGTGATTGTGCTGAAACTGTAGAGTGTGAGGCTATATTAGTTTGATTTCTTGATGATAGTGTTGCCTGCCCAATTTCTCCATTGTAAAAGCATTTCTTCCCCTTTGAAATTACAAACCTGACAAAATAGTAAATAAGGCAATAACAGAGCAAATTTACGTAGTATGCCTTCTGGTACGATACATTGATGAGAACATAGGATCACCTATGAGGCCTTTTTACAATAAAAAGCCGGAGGATAAGCACCTTTTTACACAAATGGGGAAACTGAGATCGAACAAGGAGATGCAACTGAGTTCAGAACCAGATTTAAAATCTGCTCTATACAATAATGTCGATGATGATGGTACATTCATTTAATTCAGCCATTTTTTTTAGTCCTTAGTATATTCCAGGTATGGTGTTTGGCATTAGGAATCATAAGTGAATGAAACAAAAAATTTCTGCCTTCATGGGTCTTATAGTTTTCTTTATATGTTTTCATCTTTACCTTTTCTTCTCTATCCTCCTCTTTGCCATTTCATTCTATTCATTTTCTCTTAAATGTGTCTTCCTTTGCAGAAGGACTCCTAAATAAATATACTGTATTTAGGATCTGTCACAGCATAAGTGCTGAGTAAATAGTTGCTGAATTAATAAATGTGTGTGGCGTGACTGTGTCTGTATCACCATTCCACATGCACCCTTTAGTTTGATCTATTCCCCTGCTTGGGAGAGCACCTCATTTATCTCTGGTTATCTTTTTTTTCTTTTCTTTTCTTTTCTTTTTTTTTATACAAGGGATCGAACTCAGGGTCTTGTGCTTGCAAGGCAAGCACTCTAACCACTGAGCTAAATCCCCAGCCCCTTTTCTTTTCTTTTCTTTCTTTTTTTGGGGGGGTCGACTGGTGGTTGAACCCAGGACTTTGCACATGTGAGGCAAGTACATTACTACTGAGCTACTTCTCCAGCCCTTTTGATTTTTGTTTTTGAGACAGAGTCTGCCTGTGTTGCCCAGGTGGGCCTTGAACTCATGATTCTCCTACCTCGGTCTTGCAAGTAGCTGGGATTACAGGTGTGCACAGGTGTGCCTGGTCCTATTTTATTGTATTTTCTTCAGCTTCCAGTTATCCTTTAAGGCAGCCTCATTTCCTCAGTGATGGTTTCCCAAGAGATTCTCCTCCTTTAACAACCAAAGCGTTTAACTACTCCTTTGATTCTCAACACACACAGTATTCTGACCACTTGGGGGCTATGATGTGGTTGTTTAACTCCGTGAATGGCCACTGACGAATTTGAATAGGTTCCTCCAAGGTAAAGTAATTTCCAGTTTTTCAGGATTGCTTTGGAAACAATAACACCCTCACAAAGAGTAGCTAATGCAGTTTAGGCCCTGATAAGAAACAGGGACCCTCCACCCCTTCTCTGATGAGGACTCTTGGCTGTAAAAATCTTCTTGGCCTGTTTACACAAATCTGATCACAACCTCAGCCTGTCTGCATGATTCTGGGAAGTCTTAGGTCCTCACCATTCGGTGTGCTCACCTGTATGATGAAGAGGGTGACTTCTAGACACTGGGATCCTTTGCAGTTTGCTGGCTGTTAGACTTGATTCCTCCTGGCTTCGGGCAGGAAGGAAATTGCCAGGACATCTGAGAAAGTATGGCACCTTTTCAAATGGCCCTCAGCACCACCACGTCTGCCCTGCTATAATTAAAAATGCAGGGCACAGACACTTGGACACTGGCTTTAATTAAGGCAGCCAAAGGAAAGTCTAGAATTATAGCCAATGCCCCACATATAGAACTTATTTTCCAAACTCTGGGCTGAGTAATTTTCTCAAGAGGCCACCCACAAGTGATACAAGATGGGGAAAGGAAGATGTTTTCCTTTTTTAGACTCTGCACTTGTACGGAAGTCCTTCTAAAGTCAAATGGCCAGCATCCCAGGCAGACCCTCTTCTCCTCTTCCCTCCCCTCACTGGGCACAGCCCTAGGGCATAATAATTATATGTATCTAAGGGGCACAGTGTGATATTTCAATACATGTATGCAATGTGTGTAGTTTGCATTTCCATTTCTTTATCATTTCTTTATGTTTTGGAGCCTCCTTTCTGGTTCTTCTTAAAATATGTAATAGGTTATTGTGAATTATAGCCCCCCTCACTGTTCTCTAGGACACTCGTACTTACTTCTCCTACCTAACTGTGTTTTAGTAACTGTTACTCAGTCTCCCTCCACCCCTCTCTGTTCCTGCCCTTCCTAGCCTCTAGCAATTACTGTTCTATTCTCCTCTACTTCAGGATCAACTTTTTAACTTTGACCTGTGAAAGAGAACATGTGATATTTGTCTTTCTGCATCTGGCTTACTTCACTTAACACACTGTCTTCCAGTTTTATCCATGCATTTTACCACCGGTGACTTTTTAATGGATGAATAGTATTCCATTATGTATCTCATTTCCTTTATCCAGCCATCCATCCATGGACACCTAGGTTGAATCCATATTTTTTTGTTTTATTTTTTGAGACAGGGTCTCACTATGTAGCCCAGGCTGGCCTTGAATTTGCAGCAATCCTCCTACCTCAGCCTCCTGAGTGCTGAGATTACAGGTGTGCACCACCATGCCCGGCCATTATATACTACACTTTCTACTATTATTTTAGAGTATACTTCTACTTATAAAAATGTTTTCTGTAAAACAGTTTGCCATGTTATACTGGCAGCAGCCTCATATATCTTGTGTTTACCACACTGCTTGGTTGTATTAAGAACCTACATTGAGTGATTGACCTATACTGTTTAGGTTTTTATACTCTATGATGTTTATACGATAACAAAAATCACCTAATGAAGCATTTCTCAGAATGCATCTCTGTAATTAAATGATGTGCGTGACTATAATAATGATACAGCATCATAGAGTCATTGTGAAGATTAAATGAACAGTGTCTGACACTTAGTATGTACTCTGTCAGTGTTAGGAGAGAAATTCCCAAATCACAATGTTGGAACAGAAAGGTATCCACGCCCTGGAGATTCAGGGTGACAGCATGTTTGAAATTGGGGCTGTCCTAGAAAATTCAGTCTCTGCCCAGGAGGTAACTTTCACTCTGCTCTTTGTCTACTGCTTCTGGAAACTGCCAGGTGGCTTGAACAAAGGAGAATTCACCTCTCATGGGGGAAATAACAGAGACCAGCAAGAAGCTCAAAGAGCAGCTAGTTGCAGTCTCCTCCCCATCTTCACTGACAGTCTTCAAACGGATCCAGAAGTTCAGAAAGAGGAAAGAAAATCACTCAAGATCACACAATAAACTGGTGATGGAGATTAAGTTGCACCTCTGGATCCTTTCCTTTCATCTTTTATAACAAAATAATGCAGCACAAAACAGGTAAATGAAAACATAAATCCGGGAGAGTGAATCTGGTCCCTGTGTACCAGGGTTTCTCAGCCTCGGCACCGTTGACCTTCAGGCTGTCCCATGTAACAAACCCCCATTAAAACCCCCATTTAATAGTAGGGTATTTAGCAGCATCCCCAGTCTATTCCCGCTAGAAGTCAGTAGCATCCTCCTCAGATTGGTTTCTGCAGACATCACCAAATGTCCTCTGTAGGGGTTAGGCGAGGTGGCCAACTCTGAGGTTGGGAACCGCAGCTGGATAAGAACAGAACAGTAAATGCAGCTTGCCTTCTTTTCACCTCTTAGCTGTACTATTTCCAACAACAACACCATCCAGCCCCGTAATAACAGAGAAGCTTTCCAGTGAATATCTCTAGCTTTGATCTCTTCTACCTATTCCTGTCTCATAAATCCACCGCCTCCTCGACATCTCTCTTGTGCATGTGGGCACATCAGACTATATGCCCAACACTGAACTCCTCATTTGTCACCCTGCCTTTTCCCCAACCATTCTCTCCCTCCTTCATTCATTCCTACATCTGGCAATATTGGGCCCCTACTGTATTAGTTTCCAGTGGCTGCTGTACCCCATTACCACAGAAATTTATTCTCCCACAGTTCTGGAGCCCAGAATTCCCAAATCAAGATGTGAGCAGGGCCACACTTCCTCCGAAGCCTCGAGGGGAGGATTCTTCCTTACTTCTTCTGACTTCTGGTGGATGCAGGAGTTCCTTGGCTTGCAGTGGCGTAAAGGAGTCTGCCTCTGTCTTTGTGAGGCCTTCTCCTCTTTCCTTCTGTGTCTTTCTTGTGTGTGTCTCTTAAAAGGATATTTGTCATTGGATTTGGGGATCACCTAGATAATCCAGGTAATCTTTTTCCACATAAGAGCACATTCACAGGTTCCTGGGATTAGGACATGGACATAACATCTTAGGGACCCTCATTCAACCCACTGCTCCTACTGTGCACTGGGGGTGTTATAGATGCTGAAGATACCGTGGGAAACAAAGCAAAGTACCTGACCTCACGGAAATTACATTATCCTATAAGGAGAGAGTTAACAAATAAACAACTGTGTAATGTATAATGTCAGGTAGTGATACATGTTAGGAAGAAAAGCAAAGCCAGGTAAGAAGACAGAAAATGACAGGAGCTGCTGCTTCCGGTGGAGTGCTCCAGACAAGCGTCTCGGAATAGATGGCATTCAAATAGTGAACGGAAGCACCACAGAAAGGTCTGTGGAGGTCAGGGGAGGGTGTTTGTGGCAGAGGGAATAGCAAGTGCGAAGGCTTTAAGAAAGGATCATTCTTGGCGTGTCTGAGAAAAAGCAAGAGCAGAGCGACTATCACATAGTGTGTGAGCAGAAGGACAGGAAACAAATGGGGCAGTGGGGAGTTAGCAGGGGCCAGAGCAAGTGGAGCAATTAGGAGCCATGGAATACACTCAGGTTTTATCCTGTGTGTGGCGGGAAACCATTAGACAGGGACTGGCGATCGGGAGAGTGACATGCCTGGATGGTGTGCACCGTGCAGGGAACGATGCACTGCAGCAGGGCAAGTGTACAGATAGTGCGAAGAGCCAGGGAAAGGGAGGGCGATACTACCATCCATCCAGCTGCTCAGGCCAAAAATCTGGGAGTCATTCTGGATTTCTCTTTCCATTATCCCCCACGTCAAATTCATTAGAAAATCCTCTTAGCTTCATTTTCAAAATACATCCAGAATCTGAACACTTCTCACCACCTCCACCACCACCATCCTTGTCCAAGCCACCATCGTCTCTTGCCTGGACCACCATCATAGTTTCCTGACCGGTCTCTCTGCCTCAAGCCTTGCCTCCCTGGGCTGTTCTCAGCACAGTAGCCAAATTAATCTTTTAAAAGGCTAAATTGGAACATAGCATCCCCCGATGTCAAACTCTTAAAGGTTTTGGAGTGCACGTAACATAAAATTCGATCACTCTACCATGATCCTCATTCTGACTCCCACCGACCCCTTCAGCCCCAATCCTTCCCGTTCTCATTCTTACACTACACTCTAGGCACTTCAGTCTTCCTTTTGCTCCTCTCCATTTGTCCCTAACTCAGAGTCTGCACTAGCCATTCCTCTAGGTGGTAATATGGCTTTTCTCAGCTGTCACCTCCTCCAACAGGCCTCCCTAATTCTTCTCATGAAAGTGGGAGCATATTTCTTTTATTTTCTTCAGAGCATTTATTACTCAGGAATTATATCGAATATTTGATTTGTTACTTTTTTGTCTGGGAGGCTTGTTTAATATCTGGGGGGTTTTTGCCGCTGAAAGGTGAGCTTCTTGAGACAGGGCTTATGTCTGACTTGCTCACTGTTGTGTCTAGCACGGTGTCGAGCACACAGTAGTTCTTCAGTTAATGATTGTAGAGTGAATGAACCTCTCTCCCACAGTGTGGCTGGACTGGCGTTTAAGGACCATCTAGTAGCTGGGTATCAGCATCTCTGCAGGGCTTTGTAAAAATCCACATTACTCAGGTTGCTATCTTTCTGCTTACTCATTCTTAGACCATACTTCCACATATGGCTGTGTATGTTTTAATATACACAGAACAATTTCCAGAACCATATTCAACAAATTTAACAAATATTATCTCTCGTTACTTGCCTAAGGTGGGAGGAAAAAGAAGAGGCAATTTAAAAATCCACATTGCCAAGGTCCCTTTTAGACCCACTAAATCAAAATCTCCTGGGGCAGGGTCCAACAAGCAGCATTTTGAAAAAGTTCAGTTTGTAGCATACACTTGTACAGCACTAATGGCTAACGTTCTGAGTACTTTATAAATATTAACCCATTTAATCTTCACTTTAATAATTTCCATAATCCTGTTTTGAGAAAACCAAAGCACAAGGAGGTCTAGCTGTTTGGGCCAGGGTCACCCACGTAGGAAGCAGGGGCGTCCGAATTTGAACCCAGCCAGTCCATCCTCTTAACCGCTATTCTTCGTTGCCTCTGCACAGCATGTTCTGTGATTAGATCTGTTCTGAACTCACAGCTACATTGTTTCTGATGAGGACACCAAGGCCAGACAAGACAAAGGACCTCTCTGAAGGTACAATCAGGGTTGAGACAGGCTTTTTGTGTCTCCACATCTGATGAGCATTCCATCCTGTCCAGTCATTCCGGGCTTTGGGAAGAGTGGGGCCCAGAAGCATGTTTCTCACATCAAAATCCAGGCATAAGAGGTTGTGTGGAAATGTTCTTGCTGTCAGCGTTGGCTGTCAGGGAATATGATAATGCATCTCAACACTGGGCTGTCTAACTGTCTCTTGGGGAAATGCAAAGCTTTAAGTCAGAGACCCCCTTTCTCTTGGAGCCCAGTTAGCAAAGTCACTGGTGAGGAATCCTGCCGGCATCAGACCAGTTGAGGGTGGTGTATAAGAGCAGCCCTCCCAATGGCAGCCAAGGGAGCAGTGTGTGTGGTAGAGCTTATCTGCTCCTTCCACAGCAGACCTCCGCCCCATCCCTCGCTGAGAGAGCCATGGGATGGCCCAGCCAGATGACATGCCTCACTTGCTCTCCAAGGAGGCCTTGGACCAAACTGGCTTTTCAACTTCCAGATGCTTTTTAATTAAAATAAAGGCCACTCTGTAACCTGACTTTGAATAGACAAAGTTGCCTTAGTAGAATGGCTCTACAAGTTCACCCTTTTTCCATTACTTTTCATTGAGAAACTGAATGTTTACAACCAATAAATTATGACTTCAGTCACATGGCAGCAAGGGGCATGGAAGGGTTAAGTGACTTATGGAAGGTCACTCTGTCAAAGAAAGACTCCTTTGTTCCTTCCTCCCCTTTGCTTCTGGCTCTGCCAGCTTGTATTCTACCTTTGCGGGAGACATGACAAGAGCCAGGCTCACTTCGCTCGAAACAACAGAGGCAGACACTGATGTGGTGACCTTGTCTATCTGGGGACTCACACGATCCATCTCTGCCCCAAAATGAATCTCATGAGCTCAGATTTTCCGACTTGGGTGTCCATGCTGTAGGTTCCACTGTGCTCCTGTGCTTTGGGTCACAGACAGCTGCGGGTAGGGGGCAGTGCTGGTGGAAAGGCCAATTTTATTTGTATCCAGGCCACAGTTCAAGGAGATGCTTGGGAAGCCTATAGGGGGACAATCAATCCTTACCACCTTCTATCTTAGACACAATTTATCTAGAATTCCAGCATAGTAAAGGAGGAAGAAGCCAGAAAGAGCTTTGGCCAGATGGAATTTTCTTACTCCTTCAGGATTATAAGTGAATTCAGTCATGAACAGAGTGCAGAGACAATGGGGTTGTCAGTGGGCTCAGAACAAAGCCTGCCAGTCCTAGATGTCAGAGTTGGATTGCATTCTCAAGTGACGAGTGATTTGGTGCCCTGCTTCAGACAGATGCATGTTACTGTTCTCCACGTACTGTATATAGGGTAACTGAGGACCAAATGTTTACATGAGTTGCCTGAAGACTCTCTCAGCTAAGAATTGAGGAGCATAGACAATGTTTCCTTGATCATTTTTTTTTCTCTTTCCATATGTTCTCAAACTCCCGCCCTACAGGTCTTTTCATTGGAGCAGAGTTTTGGCAAAGTTCCTTTTTTGCCGTTCTGTGGAAAGATTGAGTCTGATCTGTCTTGCCATCTATAAAGATAGGAAGTGGAAGAAGTGATAAATCAGTGAGGGAACTCATTTTCTGCTTTTCTTTGGATGCTCAGAAATAGTTTCTTCCATGACCTGGAAAATACCAAAGCATTAGTGTGCTCTTTCCTGGACCACATCTACATGAAACTAATACATCCAGTAGGAAAGTGGAAGACCCAGGCAATCACTGTTCGAAAGGCTGTTGGTGTTTATTTTTTTCCAGCTCTAAATTACTTATTTCTGTGTGCCACAAAAATTTGTGGGTCATGTGCATGTGATTAAGGTGATGGGATGAATGTTGTGAGTTTATTTTTTCTTGGGTCCTTTAGCAATTTAGCTTTCTCTTATTGACTAAGTGGGTTTTTTTGTTTGAGTCTCTCCAAAACACAAACATGTACCCCCACCCCAAACCTTCCATTTCATTCTTGAATAGCCTTTTGGACAGGGCCTCTATTGGTCAGCTTTCCAGTTGTTGGAACAAAATACCTTACCCCAACAACTCTTAAAGGAGGAGAGGTCTATTTGGCTCATGGCTTCGGAGGATTCAGTCCATGGTAAGCTGACTCCAAGGCAGGAACATCAATGTGGAAGAGCATGGCAGAGCAAAGCTGCTCACTTCATGGTAGTCAGGAAGCAGAGCATGGGGGAGAGGGCCAGCAAGACATATACCCTCCAAGGGATGCTCACAGAGATCCACTTCTACCTGGGCCCCACCTCCTACCAACACATTCAGCTGTAAACATCAGTGACTTCATCCACTGATGAGTTATAGCACCCCTATGATCCAGTCACCTTTCTAGGAGTCTCTTAATCCAGTCAAGTGGACAAGATTAATTGGCACAGAGACTCTCTTGGTGTTGCAGAGATTAAGAGTTTCTTCACAGCTCTGTTTTAAAGAGAATTTGAGGCACAAAGCTAAGAAAATGAGTTGTAGGATTTGAAGTATTTCTCCACAACGTGCCATCCTGAAGCTAGAATTTCTGGGGGAAGATCCATGACAGCAGGTTACTTTGGGCAAATTTGATGTCTTCCCCTAGCCTTGTGAAATATCATGAAAAGGCCGTGCTAAATAGTTTCCAAGCGGGCTGTTGGGCCAAGATTTTGGTGTCCAAGGCAGTGTCTTGTGTTTCACCCCTGAAGGGAATTGCAACTATACCCAACATATGTGTAGCATCAAAAAGGCAAAGGGTAGTACCCTTTGGAAATATCTGTCTGTTGAACAGTTTCCCTTTCGTTTCCAGACGAGATGGGAATTGTGTGAGCATATGAAGAACATCTGGCCTGCAGTGCCCAGGTCAGGTGATTCCAAGCCCTTTGTGCTCTCATTCTGGGATTAAATTCTGTTAGAAAACAAGGCAAGCCCCATTCCTCCCTCTACAGATGGCGACCAAAAGGCCACAAGTCGGTCCAGTGTTTGCCATTCACGGTCAGTAAGTGCCATCTCTCTGCTGGGGAGGTAGCAACCTGAAACAGCCTTTTAAAGACAGAAGAGTATGGTGATAGTGTTGCTATGCATCCCATGCTGCTCCTCACTTGGGACCACAGGTCCACTAAACCCTTGCATTTGTAAACTTTTGTTTTTAGGGCTATGGTAAGACTTTTACATGATGGAGTTTGGGGACTGAAAACAAATGGCCACATTCTTTTCTCACTCCTGTCACACAAATCCAGTCAAGTTTTTCTTTTCTCACTGCCCCATTCTCCTTCTCTTCCTGTCTTCCTTCTTTCCTTTTGACCACCCTCTCTTCTTTCCTCTTTCCCCTTTTATCTCTTTTAAAAAGAAGTTGCCCTGCAGAGACCTACCCAGTGTAATTCCAGCAAGTTTACATGCCTGAAATGTTCCTTTTGCTTCTCCTTCTTCTTCTCCTACCCCTCTTCTTCTTTTCCTTCTTCTTCTCCTTCTCTTCTTCCTCCTCCTCCTTCTTCTTTCTCTTCCTCTTCCTCTTCTTCTTCTCCTTCTTCCTTTTCCCTCTCCTTGTCTCTCTGTCTCTGTCTCTCTCTCTCCTTCTCTCTCTTTCTCTCCCTCCCCACCCCACCATCTCCCCTCTCTTCTTCTCCTCTCTCTTTCTTCTGTCAGCACTGACAGGATTCCTCAAAGAGGTCATTTCATCTTAAAGACACAGTGAGGGATGGGGGGGGCACTTTCTTCTCATGACTCACATAAGTACTTTGGGCCTCACAGTAGCCCCAGAAAGTCTCAAGTTTGCCTCTAAAAATATAACTAAGGAGCCTCTGAATGCCAAGATTTCTGGGGGTGGCCAGCAGTACATTCATACGGAGCAGCAACCCTCCGGCTCCAGTGTCTGTAGTCCTGAGTTCAGCCTCCCTCCTCACCCGCCACCCAGTTGCCCATCACAGGGCATCATTAGTGCAGTGCCTTCTGCACAGTAAGAAATCAGCCCCTCACCTGTTCACTAGTATAGTGTGAATTGGTTTGTCTTAACCACTTTTCTCATTGCTGAGACAAACCACTTGACACCCAAAGTTAAAGGAGGAAAGGTGTATTTGGCTCACATTTTGTAAAGGTTTCAGTTCATAGTCAGCTGGCTCCAAGGCAGGGCGGCATGGCAGAGGGGCATCTCAGAGGAGAAACAGTTCATGGTGTGGCAGGCAGAAGGCAGCAAACAACAGCAACAGCAGCAGCAAGCCTGCCTTTCCTCTCTTCCTTTATATTCCATCCAAACTATCACCCTATTGAATGGTGCCACCCACACTCAGGGTGGGGCTTCCATTATTCACACCCTTAATTCCAGCATCACACTCTTAATCCACATTCACATACCCTGAATCTAGCCACCTCTGACCACATGAGGCTTTGGAGGGGACATCTAGCACAAACCACATTTTTTTTTTCAAATGGAACTCCCTTTAGGGATAGCACTCATGATTTATGAATTCCTTTCTCTGTTTCATCAGAATTATGAGTTTCTATTGAGGGTCATACTTATCATGGATATGTTGCTCAGAGAGCAGGGACGTGCCTCCAACCAGGTGGTTAGCAAGCAGCACCAACCTTTCTGCACTAAGCAAGAGAACTGAGTATTAAGAGAAATGAGTGTTGCCTGTTTTGTTTTTGTCTTTTGGGGGGTTTTGGGGTTTTTTTTTAGTAGGTACATGTACAAAACACATCTTGATTCTTTTTTACTCCCGTTCCCCTCCCTGTCCACCTCGCTTTCTCCATCTCTAGATTCCCTTTCCCCATTTTCATTATTAATGTTATTAGTATTATTATTAGTTCTTATTTACAACATATGTTTACATTCATTGTGGATATTCGATACATGTGCATGATGCATCTTAAGTCTTTTTATTTCCCTTTTGCCTTCCCCCTTATCCTCGGTCTCTTGGACTCTTCCTGTTTCTTTTTATCACTCTTTTACTTTGCTCTTTATTTACACTTTGCCTCATTCAAATGAGAGATACCATATGGTATTTAAGCTTGTGGGTCTGATTTATTTCACTTAACATCTTATTTTCCAGGTGCATCTATTTTCCTACGAATGTCTCAAACTTACCCTTCTTTATAGCTGAGTAGTATTCCATTATGTATAGACACCACGTTCTCTTTATCCATTTCTTAGTACAACTGCTCAGGCTGCTATAAAGACTGACCCCACCTGACATGAAAATAGAAGGGAAGCTAGAACAAGGGAGTGAGCGAGGAAGCACACTAGAACTCAAGCTTCAGGGGCCTCTGAGCACACAGCCAGCTATAGTATCAGGACCACCCAGAGACACCCTGCAGGTCCTGTGTTCCCCACAGCAGATGTTACCATCAGCCCTTGGAATGTTTGTTTGAGGGGGAGCCTTCAAGGTCATGTAGGGTGCTTTACCCTCCTCTGCTGTCCCTGTGCCAAATGACTGCCCATCCTTTCCTTGTACCCTTCCAGTGGTAGGCATGACACCATCAAAGAGGGTTTGGTACTCTTGAATGGCTCAGATGGAAAAAGATTTCCTTTTTAATTATTCAGCTCTCAGTTCCATTTACTGAGCCCATACTATCCGAGAGGCACTTCACTATGTCCTAAGGATACAGGAATGGGTGAAATGAATGGGGTCCCTGCTTTCAGGGAGTCTACAGTCCTCAGGGAGCTACACACTGATAAAGAAACTTCCCCTGCCCAGTTCCGTCACTTGTTATCCCCTTATTCAAGGGTTTGTGGAGCCCCAGATGTAGCCCATGAGTCAGGAGAGGGTTGCTCGCCCTGAGGGGCCAGGCCAAAGCCCTTTCATGCTGAAGACTAGACTTTCATGAGTGCAACTTGAGAGTACTTCTGATTTTTGGTTCCCGGCCCACAGCGGGATGGCTGTCAACAGAAACCCCTGAGCCTCTCCTCCACGCACACCTTTTTTTCTCTTTTTTTTTCTTTTCTTTTTTTTCCCTCATCTTGTACCATTAGGCTAGTTTTCTTCTCTTCTGTATTTGCACAATAGGATTTTTGGACCAAACTTCAGGACTTCACATTTATTTCTGTCATATTTTATTTTTGCTAAGACACCAGATCATCCCATTCTATTGAGCTTGTTTGCAGTTCAGAAGGACAGAAAGCCCTTTGCAAAATTTACTTGGGGGCCCGTATATAAAACATTAACACTGGGTTATCACAACCAAAAGTTGGAGGCCTGGCAAAACCAATGTGTCACAGAAGTTTCACTCCATGGGGTTAACTTAAAAAAAAAGGAAACAGAACAATCATATTATGGTTTGGTTCAGTGTAATAGTGCAGAGAACTCCAAAGCATAGCATAGATCACAGCCGTCTCAGAAAGCTCCCCAACTGCTCGCCATGTGCTTGAGTTCAGTCTGTGAACTTGAAAGCCAGCAGTGTCTTTGTTAGGTGGGAATGGGGGAAGGGGTCTTCAGATGCTAAATCCTCAAGCCAATGGGACTTTATTGGAAAAGGTGCCCAGGACCGCTGGCTCCTGCTCTGAGTTGTGTGAGCTATAGCAGCTCCTTGTCTTGTTCACATGGCAGGACCGGGGCTCTCTTGTAACTTGGTGTTCCATGGGACAACAGAAAGACCAGCCAAAGACTCGCTGTTCCCTGGAGGTCAATCGGAGCAGGTCCCTTGGCGATGTGCTCTGGGGCACCGAGCTCCGCCAGCTAGGCAGGCTGGCAAGCCTTGCTTGGGCCAACGCCCTTACCCTCCCCTCCCCGGCGCACCCCCAGCCTATCTCACCCTCCTCTGTCCTGGAGTTTTTCCTTCACCAGACCTGTGTGAAAGACTGGCTGCCTGACCACTGATTATTCCTGGAAGTGGCATGCTATGAAGTCTGCAAACATTTTTCTGCAAACGTTGGCCCACAAGAGGCGAGCTGTTGAGTTCGGGGAGCCAGGAGGCTGGAGGTGGGAGGGGCTCCGGAGGCATTCCTCAAGGATGAGGCAGTCGAGGCCCTTTGCCTGCTGGATCTCTGCTGGAAGGTCAGCAGGAAACAGATGCACTGGGGACAGTCCCCAAGGTGGAACAGGACCACCCAGGGGAGTTGAGCATTTCAGACCCGTGTTCTGTAGGCTCCCAGGTAGCATGAGCTGGACTGGTGCCTTCCTGTGGCCCACAAGAAAAGGTTTCATCTGCCACCCAGCCCAACTTTGCTCACACACATGTTTTCCAGAGACTGAGACAAGAATGTGTTTCTCAGGGTGGGGGTGGGGGTGGGGAGACTGGAGTGACAGTTACATTAGCCGTATGCAGGGCCATCCTCATCACCTCGGCATTTCCTGGAGATGGTTGCAGCCTCTTATGAACCACAGCCAAGGTTCTAGCGAGTTCCAGTGCAAGCCCCATGGCCAAGAGCAGGCTGGTCTGACTCAGAGGGAGGAAAAGGAGACTTCAGGGAGAGTAGCCAGGCTGCTAAGGGTCCTTATAGCCAGTACCCGCCAGCCTCCTCAGCCTCGACTTCCGCTTCCCTGCGCTCCAGCTCCAGTCCCACCAGACCACCCCAGCATGAGCGCAGATGGAGCACTTCCCAGCCCCTCTGTCACTGCCTGTGCTTCTCGCTCCGTCCACAGTGCTCCTTCTCCTCCTGCTTCTCCATCCTAACTCCTACCTGTCCTGTAAGATGACCTTCTGGTATGTCCTCCACCAGAGAGCCTTCCTTGAGTCCCTCCATCTAAACTGGGCCTTCTCTGTGCTTTCTCCAGTCATAGCATTTTTCACACTACGGAGCAACAGTTCACACTTAACTCCAGTTTACCACGCATAAGTCACTGTTCTGAATCCTTTACATGTGTTAAGCTTTAGTTCCCACAACCTCACAGTGTTATCGGTATCCCGATTTTATTGATGAGAAGCCTGAGAAACTGAGAGGTTAAGTAACTTGCCTAGTATTACACAGCTAGAGCGTCTGGCACTGGAATCTGGCCTACTGGAAAATGAACTCATTGAAGGCAGATGAGTCCAGTCACCCCTGAATTCTCAGAGAAGGCACTCCAGAGAGGTTGGCTGGGTGCAGTAAAACTGAGTGAGACCTCCAAACTCACGGGAAAGAGCCTGGAAAGATGGGAGGGGCTGGACAAAGAAGCAGGCCTTAGTGACACACCTCCCTCTGCCCCCATGGAGAGCTATTCAGGCCTAGCAGACCCCTCTGTGAGTTTACTCCCTCCCCCTGGCCTGGAGTACAAAGGCCAGAATGACGGCCGAGGCTTCTCCATGGGACGGACTCTTTGAGAGGCCCTTTCCCAAGATCAGCCCCCATTTCCACTGGGCCTGACTGCCTTGTTGCCACCTAGGGCAGCCATGACTGCTCACTTGGTCTTGTTTAAGGACAACAATGTACCTGCCCACTGGTTCTTCTTTGTTTGGAGGGCTCACAGTTCATCCTTCCCCAATCCCAAGGAGATTTGGGAGAGCCAGGAGGAACTCTTTCCTAGTTCTAGATCTTTCTGTCTTTAGTTTTGAAGCCTTCATGTAAAGATTTACCTTGTGTGGACTTCCTGGAAAAAAGTATGAGCTGGTCATAATGACTGGATTTAATGACACTCCTTCCCAGGGCTCTCAGAGGTCTCTTTGTGAAAAGAAGCAGAGATCCCAGGGAGGAGATCAAAACAGAACATGATGCGCAGAATCCAGAGCACTGAATTGATTCTGGGTGTCCAATTCTAGGCATAGTGGCTATTCGTGTGAGTGTTGGAATAAGACTTCCTGAACTGGCATCTTGACCCCATTACTTGACAGCTACATGGCCTTAGGTTTCTCATCTGTAAAATGGGGACAAAAATAACTCTTACCTCATGGGGTTAACATGAGTATTAAATCACTTACTGAAAACATCTCCTGACACACAGTAAATGTTCAAAGATAGCAAACTGATATCATCAGTCTTGGTTCTTGCACCAATTGGCTCATGGCCTTGGGCAATTCTTGTATTTTTTATTTTTATTTTTATTTATTTATTTTTTTCTCATCTGATGAAAAGAAGGGGTTGGATCTGGTCCCAAGGGTTCCTCGGAGCACTTACTTTCTATAACAACATAGTTTTCCACATTAGTTTATATTTCATTTTTCTTTAATTGAAATACAGTTTACATTCAGTGAAGGGTTCAAACTATGTGATATAGCTCTACACATTGTTGCCTACATGTGTAGCTGGGTATATATCTGCGGACAACACTCAGTCAAGATCTAGAATGATTCCAGCAGATCATAAGCTTTCTTGTGCCCCCCTCTTCTGAGCAACACCCCACCTCTCACTCAAAGGTAACGACTATTCTGACTTTCCTCACCATACATTAATTATGCATCTTTTTGTACGTTATAAATGGAACAATAAAATTATGTACGATGCTTTGTGTCTAGCTTTTGCTTTACATTATGCATCCAAGTTGTCTTTCTTTGTTGTGTGTACCAGGAGTTTTTTAACGTTTTAAAATTTCCCTCGTATGAATATATCACAATATGTATCCCATTGATAGACATTTCAGTTATTTCTAGTTTGAGGCTACTATGCACAGTGCTACTTGTCTTTTGGCGAACATAATTATGTATTTCTTTTGGATGTATACTCAGGAATGGGATTTTTGGGTCATGGGGTAGTCATCTGTTTAGTGTTAGTAGGTATTGCCAAACAGTTACAAAAGTGGCTTTATTAATTTATACTTCCATCGGCAATAAATGAGAGTCCCACTTGCTATACACCCTTGCAAGTGCTGAGTGTTATCAGTCATCTTATTTTATCCATTTTGGGGTGTCTGTTCTTGGCTACGGCTTCATCCATGCAGCCATAGACATGGCAACACGTGGGTATCATTGCAATTCACCTTTGACTCGCCAGATGTGGATCTTTAAGAAGGGACCATCCCTAGCTCAGCCTCTGCAGTAGGCACTAACATTCAGGATGAAAAACGTCCAAGGGACACATTTCCAAGTTGGCCTCCTGACAGTGGCTGCTTCAGAAGAAAAGCTGTACTGTACTAACATCTTTTAGAAAAATGTTACTTGGGAGCAAAAGACAAAAGCAGCTCCAACCTTAATTCTTAACTTCTGACTGGTTTTCCAGGCCCAGGAATTTAGAATTGAATAAAACTGACCACCCATTCAGGGCAGCTCTGGTGGAAGCCAAGGGTGTCAGTGCCATGTGGTTAGGGATCTAGAGCATTTTGAAATAGTGGCTTTACGAAGATGTGATTCACCTACATAGTGCATCCACAGAGTTGTGCAGCCGTCATCAGTAATTCCACAACAGTGTCATCGCTCCAAAAAGAAACCCAATACCAGTTAAGCAGTCACTCCAAGTCTCCTTCCCCCCCCGGCCCCCAGCACCCACTAGTTCTCTTTCTGTGTATATCAATTTGCCTACTCTGAACATCTGGTGCAAATGAGATCATACACCAAGTGGCCTTTATGACTGGTTGCTTTCACTTAGCATCATGTTTCCAGGGTTTGTCTGTGTTGTAGTATGTATCAGTACTTCATCCCTGTTTATAGCTGAATAATATTCCAGTGTGTCACTATACCACATTTTGTTTATTTCCTTGCCTATTGATGGGCCTTTGGGTTGCTTCCACTTGGGGGCTATTCTGAATAATGCTGCTATGAATATCCATGTACAAGGTTTTTTGGGGTAATGTCTCAAATCTCCTGGGTATTTCTAGGTCATAGGGTAACTCTGTGTTTTACTTTTTGAGCATCTACCAAACTGTTTTTCAAGGCACCCGCATGATGTTACAGTCCCACCAACCTTGTATAAGTGCTCCTATTTCTCCACATCCTCACCAGCACTTGCTGTTTTCCATTTGCAAGTAGCCATCCTAATGGATGTGAAGTCACGCCTCATTGTATTTTGACTTGCTTCACCCTAATGACTGCTGATGTTGAGGATCTCTTTATGTACTTAGGAGGCATTTGAGTGTCTTCTTTGGAAGACCATCCGTTCACATCCTTTGATCATTTTAATTGGCTTATTTTTCCTTTTATTATGGAGTTGTGTTCTGTATATATTCTAGATACAAGTTCTTATCAGATATAAAAATTGCAAAAATTTTCTCCCATTCTGTGGGTGGTCTTTCCACTTTCTTGATTGTGTACTTTGAAGCACAAAAGCTCTTAACTTTGTAGATTTTTTTTTTTTTATGGTGCTGGGGATCGAACTCAGGGCCTTGTGCTTGCTGGGCAAGCACTTTAACCACTGAGCTAAATCCCCAGCCCCAAAAGCTCTTAACTTTGATGAAGTCCCATTTATCTGTTTTTACTTCATTGCTTGTGCTTTTGCTGTCAAATTTGAGAAACCATTGCCTAATACAAGGTCAGAAAGATTTACACCCATGTTTATTTCTATGAGTTGTATAGTTTGAGCTCTTGCATTTAGACTTTTGATATATTTTTAGTTAATTTTATATATGATGGGGAAGAGTCTGACTTTCTGTCTCTTGCATGTGGCTATCCAGCACCATTTGTTGAATAGTTCTGACATCTTTGTTGAAAGTAAGTTGACCGTAAATGTGAGAGTTTATTAACTGACAGAGAAGAATGATCAGATAAAGAGCACCCACAATAATCCCAGTGTCTCGGGCCAGCACACCAGAGGCCTCTTAGCCCTCTGTCCACTCTGCAGAGAAAGAATTACCACCCAGAGAAATAGCAGCCACCAAAATAAGGTCTGATAACTCAACTTGCAAGCAAATCATGTGGGAAATTGATATATGTTTCTAGAACTAACCTCTCTTTCTCTGGAATGTTACTCCTCAGCAAAGGCCCCATTCCTCTTTCTGATCGCACTGCCTTCCCTAAATTTAAGGATAGTGTTCCCTCCTTTCCCCTTAGTTGGGCACGGCATCCTGTGTTAACATTCCTGACTGTTCACTCTACATTTAAGCTATAGTTACAGTCCATAGTTTCAGAAAGCAGGGGGGCTTGGGATAATTTTCCTCTCAAAGATAATTGCTCTTATCTGCACCTTTTTTGCTATTCACACAGTGCTATGGTTTGGATGCTGTTTGTCCCCCAAAGTTTCCTGTGTTGAGAGTGGGGTCTTCAGTGTGGCAGTGTTGGAAGGCTGGACCTTTAAGAGGTGGGGCTTAATCGGAGGTCCTTGTGTCAGCTGAGGGTGTGGCCTCAGAAACTCTCTGTCTGGCTTCCTGTTTGGCAGTGTCATCTCTTCCTCCCATATGACCTCCCACTGTGGTCGTCTGTCATGAGGTGTTATAGTCAAGAGAGGCCCTCGCCAAAGCCTGAACGATGCTGTTTGGACTTTTAGCCTCCAAAATTGAGAGCTAAATGAACCTATTTTTAGTGTGTGTTTTTTTTTAACTCAGCCTGCCTCACCTATTTCATTATAGGAAGTAAAAATAGACTGATACACACAGCATCCCAGCAAAATGGCAGTGGATTTATTCTAGATATGTCCTTCCCTCTTTAACTGACAAAACTCTAATTGAAAGTGACCACTTCAGTTGAAGCTGACTGCTGAGGACATAAAGGAAAAATGGCCTCCCACTAGCTTGGGTCATCCTGGTCCATCCTGTCCAGAGATTCTTTACCTATTGGCAGTAGGGTTCTGGGGCTTAGAGGCTTTGACACTGGATCTCCTGGGTCTGAGTCCTTGATTCTGTAATACGGGTTATGGCAGATGTGGAGACTCACTTCTGAAATCTCCCATTAGGAGACAACCCGCTGACCAGCTGTGAGTAGTGTGGATAGTTGACAGGCTCCAGCTGCTAGCTCTGTCAGGGTCTGCCTCAGCTTTTGAGCCAAGGTCATGGTGTTCTTGGGGTGGCTTTTAGCCAATGACTGATCAAGGAGGTGATACAAAACCCATTTCCACTACACAGAAGACTCCTCTAAAAGGCTCTCTTTGCTCTGGAGCTCCCTGGTGGGCATAGACTTTGACAGGCCTGCCTCGTGCCGAGGCCTCCTCTCGCCTACTTGTTTCCTCCTCTTTTCTTTCCTACTAAATCTGTTGTATGCCTGACTGTTGCAATATCTGCTTCCCAAGGAACTCAAACTTTCTCTCTCAGCCTGTATGAAAAGGGACTAATGGTATAGGATTGTTAGCAGGATTAGAACACAGTACAATACCTGACATGAAATAGGCATTCAATTAAAGAGACCTGTGATTACTAAGGAATCTGTCATTTGCACTGCTATAGCCTAACTTTTAAAGGAAATAGAGGTACCCATAATAGCTCAAACCTGGAGATGGTTTCAATGCCCAACAACAGGAGAATAGTAAAACAATTTGTGGGGGGTCCATACAATGGAATTCTAATCAGAAATAAAATGAGATTAACTAAATGATACACACAGTTACCTGAGTAATTCTTACCAACAGTATATTGGTCTAAAGAGACCAGACACACAAAGTATGATTCCATTTCTTTGAAAATTAAGAATTGGTGAAACTAATGGGGGATGGTAGAGATCAGTTGACTTGGGTAACTCTTCGAGGATGTGTTAGTCGCCTTTTCCTCACTTTAACAAACACCTGAGAGAATTGACTTTGAAAAGGAAAGGTTCATTTTGGCTCACAGTTTTGCAGGTTTCAGCCCACGATCAGTAGGCCCTGTTGCTTTTGGGCCTGTGGCAAGGGAGCACATGACACAGCAAGATACTCACCTCATGGCACCCAGGAAGCAGGGTGCAGTGAGGAGGGGCTGGGCTTCCAATAGCTCCTTCTGGGACATGTGCCCACGGACAAGAAGACTTCGTACTAGGTCCTACCTCTTAAATATCCTACCGCCTTCCCACTATGCCAATCTGAGGACCAAATCTTTAACACGTCAACTTTTGCAGTCGTATTCCTGAGCCAAACTACAGTGGGGCATTGACTGGGGGCTTGAAGGGGCCTTGTAGGGAGCTTAAAATGGTCTCTATCTTGATGTGGATGGTGTTTACGTGGGTATACACACAACCAAAACCGTGAAGCTTATACCTAAGGTTAGTAGACCTGATGCACTTAACTATACCTGCTATGCCTCCATTCTTTTAAAAGGTAAAACTAGTGGGGAGTTTGTTATTACTATTTAACATATATAAATGTTTTCTTAATTCAGAAAATGCAGTGAAATAGAGGAAATTTTTTTTGTGACCTCGTCCTCCAGAGACGCTGTAGATACTACACTACATTTCCGATCCCCTTGCTCTCCCTCTTTGCAGTCCCACTTTGGCTCATAGCGAAAGAAAGTTCCATTGTCACTTCTACTCTTCCTGGAAGTAGCGTTTCTTGCCTTTCTTTCATTTCTTCCTTCAGATAAATAAGACCTGATGCTGACTTGTGCCCAAATTTCGATGTCCTTTCTAATCAGCATTTCCCCTCACACTGTGGCTAGACATTTCCAGACCCCTGGATCCCTCACAGGACAGCCAGGTCAGGGGCCTGGGCTCTCTGTGCCTTCGGCCTTCATAGGAGTTGAAATGCTGACACAGGCTCTGAAGGACTTTTTGATGGCAGGATACCTGACTTTTCCCAGAGCCGAAATGGGCTGGGTTCAAAATAGCCACGCTTCTTTGCCTGATTTTTGTGTGAACTGTGGAAGAAAGGTATTTTCCTGTTTCCTTAGAAGACCGCCAGCTATCAAAGTGACCCTGTAGGGAGCATCATCTTTAATTATAATCAAAACCAGGCAGCTGGAACACTGGAGTTTTCTTCCTAGACAACTGGTTCTCAAAGTGCAGCCCCCAGACCAGCAGCGTCACCTGGGATCGCATGAGAAGTGCGGATTCCAATCCTCAGCCTAGACCCGATGCATCAGAAACCCTGGAGATGGGGACCAGCACGCGTGTTTACTGGCCCTCCAGGGCACTCGATGTTTGACTTCCTCTGTGCTAGAGGTTTCTAAATTCCACTGCCAGAAAAAGCAGGGACTCACTGACTTGCACTCTACTCATGCATATAACTGGCACTCTGTGTCCTTAGTGTGACCTAGGGGCATGAGCCAGGTCAACGTAACTTCAAAATCTCTTGTTCTTTCTATCCTAGACCCAAGGAAATACACTCTTTTTTTTTCCTGTGTTAGCTGAACAAAGATAAAATATAGCCCAATGTTCTCCCAACACAAAGATTTATTAATTTGTACTAATGACTATTTAGAGGAAAACATAAAAACCAATGTCCTTGTTGAATGCTCCTTCTTGAGGGCAAAATGTGGATGTTATCTGTAAAATCAACACATTTGTCACCAAAGTGCAATGTTATCTTTCCTGAGGACTTTCCTAGGCAACTCGAGGCCTCAAGGACTGGCCAGCTTCCCCCTCCCCATGATCAGATGGAGCAGATTAGAGCTTGTAACTCTGACGCACAAGGTTGAAGACAGCTCAGAAGTGTGTTCATTTTCAGGTTAGGAGCTTTGCTAATCCCCAACCAAAGACAAAAAAACTGTGAACCTGCTCAAAGACCCAAGAATCCCACAGAGGTTGGTCTTTCCTGAAGATACAGCCAGAGTGTGCTGGCAAATGCTTGGCAACTTGCTCTCTGAAAAAAGAAATTATGCATGCATACACACACACACACACACACACACACACACACGTATATATCTTCATTATCAATGTGTAGGATACAACTTACAAAAAAAATATACACAATACTGTAAATTTTATATGGCCAATAGGAGGAGTTAGTCAATTTTTGCCTAACTTTTATATCCATAGCCAGCCTGAGGTGGCGTGTGGTTAGTAACAAATGTGTGTGGGTTTTATTTTCTTCTGTGGTGCAGTTTTGGGTGTATTGTTTGCTTATTTGCGGTACTGAGGGTTGGACCCAGAGCCTTCACACTAAGCTACATCCCCAGCTCTTTTTTTATTTTTTGCTTTAAGACAGGGTCTCACTAAGTTGCTAAATCACCCAGGCTGGCCTCAAACTTTCTATCCTCCCACCTCAGCCCCCACAGAGTGCTGGGATTACAGGCAAGTACCACCACGCTTGGCATGTATGATTCCGACACGGGGATCAATGTATTGCATTGTACCAATGAGTAAGACAGAGGGGGAATGGCAAAATGCATGTCTAAATTTCTCAGGTTCACATCAGTGATGCAAGTAACCTGACTGAATCAGATAGCAGTTTTAAAGCACTAGAAGAAAGTTTCCTCGGTTTTTTGTGCTAGTTACTGGGACTGTAATTGCTACAGAGACAACACAATTTTTTTTTTTTTGACTACACAATTTTAAGTTTAGTCTGTGCTTATTAACATCTCCACCATCACTTTCTTAAGCCTAGAGAAGGGTTTGTCAAACATTTTTTGTAAAGGGCCAAATAGTGACTATTTTAGGCTTTGTGACACACATACTCTCATTTTTTCTTTTTTACAACCCTTAAAAATGTAAAATGTTCTTAGCTTGTGGGCTGTCAAAAACAGACTGTGGGTGGAAGTTCTCTGACCTCTAGTCAAAACCATCAGCAAAATAATAGATTAAGCTCTGATTTGTACCATTTGCCAGTTTCTGTCCTGCAAATACTCCTACCATGGCTGATTCCAAGCTACGAGTTTGACATCACTAAATGTGCTGCTGGGAAAAGATGCACAATGGAAAAACATTAGGTAGTATTTCCACCACACAGATAAAACGGGAGGAAGTAAAGGGTAATAAAATAATTAGGAAAGGATGAGCTTTGAGAATTTATTTGCTGTGTTTTTAATATGTTGATGTACTTAATTATAAGTTTATTTTATTAGATTCTCAATAATGGCCTTATTTCACAACAGTTCTCAAAATTAATAATTTGCTCTCGTGAGTTGGTGTGAGCACCCCCCTGTGACCACACCAGTCTGTTTTTCCTTTTTGAGGGGAGGTGAATGAAAAGCGAATCGTCACTCAATTTGCTGTATTCTTCCTTGTAACAAAAAGATTTACAACAGGGTTTCTTTGAAGCTGGCAGTTTCCCTGGCTCTTCTAAAATAGGAAATGATTTTAGATGTTATTTTTGCATATTTTCAAAAAGAGGTCTGTCTCTATTCTCAACAGCTTCCTGACCACCTTTTGCTTCCAAATAATGAGAACTATTTAAAGGAAAAAGGAACTACTGTAGTGTGGTTTGAAGAAAAGCACATAGTTTGCTCTTTCAGAAGTAGCTACACAATAGTTCTGCTCATAAACTGGGGAAGAGTTAAAATAGCTTTCCAAGGTCCCTCCCAAGGCTGTGATTTTCCTCTCATCTGCTCAGGTAATGCCACTCATTGTGCTCATTCCTTTATTCAGCTATTTAAGGATCTACTACCTGCCAGCCAGAGTGCTGAGCCCTGGGGACACAGCAGAATGTGAGAGAGACATGGTCCCCACTGAATAAAGAATTACTTGAGTTGTTATTTCCTTACAGTTTTCCTAAATTCCTTAAAGGAGGTCATATGACAGGGACCTGACCTGTTCTAGGGGTTTCAGGATGTGACGTTCAACCTGATACCTGAAGAATGACTAGAGAGCTAAGCAAAGGAGGCAGAAAAAAGTAGAATGGCCTTCCTCCCAGATGATAGGAGCAGCCCGTGTGATGCTGGAAGAAATCCCGGGACAAACACATACAGTACATAAAGAGATGTATGGTATATCTTTGATATTAAAATATCACCAAGGCAGAAATATGGGGAATTTCCGCCCTCTAGTCCATAAAGGCTATGAGGGAAGAAAGCAAATATAATAATAATAAAAGTTGAGAAGCATTGGTCTACACAAAGCACGGGAGAACTGGGCACTTCTGAAAAAAATTTTTTTAGTACTAGAAATTGAACACAGTCTTATGCACTGAGCTCTATCCCCAGCCCCTTTTTATTTTTTATTTTCGAGACAGAGTCTTGCTAGGTTGTTAAATTGCCCAGACTGGGCTCCAATTCAAAATTCTCCTGCCTCAGCCCCCCAGAGTAGCTGGCATTATAGGCCTGTGCCACCATGCCTGGCTTTTGTGCTCTTACAGTAAGCAGTGGCAGAGCTAAGATGTTAGCCTTCTCCCAGGAAGATTGATGACAGACCTGCAAACTTCAGGGCCTGGTAGTAAAACAAGGAGTTAAAGAGGACCAGTGGTTTGCAACAACTCTGGAAAATTTCTTAGAACGAGTTGCTTGGCAGAAATTGTTTTACCACAGAGTCCTGCATATCTTGAGTTTTGCGACTCCTCGCCCTTAGCTTGGAGTGGCTAGCATACTTGTGAGCTGTGTTTCCCCATCCCCACAGATGGCTCAGCCCTTCCTGCTATCGCCTTTCTAGAGGTGCTCAGAGGCCCCCACACCCGCCCCAACCTGCACCAAGACCTGCCCGGACGTTGCTTTCGATTCCTCTGGAGTCTGGTAGCCGCAGCTCCTCTCGCTGCTGTGGCTGTGAGCTCTCTCTTCACTTCTGGCACTAGAATGTGTTGCTTTTCACTTTTAATCTCTACTATATATGTAAGTGTTTAAAAATACAATATAAAAAATAAAAAATAATGTGTTTGGATGAAGGAGGAGCTTCCTGCAGTAGCTCCATCTACCAAAATGACCAGCAATCCCTGAAATTGTTTTTCTTGTTTAGCAGGGGGATCCTAGAGTGAACCAAGGACAAAGGTTAGATTCCTCGAGGAAAGAGAAATGGGTTGTTTTTTGGTTTCTTTGTTTGAGACAAGATCTCACCATGTTGCCCAGGCTGACCCTGAACTCCTGGGCTCAAGTGATCCTCCTGCCCCAGCTTCCCAAATAGCTAGGACTACAGGCCTGTGTCACTACACCTAGCTTCAGGATAGGTTCTATTTGCTTGTGCATTCCCTATCCCTAGCACGGGGCCTGATACCCCGTACATGCATTTACTGAACGAAGAAATGGAAGACTACATTGTAGATGGCAAGAGCTGTAAGTGACCAGCTTGCTGCCTGGTTTCCCTAAGAATTCTCACTACCACAGTGTGACCCCCACCTCCGACACACTCTGTTGTGCTCTTATGAATGAGCTGGGTCCACACGATAAGGCTTCTAACCAACGAAAGCAGGTCAAATTCAGTCGGTGACCATCTCAAGGGTGAGCAGCACCTGTGGACTTCTTTTACTCTCTAAATGAAATATCAAGAAATATTGTGGAGGCCACAGATTATTCTAATTTTCAGACTAGTGTTTTTGAAGGACCAGAGCAAAATCATCAGCATCAGATAGCTGACGCAATCTGGCAAAGTAAGTGTACAACTCTATTTATATAAAGACACACACATATATATCAGGCCATCGGCAGTGTTCGTATAAACAGTGCCTCTCCTATGAAGGTAAAGGCCACCCCCACCCACCAGTTCCAGTGATTGAGATACATTTTTCCAGCCCTGGGGGCAAATACAGATGCAGCAAGTTCCTTCTTCCCTTTGGAAATTTGGCAAACACAGCAGCTCTGTCTCTGTGGTCATATTCTCTTGGGGTTTTATGACTCTGTGCACATGGCCTGTATGAAGGCTTTGCTGAGGTCACCTTATGCCTTGGCAGCCAGCTTGGTGTATGACGATTCAGGAAGACCCTGGTGTTTCCCAGATGGGGCCAGATCAGGCCTTGCAATTATTGCCCTCCAGCTGGGAAATGTGACATGGGGGTGATGAAGTGGCTGCTGAGAAGGAGGCCATTCGACTCTGAATTTTGTCTGTTCTTTATTTAAATGCAAAGATTGAACACACGCACAGGCACACGCATGCATACAAAATTAATATCATACACACGCAAACACACCACTCCGCAGTTACATGGGGTGTTTTTTAGGAATTCATGTGCAATTCCCCTGAGCACATATTGCCCAATCTAATCTCCTGGCCTTTTCCCAGTTAACTTGCCATCTTATCATCCTCCTTTCTTTTGCTCTCTTACTTATTTCCTTATCATTGCTTTTCACCCTCTAGCTATTTCCATTAACCTAGATGATCACTTTGGACTTTTGAGAAAGAAGCAGGGACCCTCAATCTCTCTTGTGGCCCCACGGAGAAGCCTGCCTCTAGGCCTTGATCCTGGGAAGAGACAGATTCATGGCGGCTTCCCTTGCCTCTGGTCACACAATGCTACCTTCAAGGTAGGTGTTCTCCTTTATAAAGGACAGCACGGGAGTAAATATCGCCCAAGTCCCAGTGGCTCTAGCAACTCTTCTATCCTTCTTTCCATCCATATAGTGTTCATAGTTGCTACAGAGGCAGCAAGGAAAGATATGGGCTCTGTATGTAGACCAACTTGTGTTTGAATACCAGCTTGATCAGTCAGTAGCTAGGTGACCCTGGGCAAGTCACATACCCTCTCTGGGTTTCTGTTTCTTCATCAGTTCGACTGGACTCAGAATATATAGTTAAAGCACTGGATGCATAACAGGTCTCTAGAAATAGGAGCGGTTCCTGCGATCATTTGAATGATGGTCTCAGTCCTTGGCCCTTCATTTCCCAGCAGAATCAGAGATGATTGGACCATATTCTCCAAGTTAAAGGAAGGATTTTAAATATCAAGAAAGTATCTTCTTGCCGGGCATGGTGGCGCAAGCCTGTAATCTCAGCATTCAGGAGGCTGAGGCAGGAAGATTGCCACAAGTCCAAGGCCAGCTTGGACTACATAGTGAGTTCAAGGTCAGCCGGAACTGCATAGTGAGACTGTGTCTCAAAAAACAAAACAACAAGAACAACAACAAAAGAAAGTATCTTCTCACACTCAGTGAGGTGATAGCTCAGAGCCTTGAACCTTGCATAGCACTGGCTCTGGAGGCGCTGGGAGAAACAATAAAGGAGCAGATAAGATGAGACTGTATGTGTGAGTGGGCAATAGAACAAGTCTGTTTCACACTATTCCCCGCAGACCCCCACATGCTATGGAAATCCAGAGAAAGAGAGAGAGGGAGAGAGAGAGAGGGGCCGCTGCAGTGGCCGTGAAGTCTTCCTAGGGGAGGCAATGTTGGAGCTGAGGCTTAAAGAAAGGGCAAGATTCAGAGAAACTCTTAGAAGAAATGCGAGTCGGGGTAGGCAAGCTGGTCACACCTGAGCAGAACCACGATTTGTTATTTCCCTCATACAGATAAGAAAATGGAAGGCCAAAGAAACCTGACGAATTCTCCAAGGCCACTCAGCATGTAACTGGCAGTGCCCGGATTAAGTAGGGATCTGTTTCTGCCTGATGTCGAGGGCTGTGTTCACAGCAGGGTGGCCCTGCGAGCTGAGGGACCTAGCGAAGGCAGTGAGTGTTTCTCCTGGACCCATGACAGGTGCTCTGCAGGTGACTGTGGTGCTGTAGGAGTCAGTGCAGAATTTAGAAGTAAGGCATCAAAAGCCTGGCCAAGGAGGGCAGAGTGGGACCAGAGAAGGACCCATATGAGGCGTAAGAGGGATAGAAGCCGTGTCAAAGGTCAAGATGACAGACTTGGGAACTGACAATCTAGAGAGCGAAAAACAGAGAGGGGGGTGATAAGAGCTGCTCTGGAGACCAGAAATCTGGAGGCTGCTGCCGCCAGAGATATTAGGAAGATGAGCTCATTTTAAGGCTGCTGTTTATATAAAGCACGGCCTGGTTTCTTTTATCATGGTTGCTACTAAATCTTTTTATTAAACAAAAATGCTGTATACCATGAGGAAACAGAGAAATTCAGAATACGAGATATGCTGCAAGACAGCTAGCCCTGACTCTTCGGAAAGTGTGTCACACGCACACATGCATGTAAGTGGCCCACGCTCACTGTTCTGGAGTAAAGATATTAAAGAGACATTAGGTAAATGCAATGCGTGAACCTTGATTTTTTGATTCTGGGTTTTGAAAAAATACATAAAGGACATTTGGGAGATATTGGGACAATTTGAATATGGCTTGAAAGTAGATGATAGATTCTTTTTATTTTCTTAGATGTGATAGTGGTGTGTAATTAAGAGGGAGAATCTATTCTTAGGAGAGTCATTTTGAACAATTAAGATATAGTGGGTCATGATGCTTGTGACTTTTAAGTATTTCAACAAAGAAACACACACACACACACACACACACAGGAACACACATATGTATTGACTGATAGCAACAGAACTATCCAGCAAATATGTTGACATGGTAATTGTGGAATCTTGGAATAATGTGTTTATTATTCTACTTTTTCAATCTCTTTGTTTGAAATGTTCAAAATAAAAATACCGGAAAAATAATGCAGACACATCACAAAAAATGAAAGCAGTACAAAGGGTATGGGAGGAGCCTTCCTACTCCAGACACCCCACACTCCTTCCCAGAAGCAGCTACTATTTACATTTATTGACATTTTATCTGCATTGGCAAGCCTGTATGTATTTGTAGATCTTTTGTTGTCAGTAGATGGGTTTGTACCATAAATATTTTTGTTAGCCACAATAGACTGTATCTCTTATCTATGCAATTGGGGGAGTAGTTGGTCAGTTAATTAAAAACACTTAAACTAGAAGTGCCTGAGTCCCCCAGGGAGAGGCGTCCAAGCCCGCCCCGCACGCTGTGGGCGCCAGTCACTGTGTTGCATGCAGGACACAGAGAGAGCCCCTACATCCTGAGAATTGGCTCCGTAGAGGCCCATTAAGCAACATCCACTGTAATGTTGGCAGCTTGCTGTTTTTTCACTTCGTGAGCCTTCTTGGAGATGATTCCATCTGACCACGTGTAGCTCAGTCTCATTCTTTCAGCACAGTTTTAGGGTGGCTTTCAGGAGGAGTATGGTTTTAATCATTTCATGCTTTGGGTGGTAGTGGGGCATCTGGAGAGGAAAAAAAATTGCCTGGCCTTCCTGAACTTGCCTGATTATAAGAAGCACTCTAGTATTTTTCTAACCAGCTCCCAAGCTTGGGCAAAGCCATCCTAAGCAGCTGGAAAAACAGGGCTGGGGCTCCAGTGACAAGGCTGCTTGGAGGGAAAGAGTAGAAGTTGCACTAATGGTTCTTGTTAAAGGTCTGAGAATAGTTGCAGAAGGCAAAGCACCAGATAAATGCTGAAGTGCAAGGACAGGCCTCACAAACTCCCAGAAGAGCTTCTACCCCGGGCCCTCCCCAACCAAGACAACTGGCTTCTCTTATAATCACGGGGTTCACATTTCTGAAGCATGTGCACCTCTGAATAGGAAAACTCTCCCTAACTTGGAGGGAGGGGTTGAATGGGAAAATGGGGCTCCAGAAACCAGATCTTGGATTGAACTGAAATTGCCTGAAAACTTAAAGCACTGGCAAAATTGACAAAAAAGATGACTGGATCCCTTTCATTTTTATTTAATTTTTTGCAGCTAAGTGCAGCACAGCTTGCAAACCTTGGGAGGCTGCAATGTTGCAAAACCAATACTCAGATAAGAGCCAGAGCTCCGTGGGACCTTGAATGTCCACAGACCCGTGGAGTTGTGCATTGACTCCCCAAGTGCATCACATTGGGAGTCCTAGAAAGCCCAGTTCTGCATCTAACTTGCCTTCTGAAGCAGGTGTGGGCAGATTCTCCAAGTCACTTGAGAGACTCACAGTGCTAGAGGACCCCATTGCTTTGTCATTCAGTGTGAAGCACTGAAGTCCCCTGCCTTCTCTAAACCAAAGTATCTCAGACATAGAAAGAGGATTACCAATCTTTTGAAATCAGCTTTACACCTAAAGTAAGCCAAACAGAGAAAGGCGTTGTACTAAGTCTGGGTGTTGGTGTAAGCTGGAAGGTGAGCAGGTGGTACAGAGAGAAAAGGTGCCAAGAAGGCCCAGGGCCTGGCAACCTGGCCCCTGAGTCACTGGAGAAAACCTTCAGGAATTCATGAAAGGAGGTGAGCTGTGGGGCCCAGGGAGAAGCAAAGTCAGCAAGTGCTGGTTGGGTCTGGGCTGAGAGTCTTCACAGGCACACACTGACTGTGATGGTTGTGGGCACAGGAAGCCATCACCAGTTTCCAATCCCCTAACACTGTTAACACTGTTATTAACATCACCATGAGCCACTTATGTACGTCCCATTTTTCAGTGGCATAAACTGATGATGGGCCACGACCAGCCACAGGCCTCACAGATCAGGGATCAGGCCTGAAAGCTCTTGCTTGCTTGTGTGTGTGTGTGTGTGTGTGTGTGTGTGTGTGTGTGTGTGTGTGCTCACCTATTTAGTAGCAGGGCTCCTGGAAGTCAGCAGGCCACCTAGACTCCCTCAGATTAATTTTCCTAATTCAAACACACTCCTGACCTGTCTCTCCCCACCGATTCCACTCCTCTGGTAAGAGATGAGTCTGCAATTGAGGTTGCCTGGGATGGCTCCACGATGGAGGCAGCCGGACCAGAATCCAGCCACATCACACACTTGGGGACAGTTGCCTACAGAACCAGAGAACGGAAATCACAAATTTCACTAGGTTGGCTGCGAACCACAAAATCCTTTAGAAGGACCCCAAGATGTCCCTGAAGACCAATAGTCAGATCATTGACCATGGCACCAGAGAATGAAGGAGTGACGTGGCAACTCCCCATCCAACTTGATCCGTATGACCTGCCAGTTTGATTTTCTTCTGACAAAAGCTTTCAGTTAACTCAGTGATTCCGGCCTAAGCTCCTTTCGTAGTCTGCCTGAACTAGCTAGCTGGTTGCATCTGGGTCACTGTAACCCAAAAAGGCATAATTAAAATCAGGAAATATACTTGAGCTCTTCTGCAATGCTATAAACTCAAGATATGCCAAATTAGGTTGTAAAGATATACAAGCATAAAAGAGGACTTGGGCACAGCACAGTCCTTTGGGACACACACACACACACACACACACACACACGTGTACATATTGAAAAATGAGAAAAGAAGTATTTGGCTCTAGGTGAGTTTCCTTTCATAAATACTGGAGACAAAGGGACTTGTCTCCTAAAGACACTTTGTTTGGCTGTGGGGGGAGTGATCATCCAGCCCAGGGGGCCTCGGGCAAGACTTGGTTTGGTGGGTGTCTGAGTGGGCGGGGAGGGCCATGTAGGGGATGACTGGCAGGCTGAAGGCATGAGGCGGACAAAGGAAGGAAGGAGCAGAAAGTAAGGAGGACAAGAGACTAGAATATGAATGGGGCAGGCGCAGAAGAGAGAAAAGAGAGACGCCTGAGATGTTTGGAATAGGGACAGTAAAGGGAGGAGTCAAGCCGCTGGTGATTAGTCCCCACCTTGACGAATTCATTTCCTGCTTCTCAGCCCTAACTGGGACTTTAGTGGTCTCACACTGACGATTTACCCGATAGTGCATACTTGGCCCCCTTTAGTATCAATACTTTTGAAAGTCAGTTTAGATAATTTTTCAAAATGCATTCATATTTCATTGCTTTCTAAAACTAAATATTCTGAATACTTTTTCTGAAAATGGTAGTGAGAGAGACCAGGAGCTTGCTTATGAAAATGGGTTTCATTCTTTAAATAGGTATTTGTTTATTAAGGGCCTTCTATGTGCCAAGCACTGTGTTAGGTGCTATGAATGCCCCAGTGACCAGGAGCCTTTTGGGGGGTGTTCTGCCTGAAATTCAGCTCATTCCTGAACTGTGCTGTGCTGTGACACAGCAAGGTCTTTGAGGCGCCCCAGCATACGCCGGGCTGTTTGCCCTCCTAGGAAAAGGCTCAAGATTGTGATGCTGGGACTTCCCAAGGCCAGCTATCATTCCGTGCTGCTGTCCCCAGGTTGCTTCTCATCCACCATGTTATTTAAAACATATTTGCCTGGTGCGGGGCCCTACCACAGCATCTCCCTCCTGCAGGATAAGGTGCACGTATCTGGGGATATTGTTGGTCACTCTGATGCACTTCTTCTTCCTCTGAGTTCTAAGCAGCATTTCTCACGATTGAGCGTGCTGGAAGGGTAGCTCCCAGAGAAGCGAGGACTCAGGGTGTGGCCGGTGGTATGCTGGTAAATGTTTAACGACTGGTTTTCCCAGTGGGGATGGAGGAGAGTGCTGATTTATAGTATTCGCAGAGTTCTGCGATGTAAATACTCCCATCAGGGCCACTTTCAACCTCCCACCATAACGTCACTGGACAAGGAGGTGGGAAGAGACATGCAGCAGCACACCGTAGTAAAGTAGCTGGGAAGGCAAGAGCATCAATAGCAGTGAGATGTTGTAAAACAATTAAAAATGACGAGTTTTGAGACTGCATTAGGTTTGTCTTTAATGTAGCTTAGTTTTGTAGGCTTTTATAATTTAATTTTTATAATGGATGTACTTAACAAACTGGTTCAAAGTTTGTGCTGAACCACGGGTTCCGATTATTTGGCTGAGTGTGGGTTACCTCGTTTCTCTCTTGCCCTGAGTAGGAAAAAGAGAGCCTGGTGAGACAGGAACTTAGTATTCTCATCTCTCTCTCTCTCTCTCTCTCTCTCTCTCTCTCTTTTGAGCTGGGGATGGAACTCAGGGCCTTGTGCTTGGAAGGCAAGCGCTCTAACCACTGAGCTAAATCAACAGCCCTCTCATCTCTTTTTTAACAAGAGCAGCCTCACTGGTATTCATTTGGTGCATAATGGAGTTATGTGTCTGTGAAGAGTTCCAGTATCATTAAGAAGCCTTTTTGAAGGGCACCAGCTCCTTTCATCTAGGATGTCCCATTTCCCCCTTATTCCTTTGTCCCATTTTGTCAGTCAAGCTTGCTATTTCCAAAGATCTTTCTGTCCCATCCCAAGGATCTCTGTTTCCACTGAAGATAGCTGTTATCAGTGGATAGAAAGTAAGACTCCTGCCAGGCATATTTAGTTCTTCCACATGTGACTCCAAAAGACTCACAGGGTCTTATAAAGGGATGCATGTCTTAAAGTCAGAATTGCAAGGGAGCAGGTGACTTTACTCAGTACTCTTAGAGTTGTAACACTGTGCACTCAGACCTGATTTCTATTTTGCATTATCCCCCAAAAATCTCTGAATTTCAATGGATTGCTCAGTTACCCTGAAAGAGCTGCCCAGTAGCATACCTCTATTTTCCTTTGCACAATGCAGGTTGTTTTTTTTTTTTATATATAAACTAAAACGTTTTCCTAGCAGATGTTTGGTTGTTCTTCCACCGAATGCAAGCTTTTCAGCCATGGAAATGGTAGAGAGGCCACAAGGGTTATATGTATGACACAATCCTTTTCTGAAGGCAAATTCACCCTCTGTAGTGTGCCAGAGAAATTATTTTTCCAGGAAAACTGAACAGTAAGCACATGCTTGGATGTTCCCTCCAAGCAAGAGAGGAGCCCTTTCTAGCCCATTAAGGCCAGGCAATCGCCCAAACGATTTGCTTCACTGCCTGTCATAACTGGGAGTGAGGGGCGGAAGCAGCAGGGGCCTAGGCCCATCTCTCAGTCAGGCAGACTAGTCGGGGAAAGTTCATAGGCGCGGGCTCCCCCTGAAGACTGTCGTCGGAGAGGCTGAGGCTGGGGTCTCTTGGGACTCCCCTAATAGTCTCCCTCTCCTTCTCCCCCCTCTGTCTCACACACACATACACACACACACGGATGCACGCACACACACAGAGCCCACGATGTTTCTTCAGTTCAATATAGCAACTCACAAGAGTCAGTGTTCTGGTACCAAAAGTGGAGCAGTGAAATGTGGTGCATGGAAGTTGGTGGCCCAGGAGGCCATGGGATGGGACACAGTGGGAGCTTCCTGGCCACCTCCAAGTCTGCAGGGTGCATACTGTTTGAACGCAGAGAGCATACGCAGTAGCCCTGGAGCTATGAGGGACAAACAAGGGGGCTTCAGTTGCCTGTCTACATAGTTATCTTCAAAGGCTTAGGGATTTTCTTCATAACTTTACTTCTTGGATTCTGTCCACACTCATGACACAAACAGCAACCGCCCTTTGTCCCCATTTCACTGAGGGTGATGGTTCGTTATCTGAAGATCTCACTGTAAGGAGGTATGTATGCATGCCTGACACATAAAATACACCCAAAGCCAAGCTCTGTCCAGTCTAAGCCAACTTAGGCAATAAATCTTGCTCAATTCCCTGGTCCGAATACCTTTGGCTACCTCTGCAAGCCCAGTCTATTCTTGAGCCAAGGCCCTTTGGCCAAGATCCCTGCACAGTCGGCACTCTTTCCTCTTCTCTGTCCAAGCTGAGCTCACTCTCCCCTGGCTCCCCCCAAAGTCCTTCACTTTGAGAGTCGGAATCTTTTGAACCAAAACTCTCTCTCTCACACAAAACCCTCTTCTCTAACTCTCTTCCAACCTAGACTCCTAGATTCTCTTGAATCTCAGCGCTTGAATTCTAGGGAAATTTGGTCTCTCCAGGGGGAGAAGAAAGGCACTCCTCATTTATTGCATAACATCTAGTGGCTACCATCATTTATAGATCATCTTCAGAACTCATCAAGCAAAAGAGTGTACTTTCCCTGTATCACTTACTCTTGACCTTGGAGGGAGGTTTGAAGTCTAATGTAAGCCTCCAGCAAAATTGTTTCTTTGAGAAACCCAAAGAAAGAAAAGTTAACTTATCTTTTGGAAGCCCCCAGAACATTGTGGACTAGCTGAGTAAGTGTAATTAGAAAAAGGAAGTCAGAGATATCATTCAGACATGGCTGCATGATAAAATGAATTTTCCCAAGAACTGCCAGAAAGCAAGTCTTACAACCACTAGGAGACATTGAATCTGAGAATTTTAGCAGAGCCCTACCCTTCACCTGGTCAAGGTCTAGATATTTGCTCTTATTTCTGTACTCTGGGCTCAAGGTGCAACCTGCTTTTCATTGCTATTTTCTAAAGTGTGAGCCTATCTATCATCTCACTTGATCCTCACTGTGGCCCTGTGAGGTAGGCAGGACAACTATTAGGTTTTCCTTAGCTCACTTTTGGAAGATTCCCAAGAATCAGAGTTTGCACAATTCTAAGTTGACAGGTTTGGCTCCATTTTTACATGCTAACAAAACCTGACCTGGCTCGATCCTTATGTAAAAGGAAGATTCATTATGGAATACTGATCTTACTGAGGCAGAGAAAAGCCTGATCATCCGGGAGTGATAGGGGGACCTGGAGGGGCATTTTGAGAAATTTACTAGTTCTATTTCTCATTTCCCTTCCTGGAACAAACATTCAGGCTGTCGAATGGGGAGGGTTTGTGTTATCTTCAAACTATTCAAACTTTCTTTCTTGAAGACTGAATACTAAGACCAAATTCCTATGTACAAGATATGATGGGAAAATATGATAAATGTTTAATTTTTAAATTATTACATTAAAAGACACATTGCTAGTAATCCCCCTCGGAAGCAGTTCTGAAAGTCCTCCTGAGTATCTTTAGTTGTGCTCTTGAGGCTGCCTTGATATCCTGAATCCATTCAAAATGTTTACCTTTCATGGTCATTTGACTGTGGGGAGGAGCCGGAAGCTGCACGGTGCCAGAGTGGGTAGACAAGGTGGATGACAATACCCTGCAATGTTTTTATTTGACAGGAAATTGTTGTAAATGTTTGATTAACAAGGGTGACCAAAAATAGGGTTAAAAATTAAAAATTTTTAACTTTATTACTAGGAAAAGAAAAAGAAAAAATGGAGAAATGTAAGTAATGCTATTGTAAATAAGGAAGGGAGGGGGAGGGAGGAGAGTGGAAGGGGGAACGAAGGTATATCATGTACAGGTACAAATTAACTATGGCGAATGTGATCATTATGCATACCTACGATGTATCAATACATATTCTTGGTAAATAAATAAAAAATAAACTTTATTACTGTAAAAGACACATTGCCATTAATCTCCTTCACAGTATTAAAACTACTCCTCCTTGCTTCAAATACACTTACCCCATCATCCTTGGCAATATGTCTTTTACTGAATACTTTTTTTTAAATATAAGCATTAACCACAGTTTGCAATCACCCTTTTTATTTAGCTGCATTTGATCCATTTACCGGTTAATCAAGTGCGCATTGTGACTGGAGGGTGGCACAAAGAAGCGGGAGCTGTGGCCCTGACCACCAGGAGCTTACAGTTTCTCTGGCAGCTAAACTTGTACACATTACACAGTAAGGCATAGCAGCTAACGCTGAAAGAAGAAACCAACGCAGATGGTTAGGGAGGACTGGCAGAGCCGGGGAAAGCAGTCCACTGTCAGAACCGAGAGGTGGTTAGGAGCAGAAGCATAAACAGGGCTTTGAATTCCAGACCCACTACTACTACAATGTGAACCATGAGCAGATCATTGTCCTTGATCCATCAAATGGGGTAAAAATTAAGAAATTAATTAAGAAGCACAGTATCTGGCATAAAGTTAAGCGTTCAACAGATGGTCTCATTGACATACTGTTGAAGCTGACTGTTGAAGAATGGGGAAGACTTGGAGATACTCCAAGGGAAAGGCAGGACGAACAAGGCACTGAATTAAACCCAGGCACTGAATTTAAAAGGAGGTGTGTGAGTATATTGAGCATGCTGGTATTGCTGATGCAGAGGGTACATATTAAGGGTACAGGAAACGGTAAACTTTGTCAGGCCAAGTGCACCTAGGTGGTGAAAGATCACCAAGCAGAGGAATTGAGACTGGATATGATAGGAAGTAAAAAGCCAGAAGAGGCCTGTGAGCAAGAAAGCAACTTGAAGACAGTGGTCTTAGGAGACCAGTCCATGGTATCCTCAGCAGCTTGGAGAGGGACTGGTGGTAACCCATTTCAGGAATGAGTTGATATGGGCCTGGACTAGAAACATGAGAGTGATGCTAGAAACTATTTGGAAAATACTTCTGAAGAAAAACTAACTAATTGGACAGAGTAGATCATTCGATATGGGAGATGAAAGAAAGGGAAGGGTCCAAGAGCGTTTCCAAGTATTGAGTCTAGGTACCTTGGGAAGTGATGGTGCCAGTGACAGAAAAACGGGAGTCAAACAGAGCAGCAGACATAAAGGGACAATGGTGGACTCAATATTTAATTTGTAGAAGCACCTAGAAGGAAACACTGATACCCAGTAAGTGTCTTAAAGAATACAATTTCCTTCTTCTCTGACAGAGGCAGACCTCATTCCTGGTTAGTTGACTATATTATCTGCAAATATTGGCAGTTTTGTGCCTTCCTTTCTGGCAGTATTCATTCTTTTTCTCATTCTATTGTACTCGTATTGTTCTATTTGTTTTGTATTAAAAAGCAGAATCGTAGAATAGCAGTAAGACTAGACCTTTTTGTCTTGTTATTGGCTTTATGGGAGGATGTATCTAATGTTTCAAAATTTGCTGCCAGACACATATGTAGTGTTTCTATATATGAAGAACTATTATGAATACTTTTAAAATATTAGATTATTTAATCCTCCTACAATGTTATGAGATTGAGATCATTATTCCCACTTTAGAAATGAGGAAAGTGAGGTACAGAGAAGCTACATAATTTGTCCCAGATTACAGAGCTAGCATCAGAACAAAGATGCAGACCTCCACTGTCTAAATTCGGAGACTGTTAGCCACACTACCATTCTTGCTACCCCTTTAAATATGGAATTTTCTATAGATTTCTAGAAGATACTCGTTATCAAGTTAAAGTTTCACAATATTCCTAGTTTTCCTAGAGCTTTCTCAGAGACAATAGGTGCTCAGTTTTTTCAAATATTTTTGCTTCATTTACTAAAATAATCATACAGTTTCTCCTTTAGTATGCAAATACACAATAATGCCTCAGTTCACAAAGGCTTCTTCTCACAAACAATTCGGTCGGCAAACTGAAACATTTGGCAAAAATTTGCTGACATTCACAAACTCTGCTTCAGGTGACACTGAACTTGATTCCGTGTGAGACCAATTCGGTTTGTGACCAGAAACTTGGAACAAATTAAGTTCGTGAACCGAAGCACCACTGTAAGGACTTACATCAGTATATTTTCTCATAATGAACCAGCCTTGCATTTCTGGGATAAGTCCTACTTGGTTAGATTACATTCCTCTTTTTCAAAAATGCAAGATTTGATTCATTACTAATTTACTCATGGTTTTCATATAGCTATTTTTCTGTCCTCATACAATTTTGTATTGGTGTGATGACAGCTTTAAGAAAAAAGGTGGAAACTTCCCATCTTTTTCAATGTTTTGAGATAGTTTGATACAATTATCTTCTGTTCCTGAACAGTTTTGTACAATTTACTGTTTAAAACTGTGTGTGTATGTTAAGAAGACCAAAGTATATGCATCTCCAATTCTATTTCAATTTCTTCTGCAATTTTGTTGGTACAGTCAGATTCTCACCTTGCTCTTAAGTCAATTTTGGTAATTTATAGTCCCCTAGAACATTCTCTATTTCACCTAATTTCCAAATTTAGTGGCATAATATTAATACAAAATACCAGTTGTTTATGATTTTATACATAATTTAGGACTTACACAATTACTAAGACTATTTAATATTCTCTTGTACTTTTTAATATATGCTAAATGTAAGTCTCTCTCTCCCTCCTTCTTCCTTTCCTCTCCTGTCTCATTTAACTCCTTAGTGGGTGCCTTTAAAAAAAAAAAAAAACTTCCTAGCTTTTGCCTGTGTTAATGGTATTTCCAAAGAGTCAGCTGCTGCTTGTATTGATCAACGTTCCGGGTTTGGGCTGTGCATTTTATAAACTGGTGCTTCGATCCCTGTCAGCAAACCTTACTCATACAAAGCCCATCTGTGTGGAATATCCTTCCCTCCTTCCTTTCACTGGGCTAACTCCTACTCATTCTTCAGTTCATGCATCATGCCTTTCAGGAAGCCTTCCCTGACCCTCCAGAATGATTTAAATGCTCATCCTCTGTCCTCCCCCAGAAACTTCTAGCTCTTATCATCCCTTATTATAATTAGGGATCTGTTTGTCCTTGTTTCCTATCAGACTATAAATTCCTTGAGGGCAGGGACCGTGTCTGGTTCATTATTTGTATCTTCAAGCACCTAACGTAGGAATTCAGATGAAAATTTTATTGGGGGCGGCAGCCCACCCAGGAGCTGGCAGGCAGGTCTACCAAAGGAGCATCCACCACAGTCTGTTGCCTGAGGTTTGGGGTTTTTTTTAATAAAGAAGGAAAGACAAATACCCTAAGTCAGTGATGGTGAACCTTTTAGAAACAAGTGCCCAAACTGCAACTCCAAACCCACTTACTTATTGCAAAACGTCAACACTGCATTTAAATCTGAATACTGAAGTTTTAGTTTAGAAAAAATCAACTCATACATTAATGTCTTTTGTCTTAAAAGAAAAAACAAGTAACATGCGTGCCATAGGTTCGCCACCACTTCCCTAGACAGACTTTCTTTTCTTGGTTTTTGAAGTAGACAAAGTCCTTCGAATGTGTCATTCCAATGATCATCTCTTGAGGAGGTGTCCTGCTGCATTCTGCTTTCACCTCTGCACTCCAGCATGAATCTAGAAAGTTCAGCCCCAAAGAGAACATGGCCAAGAGCTAGCCCCAAAAGAGCTGATACTGACTGAAGTTAGTCTCCAGACTACCCCAGACCGTCATCATTTTAAAACAGCATTCCCGTACTGGGGCCCTCTCCTTCTCTACAAGAAGGGTGAGGGGCTCACATCCACTGCTTCGACCCCTCTTGTTTTCAGCCTCATCTGCAACACTTTTCCCTCTGTATTCATCATTTCCCTCAAAGCTCTCCTTTCATACACCGTTGACCCTGTAGGCTTTTATTACTTATGTCCAGGAGGTGTTTGGGGAATGTGAGCTGAAACAGTAGTGTATGAAATTGGTAACACTCATGCATTGCTGCCCCAGGTTTTCTTCTGGAAACTTCTGTGGTTAGCAATCAAGTCCAAAGAAAGCAGAAAGCAGGCCGAACCAAAAGAGGCATACCGACATCATGCAATACCAGCAGCATTAGGGCTGGCTCCTGCCCACTTCTCAGCCCCCTGCCTCCACACCTCAAGTCTGGTAGAAGACTGTTTTTAGAGGCAACAGTCAATCTGGTGACTGAGGGCTTTCCTGCTCACTGTGAGTTTCCTTCTCAAGAAAGATCGTCTCCCTTCCTCACATGATATGGGCTTCTCTTTGAGAAGAAAAAACATGAAATTTAAATATATATATGAAACACTTTTGAGAGAGAACTCATTCTAAAATTGAAGGCAGATCAGAGGAACCAGGACACATTCCTGGACTCTGTGCTACCTGCCTAAGACAGAACTAATGGAGGAGAGATGGCCCAGTGTGTTCCAGGTACTGTCCTAGGCCCTAGGAATATAGCCAGAACACGACATGGTTACTGCCATTGAGGAGCTTGTACTCTGGTATCTGTGTAGGACAGAGGGGCCACATCTGGAACTCTTCTGTCTACTATGTTACCTGAGACCTCAACTTGAACACGTACCATCTCCTCGGCATTGGCAATGGCCCCAAAGACAGGAACTGAATCTCATTAGTCTCTGTGCCCCCAATATCTAACACATGACTTAAAATATGATAGGTAAATAATAAATATTTATTATGTAAATGAAGGAAGAAAAGAAAGGGAATGGAAAGCATGAAAAAAAGAGTTAGATGAGGTATCTCAGAAATGCTTCATATTGATTGGAGATGATGTCTGGTAACATTCGAAGCAGCCAATCTCAGGGGATTCCATGAGTCTCTGATGATCATTGTCTGGGGCTCTCAGAAACCACCCTCCCAATAGTGATATCTCTGAAGCTGGTATGCGATACTTAACTGATTGTGTCAACTCAAGTAAGAAACGCCCAACTAAATTGAATCAGTGTAGTTCTGGGTGTGGCTGAAGGGATTTACTGAAAACAGAAGACCCACCCTGGGTGTGGGTGACATCAACCAATAGCCTTGTCACCTGAATGGAATAAAAGGGAAATGAAGAAGGAAGGCTCACTTCAGAGAAGCCAGTCTTCACCTGCACCTTGGATGTTGCCTCCTGACTTCCCACTCAGACTCTTAAACCTCCTGACACAAACTCGTACAGGACACTGCAATGAGATCTCAGCCTTCAACTGGGTCCTTCAGCTCTCCGCGCACCGATAGCCCTTTTGCACTTTTCCATACCTGACTCTGCAGGTGGCCGTTGTAAGCCAGTCTTGTAAATTCTTATATATTTGTGTATCTTCCATTAAATCTGTTTCCCTAGTGAGCACTAACTGAGGCATGTAAGAATCCTGAGGTAACCCCAGAGTCTTGGGACAAAAACCCAGGAATACTAGGTCATCTTCACAGATGCTGGTGACTTTGACTTGATCACAGGTAGTGGTGTGCTTACTCATCTTTAATGGCATTAAAATAATAGGATAGGGAAACAACTTTGTAGTACCTTTAAAAGTTAAACATAGAATTCCCATGTGACACCACAATTCTACTCCTAGGTATATACCCCAGGAACATATACATGTGCTCATAGCAGCACCATCCAAAATAGCCAAAAGGTAGTAACAATCCAAATGTCTATCAGCTAATGAATAGATGAAATGTGGTATGTCTGTGATGAAATATTATTCAGCCATAAAAAGGAATGAAGTACAGATACGTAATGCAACATGGATGAACTTTGAAAATAATATGCTAAATGAAAGAAGCCGGACTCACAGGCTACCCTGTTGTGTTCTTCCAATTATATGGAATGCTCAGAATAAGTGAATCCATAGAAATAGGACACAGGTCTGTGGTTTCCAGGGTCTGGGAGACTGGGGAGAAGCTGCTTAATGGGTAAAGGATTTTAATTTGGAGTGACGGAAATGTTTTTGGAACTGGATAAAGGAGATGATTATCTGCCATGTGACTATAATAAATGCCACTGAATTTTTCAGTTTCAAGTAATTAAATGTACGTGACTTCTACCTCAATAGATTATTTTTAGAATAATAACACTAAGGTAAGCTTGGGAAAAGTCAGGACAGAGAAGAATCAGTTCTGGCCCTGGGCCAACTGCAGACTTGCAGGAGTGGTAGACTAGGTGGGTACAGAGCGGGACGGTTTCCTGCCCCGCCTCGTGCTGCACAGTGCCTCAACAGTGCCTGGTCCTTTCCTCAGCCAGAATACGTGTTTGTTTCTATCTCTGTTCCTGCCCGTATCCAAAAATCATCTGGAAATTTTCTTAAAAATATCCCACTTCTCCAAGGGCTGTTCATCATAAAAAGCCAGCTGTTATTCGTTGGGAGTCCTTCCAAGAAATCCCAGTTATCAAAGATTTTAGGAATACAGGAAGCCAACATGAAGACATAGATCAGCTTAAGAAGATGGCCTTTTCCAGAGTCTTCGGAAAATATTGATGCCAAGGAGATACTTGTTGATTGACTGACTCCTTGATTAAATGAATAATTAAAGACATTTAAATGAAGCATCCCACTCCAGTGGGCCCTTTCTTATTTATGGTCTCCAGGGCTACCTTTTATGTCAGAGCTTTCATTCATCTCTTCTTTCTTTCATCCCACAAACATTGACTGAGCACCTGCTATGTTCGAGGAAATAAAGGGCTAGAGATTCATCATCCTAGGCATGGAGAAAAGAAATTCATATACAATCCCCAAAATTCTTTTTAGATGCAATTTCAACCTTTTGCCAGCTTCCGACTTTGAGCTTGAGTAAGCTGATAGGCAAGTATAGTGAAAACTATGGTGATGAGGGTGTGCTCAAAAGCTGGAACATGGGGTGCAATAAGTGTGGTCAACAAGCAACAGAAAAGAAGTCTTGGAAATAGGGCCATCACAGGGAATGGCCTTGGGAGAGGGAGGTGCAATAGCTGGGAGAAAGCTTAGTCACTGTCTCCTTCCATCTGTCCTTTCTATCTCCCTCCCTATGCCTGAAGCACCCAGAGACCCTAAGTCAAATCAGCGTTTTCTTACACTGCTGTGGCTGCACACCTACCCTGTGTGGGCAAATGCTTTTCCCTAACCCCACCATAGCTCGCAAGGGGCTGTGTATGACCACTGGGTCGTCTGAAACTGAGAGGAGACAATCTGGTCAGAACTAAGGAGGGTTCGCTTCTTGCTCTCTATGCTACAGTTAATCCGTTGCCATCTGTCTTTATTTTGCTGACTCACTGCTTTCATTTGGGTTGGCAGTTCTTTTGCTGTTGGCTGCAGTCTTTAACTGTTTACAGAGGGCTGAGATGGATGGAGAATTAGGGGCTTTGCATTCATTCCATGAATGAAATCCTACCCAGGTACTGTGGGCCTCTTGTCGAGGGGCCGAGGCCAAGGCCCCTGGATTTTGATGGATGGTGGAGATTAAGTGTAGGGTAACACATCATTTAGTATGATTGCAAGGCCAGATTTCTCCCAACTGCTGCCAAATGAGCTGGGAGGTCATGTGAATTGTCTGCCCAAGCACAAAGGAGCACGGTGCCTTTTAATTAGAACAAGGATGAAGGATATTCGGGACCTTGGTCTGTCAGAGAACTTGGAGTGCCTGAATCCTATACATCATTCAAGGTTCTCTTTAAGCTTCACCTCACCCACGGCACTTTTCCCTGCACAAAATTCTGTTCCCACACTCCACCTCACCTCTCCTCCAAAACGCACTTTCCTGCGCTTTGAATCTCATGGCCATTTGGTTTCTATTGAGTACAGTGCTGGCTCATAGTGCCATTTTGGAGCCGTCCTTCAGCAAGTTTGTGAGCTCGGTTCTTTATCCCCGTGAGATAGAAGCACATCGGGACGCAACGGTTTGTAGCCTTTATAGATCTGAATGTGAGGTTGTGCATTACAATTTTTCTGCCTAAAGCTAGGGTGAGCATAAAATTTATTGTCCAAATTGGGACACTTTTGAGGGTGAAGGGCAATACTTTTAATAATAACACTGGTTTAAGAGATATAAACTGGTATCACCCTGAACAGACCAGCACATATGTTTACCTTACTTAAAACACTGGGTTCCTTTTCTACTTCTTTTGTTCCTACCCCAGTTCCCAGGCAAGACTGGTCAACTCTAAGCCTGGGAAGGCAGATAGGCAAAAAGACTCTCAACTCCCAGAAATGATCTTATGCTGATGGAAAGTAGCCTTGAATGGGTTAACACTGATTTGAGCCACTGGCATCTTAGCGCAAGTCGTTTTATCAGACATCCGGCAAGTGTTGCTACTGAATTCCTACAGGTATCAAAGGCCAACATCATCTTCCCCCAAGTTATGTTTCCCCAGGATTCAACTACCATATACCAAAATGGAGGTGACTTGCTTACAAAAAGTATTCCCCTGAAAACTTAGCATTACATTGGTCATTAAATGGCTTCTCCAAGTCATCAACCCTGGAAAGGAACCTCTACCAGTGGGACAGGATTAAAAAGTAGCCTCCAAAAACTGGGGTCCTCATACACTGCTGGCAGGACTATAAAATGATACAACCACTTTACAAAACAGTGTAGAACTCTCAAATGATTAAGCACAGTGTTATCATATGACCTAACAGTTTCACTTGTAGGTATACTCAAGAGAATTGAAAACATGTGTCCATACAATAAGTCGTAGAGGAAGGCTCATGGAGGTATTATTCATGGTAACCAAAAAATGGAAACAACCAAATGTCCATTAATTGATGAGTGAATAAGCAAAATGTGGTACATCCAAATAATAGACTACTATTCAGCTACAAAAAGAACCAGTACATGCTAAAACATCTATGAGCCTTGAAAACATGAGGCTAGGTAAAAGAAATCATCACAAATACTATGCCATATGAGTCTGTTTCTGTGAAATATCAGTACAGGCAACTCCACAGAAGCAGCAATTAGACTAGTGGTTGCCTGGCAGTGGGCAGGGTAAGGGGTTTAGGGCTGGGAGAGTGACAGCTAAAGGAGACAGAGTTTCTTTTAGGGGTGATGAAAATGCTCTAAAACTAATTGTGGTGATGGTTGAACAACTCTGTGAATATACCAAAACCCACTGAATTGTACATTTTAAATGGATGAATTGTATGGTGTGTAAATTATATCTCAACAAAGCTGTGAAAAATGTCACCTCCAGGCATAAGAAGGACCTAGTAGCAGCTACCCAATCTCATGCCTTTAGCAAGGACACGGGCACTCTCTTCTAAACCGTTCTTCTTAGGCTTCAAAAAAGCTAGGTACGAACTTGGGCAAATGCCTCCCAAGGCCTGGCTAGTGAGAAGAAGCCTTAATAATAAGCACGCACCTTCAGGGTTTTCCTTATTGGCTTTTAATAGACACATCAAAGCCAAGGTCACAGGGTCCAATAATGCTTGATGGGAAAGGACCTAGATTCTTATCCCACTCCAGCACCACCACCACCCCCACCGGCCCTTATAGCTGCTCACGAACAGCAAGTGACCTGCCACCTGTGTCGTGCAACTAGTCAGGGGCAGAACAAGGACAACAACCTGATACTCCGGACTCCCAGTCCAGGGTGCTCTCCCACCCTGACCTCTCTATTGCCTCCCTTTGCCCTGCCCTTCCCAAAGCAGCCCCTTTGGTCATTCCTGCTAAAACCCAAGAGGAGTCAAGTCTGAGAATCCAAGCACAAAATCAGGGGGGATTTACCATTTTGGAACTCTGGTAGAAATTTCCTAAATAGAAATCTGCACTATAGGACTCCCGACATCAGGATGTGGACACCGTATAGGATTTGACCCCTGGTACAACTAAATTTGTGGAATAATCACATGCTTCTCTTTATACTGTATTTGGCAGTATTCGAAGAGAAAAATAATATTCATCTTAGGAAAACCTTGGTAACTACAAATTTGCTGGCAACCTTACTTCCTCTGGCTTTCTTGGAAGAAACCAAACGAAAAAGCAGCTGTACAAATTAGGCCTGACCAACAGGCCCAGGACCAAAACAAAACAAAACAAAAAATAATAAAGCCAAAAACAAATCAGGCTAAATATTTAAATCAGAATGGAAAGTATATCCAACTTTACATCAACTGAAACTTGAAACAGTTAACCTCCACTTGATTAGCTACAACGTCCTCTTTCCAGGAGGCCAGGACAAAGCTGGGGACAGTTCGACCAAAACTTATCAGTAATTTTTCAAACTCCTTTATCTGCATTCACAGATTTTTCTGATAGTCCTAATAGCAGCAAAACCATTTTCTCTTTTTTTGTTTATTTTTTATTAGTACTTGTTTGCAGTACACAATGATTACATTTATTGTGGGGTGTTGCTCCATGTATATAACACCTCTTAATTCTTTTTTTCATCTTCTTCCCCTCCCAGCCCTCCCTGCTCTTTCCATCTCTTGGTCCCCTTCCCATTTGCAAAAGCTCTATTTCCAATTTTAGCAAAACCATTTTTCATGCTTGTTGGAGTCAGGTTAACAATAAGGTGAAGGAAAATATGCTTAATAGGTCAGCAGTCTGCAGACACTGTGTGTCAGGCAATGTGCTGGGGTGGAGGAAGACAGGACAGGGAGAAGACACGATGCCTGTCCAGGAGCCAGAAACCTCAAAGTATGGCAGACCATGGGGAAGGACAAGGGCAGAGGCTAAGAGCAAAGCTGAGGAGATAGGAGAGTTTGTATACATTGTATAACAGTAAAGGAACTAGTATTTCTGGAGATTTCTTTTTAGGGAATCTGTGGAATATCTGGTTATAAAAAAGAGGGTTGGAATTAAATTGTGGAGGCAATGTAACATTTTAAAGAGGTGAATGCCCAGATGAAAACCATATTGGAGAAGTCTTTTCTTCGCTCTCCCCTCAGCATTGGGTCAGATGTTCTCCTCTGAGCTCCCATAATCCCCTGGGCCTTATCATAGCACTTTTCACATTTGCCTGTAGTCTGTTGCTTCCTTATACTTCTCCCCCTCGATCTGACTGATTTGTGCAAGAGTTTGTGTCTCGCTGATGTGTATCTCTCTAATGCCTAGTGTGGTTGGCACTCAGGAAATGTTTGTTGCTGGGACAGGACCAGGTGGGATGGACCGTGATAGAAGATTAGATCTTTGGAAGACCCAACGGGAAGAGAAGGCAGACAGAGGAGATCAGTTACAAGGATGTTACCCTGGTACAAATAAAAGGAAATATGGCCCCAACCCAAAGCGGTGGCCGTGGTGACAAAGAAGGGAGATGTCAGATGTATTTTGAAAAACAAATGGACAGGAATTGGGAACCTTAGCTAAAGCTGACCTCGGGAAATAAACAAAATGGCCATGGGACTGGAGCGGTTTCCCCATGAGGCAGTGTGGTAGGTCCTACAGACCCCAGTAGGATTAACGAGCCCTGCTTCCACTTTGGGGACAAATTGGTCATGGGCCCAGCTGTCTGTGGGGACCCCGGCCCGTCTGTCTTTTCATGTCTAGAGGTGAAAAGGGTGGAGTAGACCACTGCCGATGGGCCTTTGCCCAGCTGTCACGTGCCAGCTGTGCCGAGTCCCCAGAGAGCTCGTGCTGACCAGTAAGACTCAACTCAAGAGGAACGAGCTGCCTCGGCCGTCTTAATCCCGTGCACTCAGCTTAGCTCCCACCACCTGGAGGTGTCACACAAAGAAGCCCCAACAAAGGAAAGTGTCAGTGCAAGAAACAAGAGTTTCCTTTTCCTAGCTGTGCCCGTTTTGTTCCACCTTCAGTCTTTCTGCTGCTCAGGAAAGGAGGGGTGAGAGAAAACCACGGAACTTTTCAAAATCCCATTTTCCAAAAGCTAAATCAGATTCATTCTGTGTCTCCTGCACACACTGCATTAGTCTGGGTAATGTAAACACTGCGAGGCCACAGCTGTCTGCCAGCTGCACCGTTGAAGCCCATTTCGGGGGGCATGAAAAAACCTGTCTGTAACCATCACAGATGAGAAGTGTTAGCTAATGAATGGGCTCTGCTGAGGCCAGAGCCCAGCTGAGTTATTTCAGTCTTGGGCCTTAGCAGAGGTTTTTATTGGGTAACAAATTTCAAATGCTCCAGTCAGTCTTTAGATCCCAGAACGAAGCTCGTTGCTCAATCCCCCCGCCCCAGGAAAAAACCTAATTCACTCCAGGGACGTTCCTGGTTGCAGCTCAAGAATCTTGGCATTTGGAGCATTGGGTGATTGCTCAAGAGGGCACAGTGGGGGCTTAATCATAACTTAGGCTCCTTGCAGTAATATGAAGAGTGACACTTTCCAAGAGCAGGACTGTCCACGGCTTGCACTAGGGCAGGTCACCCTGGAGTAGCCTAAGAAACAATTAACTTTGAATTGGACATCACTGTCTCTGTTGGTCCTAAGCCTAATCCTGTGCTTCTTCCCCGCACCTTTCTGCTCCGTCTGTTCTTATTCCTCCTATGTGTGCTCAGGTTAAGGGCAAGGCCAACAGAGCAGAGATAGCACCAGCCAGAATAAGACAAGGGCGAGGGCCCAGGCATCTTTTTTGACCTCTGCCTCCATCATGTGCACCCCACTGCCCTACGTTTCAGCCTGCCCTGGGGTAGAAGCAGATACCCAATTATCAGTCCCATACATGAGAGCTCTCTGCAAATCAGAGAAGGGCCATAAAGTGCTTAAACCAACCAGCCATTGTTTTTGTTGTGATGGCGATAAAATACAAATCACATAATGCTTATCGTTTTAACCATTTTCAAGGGCTCAACCCAGCGGCATTTAGAACATTCACAGTGACAAGAATTCTGTCTAGTTCTGGAACATTTTCATCACCGCCAAGAGACACCCAGACCCTTGAAACAGTCATTCCCCACGGCTCCACCGCTAGAAGCCACAAATCTTTCTCTCTCTGTGGATTTCCCTATTCTGGATAGTTCATACAAGTGGAGTCATGTAATGTGTGGTTTTTGGTGTCAAGCCAGCATTTTTGAGTACCTACTATGTGCTGGTCATTGTAATGGGCGTGAGATGCACACCAGCTAGCAGCAGCTATGGGTCTGGAGTACCTAACTCACTCAAGGCACATTATAGATGATTTGTTTGCACCACCCTATTTAATCTTCACAACTCTCTGAAGTAGGTAATAGTAATGTCCTCACTCCAAAGATGAGCAGTCAAGAATCAGAGAAATAGAGTAACTGGGACAAGGTCACATTAGTAGTTGAGATTCCAGATTAAACCCTTCCAGTATTTATTATGTATTTATCCCCACTTAAAGCCAGTCTGCACTCACAGGCCACAAACTGCCTTCATGGTTTGTGCCACCTGCCCCAGTTTGGCCCCCTTGTATACTCACCGTAACAGACCCATAGGTAGGGAAATAATCTCATCAAGTTCTTGTGAAAATACCCATGTCACCAGGGATAGGAGCCTGTCATGAGTGCCCCTGGCGATTGGGCACCCCCAGAGTTTCCTTTAGTTCCCAGAGAGCCGAATGCAACCACACACCTTTCCCGCTCATGAGAGTATATGGGCATGTTCGTGAGAGGTATTTATAGAGAAGTCCTTGAATCTGCTCAAACTTATTTTTTAAAGTAAATCATATGCAAACTTTGGTGTTTGATTATTGGAAACAAATAATAGCCAATTGTCAGACAGCAGTTGTGTCTTGACACAGAAGATAAGAATCTCTGATGCAAACACATCTGGAGGCTCCAGAGAGCTCCGCCTCTGCTCGGTCGGTTCCAGGTGAATGCCCGGCTAGGTCAAGTGCCCCCGAGAACTGAAAGATCATGTCAAGCAAAGGTCTGGAGTGGCCTTCATTGGGCAGCCTCGAAGGCTGTGTGTCTCGTGTCTAGACGTTTGAACAGTGACTCTGGCTGCACCCTGCAGGGACTCTCCTGTTCTGATTGCAAGTGCAAGAGATAGCAAAGGTCTGACCCAAGTTCTTCAGCAACCCTTGGGGAGAAGGACAAGGAAAAGGGGAGCCATTCCACTGTGTTATAGACTCCAGAATGTACGTTTGAAAGATTCATGAGTGGGAGTGGCGCTTGGGAAAGTTCGATGGAACTGAAAAAGACAAATATTGATACTCAACAGTCAGCTTCTATAATAATAATAAGAATGATACCACCTGAATTCAAATAAGCAGAACAGATGTTGCTCATGTGTTATGAGTTAAAAATCATCTCTTCATGTGGGATCAGTTAAAAATCAAACTCGAGACTTGGTGCACGTTTAATATAAAAATTTGCAATAAAAAGACTTTGGAGGCCAAATCCAAGTGAAGGCACGCTACAGTCATCAGTGCAAATAATCAGCCAGTCAGCATTTGCCTGTAAGAGATCAAGGGATGTAAACGTGTGAGGATGACGGTTCCTCAGAATGGAGATGGTGATGGAAAGAGATGTTCTTTGCCATCAAAGCTGATCAGAGCTCAATATGTTGCCTTTTTCTCAGCATATGTGGGATGTGGAACTTGGAGCAGAAGTGAACCCCAGAAAATTCATAAGATGAACTCTTAGAAATATATGACCCTATCCCACAGAACAGCTAATTCCAATGTAAACCAGCTCAGCCCCAGCACCAGGGTGGGTATAGTGAGAGGACTTCAGCCACATCAAAGAAGAACCTAGCATCAGAGCTAGGAACCACGACTGCACACAGCTGCTTCACTGATGAGAAGCCAGGCATGGGAGTCTGCTAGACAGGCCCGAGGTCTTACAGGGAACGGACCCACAGGCAGAGCTGAGATCTCAACCTGCTGTTATTCCACTCCAGCAGCCCACTAAATGAAAGGTAGAAATCAAAATGGAACATAGAAAACATTTTTTTTTGCAGCACAGGCATAAAATTAAGATTCTACAAGAAAAAAAAAATGTGGCATGCCCTTTCATCCGACAGCATCAGCTAACAGCGCACCCCTTGACTTTTTTTTCAAAAATTCACAGAGTAAAATATTCACCTGATCTGAAAGAAGAGAAACACAAACCAGGCAGCCACAGAGAAAGTCTTGATGGAGTCGGGAAAGGGTCAAGGGTGCTAGAAGGCTGCCTAACAAGGGCAGGCAGGAAAGATCAAAGCAAAATAGTTTGGGAAGATGAAGGCATGGCAGGGATGTCATATGGTCAACGTCTATAGAGAAACTCCTTGAAGGTCACGGGTCCAGGGCACTTAGACCTGTCAGCCTTCACAGTGCATATGAGGAAACACAGACTGAAAAAAGGGAATGTTACTGTACTTACTAGGTACGAGATACTCAGTAAGCATGAAAGAAATATGCAAACCTTCTTATTCCAAAATGTGTTAAGAAGTTACAAAAAATTTCCCAAAGAACTTCCAGTAAGCTGCTTCCTGGTCATCATAATAACAATATTAATAATAGCTATGATTCCTTGAGCACTTATTATGTGCCAGACACCATGCTGAGTGAGCTTTTACATGGTTTTCTTATTTCCTCCTTTCCTCCTTACTTCACGCTTTCTTATTTCATCTTATAGTAGTGGCATAGGCACTACATCCATTTTCCAGGGGAGGAAACTGAGGCTCAGAGAGTTTAAGTTGTTTGTCCTAAGTCAAACAGCTAGTCAGTGGTACAGCAAAAACCACCCTCAAATTCTGATCTCCTTTAATTCCAGAGCACAGACACGCTGCCCAACCCTGCTCCTGTGATTGTGGTGGCTAAGTTAGGACTCTCTTTTGTAGAAGAGAGATCTGACAGAACTGTGATTTTAGAATGTTCCTTCCAGTTGGTGGGAAAGAAGAACTGGAAAAAGGAGGTCCTGGGCCCATATGAAAGGGAATGAAAAGAAAGAGTTCTGTGAAATAGCTGGGAGGCGGAAGTGACAGCAGTACCGGCATGGGATCTTACCATGCAGGACTTGGCCATTTTCCTTTAAGACACCATGTGGAACTTCCTGTGAGAATCCATTTAGATCCGCCTTACCTTCTTCGTGACTGCTTAGAATCCCATTCTGTTGGAGCACCATTTTCACAAGCACTGTTTTCATGAGCACCGCAGATGCACATATATGTTTGCATATGTGTGTACACTTGTAGGATCATATGTAGGATCAAGCCCAAGCAGTGGTATTTCTGGGCTCAAAGAAGCATATTTTAAGTGTTGGTTGCCTTTTGGGGGAAGATCATCACAGGAGAGATGTTATTACTTTGAAGTACGGATGAAGGAAACCTTCCTTGGTAGTATGAAGAAATGATATATTATAGCAGAAATAAATGGTTTGGTTTCCATTCCAAAAAATGTAATAAAAAACCATAAGGCCTTCCATTTCTTCCATACGTACCATCCAGCAATGTCATTGAGGCTGATGACAGGAAGAAAGGGAGCAGAAGGTATGGCACCCTTTGAGAACGCTTTTCAAATGTCAGAGACCTGGTAACTCATCTTTCTTCAGTCCTTCATCTTAAGGGAAGAGGAGCTAAGGGGCATTGAGCAGCTGACCGCTGTGGCTGTCATTTAACGGCACAGACAGCCTTTAGAGAAGCTCCGGGAAGAAAGGCTGAGTAATCGAAAGGAGGGCAGTTTTCAGATAGAATAGCAATTTGACATTTTTTGTAGTTGAGAAGGTTGCCTTTTGTCTTTTAGACAGGGAATCTAAATAACTTCTTCAAATAACTCCTGAAGGGAAGGTAAATTTGAGTAGTCAGAATAGTAGTCTGCTCCCACCAAGTGATGACACTTCAATACACTGCTGGCAGGGCTGGTTCTGTTTGGCAAATCCCCAGCACTACCTGTCACTAGCCAAAACATTGGCCAGGCCCTGGCACCCAGACCCTGAGCATCGTGAGCCAAGAAAGAAGTATGGGGTGGAAGGACAATAGGGCTAACGGGGCTGGCTGCCTGTCTCAGACAAACAGGCTGCAACAGAGTCACACACAAGAAGCTTTTAGGGAGAGACCTACTAGTGGGCACAATGGGCCTGCTTTTAAAATTTCTATAGGGGATGAGTACAGAATGTTGCTGTTTTGTTCATTCATTCATTCATCTATTCAATAAATATTTTTTGAGCATCTTCTACATACCAGGCGCTGTGATAGGAATTGGGAGTACAGTATTGAACAAAACAGAACTGTTCCCTGGCCTCACAAAACTTACCGTCTCACAGAAGAGATGAGTGATAAAAAAAAAAAAAAGACAAACACACATATAAGTATGTGCAGTCATCCTTCAGTGTCCACAGGTCCCCCCTCTGACACACACCCCCACAAATGGATACCAAAATATATTCAGGTACTTTACATTGTCTCTGGATTAATTTATGATACCTAACTCAATGTAAATGTTGTAGAAATAGTGATTATAGTGTATCATTCAGGGAACAGTGACAAGAAACATTCTGTACATGTTCAATACAGACACAACTTTTTACACAGATATTCTGGATCAGCAGTTGGTCGCAACCCATGATGAGACCGACGAGAAAATCCAAGAGGAGCCTGGGTGGAGGAATCCGAGTGAGTCCTAAATGAAGAGAAGGGACTCACTCACTAAACAAGCTGGGAGAGTCACTTTCCAGGCTGAGGGGAATGTGAAAGCACTTTGAGGGTTCAGGCTCCGGGGGCTTCTGGTCAGGCAGGAGGCTGACGGTTGCTCTATCTTTTACTGCCTGCCGCCAAATCAAAGTAGTCTAGGATCTGTGGTTTCTCAGGAGCCAGAAACTCAGGTGGGTTCCAGAGACCAACCCAGACACTGCCTGCTTGCCTGTTCAACCAGTTGGGTAAGGTGAGCTTCCAAAGTACTGCTAAATCCTATCGCCCCAGAGACTGATTGCATAGCAATTTCCATTTCGGCTCATCACTGTCTGCAGGCGAATTTGCTTGCCTGAGAGACGGCCCTTGCTCCGGTTAGGGTTAATGACTGAGGCAGCACCAGGCTTCAGGAAACGTGCAAGCAGCTATGGAGAGGGAGCGTGAGAACCCCAGCCAAGGAGGCAGCCCCTGCCAACGACTTCCGATCTCTCCCTTTCCCCCCGGCATGGCTGCCCAAGGAGCCCCCGGTGACTGTTTATGGCGATCTGTTTGTTTCGCAATTGACAAAGAAGGAGAGAGCCCTTTCTGACATTTTTGCCCAGAGGCCCCAGACTTCTCAGTATGAAACTGCCAAATACGCAACTTTGGGTGGATGTTTGGCTGAATCATTCTGAAGGGCTTGTCAGTGCCTAAAATGGAAATTGTTAGAAAGCAGAGAAGGGTGGTTGCCAGCAACCATGAAATGGTAATGACCAAATCATTTATTTTTGCAATGAAATGTTATCCTGTAACACTACAAAGGTAGGTTTTTTCCTAGTTTAAAAGTACTGACTACCCATAAAAATCTTCCAAACTGATTCTGTGTGCCACACACATGTACGCACGTGCCCCTACTGCTCTCCCACCCTCTGTCTCCCCTTCTAAACCAAGCTCCTTCCTCCCTGCTCCTGGAGCCTGGCTGCAACCTGGGATGAATTAAAAGCTGGCTGATTGTGAAAGGTAATCGGGCTTCAGCCATCCTATAAAAACGAAGGGGAGTTCTTTTGGGTCTTTCTAAGGTGGTGTGTGGCCGACTTTCCACATGGGAAAGTCAGTAGACAGTAATAGGTTCTACCCCAAGACACAATGTGGACATTTTAACAATCTGTTCAAGTCTTGTTACAGTTGCACCTAAGAGACATGACACTTAATCAGGTTTTACTGTATGTATCAGCTCAGTCAGCAGGCAAAGCAGGCGGGATCTCCAGTTTAGTATCTTTTATTTTTAAACTCTGATACTGTTCCCTGAGTTTAGGAGGAAGAGAGTGGAAAATACATTGTGGGTTGACACTGAGGAATGTGGACAATCTACCAGTATTTCTTTGAAAACAGTCATTAAGATACTGTTCCCTTGGGCCAGTTCCTGGGAGGTTTTTAACACATACGAAGCCCCAGGTCCTTCTTTCAGTTTTTCCATATTGACTTCTGTGTTGGGATCCGTGAAAATTTATGCTACTATAAAATTTATTTTAAAGTAGTACTTTACAAGTTGTTGGCTTGGAGATATTTTCAATAATGTCAGCACAGTCAATATTGAAAAGTAAGATGGTGCCAGTCAGCTTTCATTACAGTAGGCTTCCAGAATTCTCTTGAAGTCACAGTCATCAGTCCAGTGTTTGAACTGCTTCTTTTTCAGCGAGGTGGTTTTACCCAGAGTTGTTTGCGAGTATTAGTGTGGGATCCATTAAGTAAGCAGATCTAGTATTAAAGGTCTGGGGACCATCACTATCTCACCAGGAGATAGTGGCCATCTGAGAGTGGTAACAGTTGTCTGGCATCTGAGGCCTGTGGTCGTGGAGTCCTTGCTAAGCAAGGGCTTGGGGCAGCCCGTGGAAAACGTGGTTCTGGTGTGACCGAAGCTCACTTGCAGACTCCCTTGTAGGGTTGGCTCAAGGGAAGTTACAAAGGAGGCCAACCCTGTCATTCCTCTCCCTTTTCCATCCTTTTAAGAGCTGTCTTGGTGCTCAGTCTTCATGTCTCTGATATCACTTTCTTGCCCTCAGTTTCCTCACCTAAAACATGAAGGTCTTGGACTAGACAAGCTATTCTTCCCAAATGCCAACATTTGACAAATCTAATGGATTTGCCAACAGAGAGGAATGTGGCTATTTTCCAACACTTTCTTTAGCTTGGGGAAGCCCATTTGATATAGCATTCTTTCTCTATGTTTCTCTTTTATCGAGAAAGTGCACCCATGTCTAGTGTCATTAAGTCAACACTTTTCAGCTCTGAATGAGGAAGCTTTTCCTCTGCAGAAGGGGCATAGAATGCCGTGGAAACTAGGAAGGCACCTCAGCCTGATAGGAGATGTGGGCACATGAGGCAGGAGAGGCAGTCTGTCCTTCCAGGAGCCAGAATCCTCAGTGCCATCCTCATTCTTCCCTTGAAGCTGACTCTGCTCAGAAACATGACGGTTCATAGCACAGATCTCTGGGCCAGCCATCCTGAAGCAGAATACCAGCTCCCCTGCTTATCAGCTGTTTCAGCTTGAGCAAGTCCATCACTTCTATGTGCCTCCACTTGCTAATCTTAAAATGTGAATAATAATCACACACTGCAAAGTTATGAAGATTGGATCAAATCAAATGAGAATGCGATGTGCACAGAACTATCTAGAATGCACGATCAGCAATTGTTTATCTTTTTATCATAGAGCTCATGTGTCCAGATGTGAATTCAGGAGGCCAGAGGGTTGCATTACTCAAGGCCATCCTCTGTCTTGTATCCAAGACTGTCTTTTTGGCCTAGGGCAACTTTTTTCTGCTCTGGAATAAATGACTTTTCCCCTACAGAGCTAATTTTATGTCCAATGGACAGCCTACCCCAGCCTTAGTCTCCCTAGCATCACAAGTTAGTGACAATGACCAGAAGAATGGAAAACTATCTGATGAAGGGGAAAGTGTGGTCATTTAATCCTCAGCAATGAGCAATCGCCTCCCTCATTTGCACAAGATTTAGCAGAACTGAGACGTGAAGGCTCTTGGAGTTGAAAAGGATCTTTACAAAAGAATGTTCCCCGGGGGGTTCTCCATGTCTACAGAGGCCCAAACAAGAGAAAACAGATTGTGGTTAGACCCAGGGAAGACATTTTTACCACAGATGGAAAAAGTGCTGGGCTGGATTCCCAAAACAGGTTCTGTAGTGTCTTTCCCTAGTAAATCCAGAAGAGAGGGCCTGGTCATCCGTCCTAGATTGTTTCGTAGACCATCAAAGAGCAGAAAGTGCCCTCAAAGGTCGTCTTACCGAGTCTCTCTTCTAAGGATAAGAATACTAAAACCCAGATATGGGAACAATTGTGCTATAGTCATATAACAAATTATTTACAGAACCAGGATCGAAATCCTAGGCCAAGGTGCACACCACTGTACCACACTAGTCTCCTAAAGGTACATAAATTGCTGTCTGTACTACGTTTGGAATGTTCCATACTATCAACATGCTAAAAAGTAATTGAGGACCACCCAGAAAGACTCCCAGGTACTGAGCAGTGCCTACATTGCAATTCCTCTACTTTATCCATCTGATTGTGGCGCTCGGGCTGTCAAAGCGTTTTCAGCCCAGCCTCCTCACTCAACTAACTGGTCTTCTTAACTTACCATTTGAAGGCAGCCGTGGTTACAGCAGAGCTTGCTGACTCAGCCCATGTAGTAAGGATGACTAAACACAAGAATTTCCTGTGGGAGGATGGAAAATATCTTTCAAATGCATTTGTTTCAGGGAACCTTTCTGATCAGTCAGGAGCTAGCCCACCGTGGGCCCGTGAGGAAAAGCAGCAGGCTGTCCCACTCAGCACCAAGGCAGGATTTGCAGATGTTTCCTTTTCTTTTTCCTAAACAATATTGTGGCTGTCTCGGCACCATTTTGGTCTGGCCAGCATTTGCACAGAGCTTGATCTGCCAATTGGTACAGCCCAAAGCCACGGGAGCCAGAGCGGATGTCTCCCCTGACTGGAGGGGCCTTTTGCTTCCCCTGCTCAGGGACCTTCCCCTGGGGGGTGAATTGCTGATCTGCTTTATCTCAAGACAGTTTCATTTCTGAACCTACCTTGAACTCAAAAGAGAGGCTCATTTATGCTGACCAATCAGAAAATGATGTGGGCTGACTTCCAACTCCAGGGTGCACTCTGAGGAGTTTGCAATCTGGAGTAAAGTTTTGACATTCGGGTCTGAATACCACATAGACACTGGATAACTGTAGGAAACAAACATTGACCTTCAGTTGGATTGCTCACCAGCTTAAGGCATTAATCCAGTGAAACTGAAATATTTCTTAGCTGAGGAGTGTGCCTTGCTCAATTTGAAAGTTGGAGACACCTGGTGCATTGGGAAGCACCACATTTTCTTAACAACTCGAAAATCAGAGAAGAGGGCAGGGAAAGGGAGAGCGTGAGCCTACTCAGCCATCTCCTGAAAGCCATGCAGAACTTGGTTTTCTGTTGTTTTTTTTTTTGTTTTTTTTTTTGTTTTTTTTTGGTGCTGGGGATCGAACTCAGGACCTTGTGCTTGCAAGGGAAGCACTCTAAGCACTGAGCCAAATCCCCGACCCGAGCCATACAGAACTTGGGTAGTTCAGAGGCTGACAACTGAAGCTCAAGGAGCCTGCCTCATTCTCTCCCCATCCCCTCCCTTCGTGATCACAAGGAGAACACAGGAATAACTGCCTCAGAGGTCTCAAAGAGAGTCACGAATTTATTTTCCATGAGTGAGTAACAGACGCTTACTCCAATGGGGAGAATATACTGGGACAAGCAATGTGGAGTAATGGGAAACCGACTGGTCTGGAGGAGGGGGAGAGGATGAGAGGAGAAGATCGTGGTTTCTTGCCACCTAGCAGTGTGAGCTTAGAGGTGCTATACATTTCTAAGCCTGTTTGCAACTGTGTAAAAACTTCCTTAAGTTACATACAATGCCTGGGAATATGGCTTCAATACACTTTTTTTTTTTTCTGAATAAGACAGTGAAAGGACGCAAGGGAGGGAGAGTGAATGACTACATGACAGAATGATAAAGATTTGTGTGGTTCATGGAGTTGGTTTGAAGCTTGAGTGGAGCAATAGTCATGAGTTATCACCTTTTCAAAAAGTTTCTGGTTAGTAATTCTTTATATGGCCAGTATCTTATTTAAATGTTACAAGGCACCTGCCTGAGAGATAAGCAGGGTAAGAATGTTAGCTGTCTGACTGGGAATTGAGGTGCAGAGATGTGAGGAGGCAGTGTGTGATGGAACTAGGTCTCTTCCTTCCTTGCAAATTAGTTTTTAAAGGACAGTGTGCTGTGACCACTGCATCAGAACTAAGCCTTGTAACTAGGTACCCTTCATGTGGGGGGTGGTTTGAAAGAAGACGTATCAGGCTGTAGCTAATAATGCTACTGAAAATTACAGCAAGACCTTGTCTACTCACAGCACAAGAGGCCAGGGGAAACAGCCTTGGAATGACTTGATTGGGATTATCTAATATTTTTGTAAAAGAACAATAGGGCCTCTGGTTGGCAGGGAACTAACTTGCTGTGTGGAATAACATGGGCTGATGTAAGAAGGGTGACTGTAGACTCAGGTGAGTGAGCCAATCAATATACATTGAGTCTGCCCCCGTCAGTCCCGGCACTCTCACAATGCCATCAGCTGCTTAGCAGGAGCAGACTTGTGGTCCAAATCTTCTCTGGGTTTGTATAGGTCTCAGAACACTCAACTCATGGTGCTGATGGCGCTGCTGAGGTCAGAGAGTCCAGTCCCCAACCAGTTGAATCACTCCTGTCTGCTGAGTGGCTGCCCACCTTTTATCACCAGCCTGTGTAGGGCTTCCAGCCCTGTTTTACTGGCCAGTTCTGATGGAGGTCATCTGCGCCATCATCGTTTCTGACTACACAGAGCACTAGGGGAACGCAGAGGTATCGATCATAAATGTATCTCGTGCAAGTGATTAGGCATCGAGAGCAAAATTTTCATGAAGCAAACCCTAATTTTTGTGCCCTGTGTTGGCTTATTATTTAAAGGAATCATTGTTCCCTGATTTATTATTTTTTAAGACACAAAATGGAGAAATTTTTAACCTAGAGTCTGTTGCTCTTGGATGAGATGCAAGAAACTCAGTGAATTTCTCTGAAAATATGTGCAAAACTGTGGGTTTACTTTTATACATTTCCTCAAATTCTCAAATGGGTCCATACTCAAAATGACCTGGAACCACTGGTTTTTTAAAAAGTGGAATTGTAATTGTGTTAATGAATTTTATAACATCCAACTTCAAGTGTCATTTATTTGGAAAGTGGTTTTGTTTCTCTGAATTGCATGGTTCTGATTCTCTTCCTTCTGCTGAGTTTGACGGACAGGTACCCATGTGACAGGTTTTGACCTTCTACCTGTTCCATTTATAGAGTAATAACCATACTTACCTCATAGGGAGATTCCATGATCATACAGGCCTATAACTATGCTAATAGGAGTTCAGTGGCAATTGTAGACAAGAATAAGATATTATTTGATAAAAATTCCAAGTCTTTGTTCTCAGTTCTCAACCCCAAAGTGCAGCCTGTAAGACAAAAATCTTTGTTACACAGCTTGAACTTTGGAATCAGACAGCTATGTGACCTTGGGCAAGTCACTTAATCTCTCAGAGCCTCAATTTCCTCATCTGACTGATTGAGCTAATAACAGGGGTGTTGTGAGGATTATAAGTGAGACGATGGATATAATATACTGGGCACATAATAAGTGCCCAGTAAATAGCACTGCCAGTGGTATCTTCGCCAGGTGGCCAAGTGCTTAAGAAGCTCCAAAGCTTTTTTCTAACATCGTGGATAGCTCTGTCTGGAGGCTGCCTTACTGCCAGTGGCCCATTCATGGGCACAGGAACAAAACCGGTTGAACCTTTGGCACTTTATTAAAACATGGAGTTTGCCATGCTCAGCAATTGTCTTCTGCCCAGACCTGTTAAGGAGCCCTGAAACCAGGTTTGACTACTGAACCCAGAAATTCTATGTAGGGGTTTAGCACAAAACCTCCAGTTGGTGCTTCCGCCTAGCAACACTAGCAGTGTCCAGCGGGCTTCCCACTCCTTCCCATCCTCTACCTATCTGGTCCTCCAAACAAACAGCCATATGACGTAAGTGGAGCAGGCGTTGGAGACTCACTTATTGCAGTAATGATACAAGTTAATTCCAGGTTTTGAGGGCCTTGGGAAGACGCAGTTTTGCCAAACGAAATGAGTGTTTATTGAATATTAGTTTTTGAAGACTGAGTTTACTGAACACGGCTGAATATAGCACAGAGCTGGGCACATGGGAAAGCTCATATAGTCAGAATGGGGTGTCAAGAGCTATGCGCCAACAGCACATCGAAAGGATGATATGTCATAACAACGTGGGATTCGTCCCTGGGGTGAGAGGTCAGTTTATCGCACACAGAACAACTGGTGTGATACACTACATTAATGAAATGAAAGATTAGAAAAACACCAGTCGTCTTGATAGATGCTTTTTCAAAGCATTTGGCAACATTTAAATTCTTTCTTGATAAAAACGCTCAACGAATTAAATATAGAGGAAAATTCCTTATAAAATCAAGGCCATTTATGAAAAGCTCACAGCTAACACAGTCAGTGGGAAAAACTGAAGGCTTTTTCTCTAAGATCCAGTGCAAGACAAGGATCCCAGTCCACCCGCCTCTATTCAACTTAGTGCTGAAGAACTAACTAGAACAATCACACAAGGAAGAGAAATAACAGGGATCCAAGCCAGCATGGAAGATGTGAAATTGTCCCTACTTGCAGATAACATGATCCTGTACGTAGAAAACCCTGAAGAGCTCATGTATATCTTAGCTCCTTCCTTGTCACTGTGACTCAATACTCGACACCCAAACTCTAAGGAAGAGAGCTTGATTTTGGCTCACAGTGTATAGAGGTTTCAGAGCATGGCCAGCTGGCTCCAAGGCAGACAGCACAGCAGAGGGACATGGCAGAGGAGAATTGCTTACAGCATGGTGGCAGGAAGGAGAGAGGGATCAAAGGAGGAGGAGGGCAATAGACCCTTCCAGACCACGCCCCTGGTGACCTACCTCCTCCTACCAGGCTTTACCTCCCAACATCACATTTAGCTATAAACTCATCAGTGGACAAATCCACTGATGAGTAGCATGCACCTATGAGTGCCACCAATGAGCACATGAGGCTTTGGGAGGACATCTAGACATAAACCATAACAATATACAAAAACGCATTGAGAACAAAATATGAACTCAGTAAAGTTGCAGGAGGAGCAGTGAGGGGCAGTGAGGTATGACAATATTGTGAAAAAAGGGAATAGAGTCAGAGAGGCCAGATGGGAGCCGGGAATAAAAATCCAGACATCAGTGGTCAGAGTGTAGACAAGGACAAGGCTGTAGAAACAAGAAGAGGAGAATGAGGAGAGAGCTCACTGGTCTCCAGAGCTTTTGCCTAGAGTCTTACAAACACTTCTCTCCATGAGGGAGAATCCATTTTTGGTCTTTATATTTCACTAGGATGAGCGATACCCCTTCCAATGCAGAAGCAAGTGCTGTGCTTTAAGGAAACCAGGCAATAGAACATGCAAAGCTGATGCAACTAGAGGAGACCCTTCATGGTGCAAAATGGTTCTTCACCAAAGAATACATAGAGGGTCGTTTGGCATAGAAACTACCTTAACTTATGTGTAAGTTAGGGGAGGCTTGGGGCAAGGAAGTGACAAAACACCGCTACAGTCCCCTCCTTACCCTCTGCCTGGGGTTCAGCCTTGTGTAATAGGTCTGGTAGAGCTCTTCAAGTGGAAAAAAAAACCTGTCTCAGTCTGCACAGGCTGGTGGTGAACCTGGTCATGTGGCGAACTGACTGTTGGCACTATAGTGTGAAGGGTACACAAGAGAGGTCTGCAGGGTGCTCTGTTCCTGCGAGGTCCTGATCATTTCTTTCTCAGATTTGAGTATTTCCCTTGAAAGCATAAGCGAGGCAATTTTGCATGAAGACTCCTCTGAGGCTCTAAAGCACTGTTTCTACTTGCATCCTGTGCCTGAGAGGCCCACGGCTGGCCCAATCCCCACATACCCATATACAGGACAGTGGGACCCAAACAGTCTGGGGTTTGAGGGGAGGCATGTCAATTCAGCAAGACCCTGTCTCAAAGTACTGCTAATAAAAATGGTTGGGGATGCATATGCGTACATTTGACCAAGGTACCCACAGAGGCAGGATTCAGCGAGGGCTCAGCTCCACTGTCTCAGGTGCAGGGCAGAGCGAAGGTATCATTTATTCCCACTGGCTGAAAGAAGAGGATTTTGTCTCCACAAACTTTGAAGGAATATAAAAATGGCCTTCTTGCCTTGTGAACTGCCTTTTCTGGATGAATAGAGCCCTGTGGCTCCAGGCTCAGAGAGGATTGTGTGCAGATCACCTATTTCCTTATGTGTTTCTGTATAGATGTATTTCCTCATGTACAAACATCTGTGCAATTGTGTTTGGGAGCCCCAGACTAAATATTAGACACTGATATTTTTGAAACGTTTCTGGCTAGAAACTAAGGGTAGGGAAACCTTTTTTAATTGCCACAAGCAATTTTTAGCTTACAAGAGATGAAACCTTTAATGTTTGTTTAAAATGAACTCTTTCTGTTTTGATGATAGCAGCTCTTATACATTGAGAGCTTCTTATGTGCCCGGTACTGTGCAATACCCTTCATTATACATAATCTCATTTAATCTTCCCAACATCCCCTAAAGTGAGGTGCTATTATTGTCATCCATTTTCCAGATGAGGAAAGTGATGGCAAGAGTTTAGGAGCTTGGCTGAGGGAAGGCAGCTAGGAAATGGAGAGCAAGAATTTAAATCCATCATGTTAATGACTGAGAAAACTTCACTGGGAGAACTATTTTTTTTTTTTCGGTGCTCAGGATTGAACTCAGAAGCTTACAAACAAGCACTTTCCTGCTGAGTTATATTCCCAGCCATTTTTATTAGTAGTATTCTGAGACAGGGCTTTGCTGAATTGACATGCCTGACCTCAGACTTGCAATCCTCCTGCCTCAGTCTCCCAAGTCTCTGAGATTACAGCATGCACCACCATGCCCAGCTAGATTCTTCTTTTCTAAATTCAATTTTATCATTTTTGCACTGCTGGGTATGGAAGCCAGGGCCTCAGGCATGCCGGGCAAGCACCCTACCACTGAGCTATATCCTTTACCCTTCTAGAATTGTCTTTCTGTGAATCTAAAGCAGATAATCTCTAATGGAACTAAAATGTCCTTCAAGAAGCAAAAATGTCTTGGTGAGAAGGAAGTTATGCAAAACTGTATAACTGGGAAGCAGAGTAGCATTTCCATAGGTCGGTGTGTCCTTGAAACAACTGTAGCTCTGCTGGGAGGGAAAGATCTCGGAGACGATGGCATGGAGCATGTCCCTCGAACTGGGCCTGAGACACTGGGCCTGAGACCCTGAGCCAGAGAGGGTCCAGGCTGGACTCAAATAGGTCTGGGTATCCGTGCCACAGGGGAGCTGCCTCTAAGCCCAGGGTTCCAAGTGTGACCTAGAGTTGGCCAGAGGGGACACCTACCTCTTTGCCCTAAACCTATACCTGTCTTGTGACTGGCTATTTTTCATGATATTTATGAGAAAGTTTCTATTTCTGCATTTTCACTGTGTGTCTAACTACTCTACTGAACTCTCTTATTAATTCTGATGCAAACTTATGACTCCCACGTATCTCTTGGGTTTTCCAGGTATGCAAGTATATCCTGCAAATATATGTATGTATATCATCTCTGTTTTATAAATAAAGAGACTGAGGTTTAGTGAGGTTAAATAACATCCTCTTGATCACACAGCTAGTAAGTGATGGTGTACAGAGTAAAAACCAGACCCAACCTTAGATCCTGAGCTTTAAATTACTGTATAATGTCTCATTTATCCATATATTACACTTTTTAAGAGGGACAATATTGTACACATTTTCTGTAATCTTTCACTTAACGACTTTCATACATGCCTAAAGATTATTCAAGAATGTGACTTTAATTGATGTATATAATACCTTTGTCATAAAAATATAATCGTAACATGTATTGAATGCTCGAGGTATGTCAGGCATTTTAACATGAATTATTTCATAGAAATCATAGTTATGTGAGGCCAGGATTACTGCTTGTTACAAACTCGTCAGTTGAAAAACCCCAGCCAGCCTGCCGCCCTCCTACCTACTGATGCCCCGCCTGTGACTCCCGACAGCTTTGGAGCTGTGGGATCTTCATGGATTGCTCTGCCATCTAATGAAAAAACGCTTTGATCTTGTTCATGTGAATGAAAAGCAAACAGCAAGTGTCTGGACTGAGCAGAGGGCATGGCAGGGGTGGCAAGAGTGACCCTTGATGTTGGCAGAGGTTTCTGGGAGGACTTAATGCTACAACAAAAATAAGGGACCAAGAAAAACTATCCTCTTGTAGTTTCCTTGAAGCTTTGAGATAATACTAGAATCCTAGAAAAACCGTGGCAGAGAATAGGTTTTAGGAGATGCGGAAGCCAAAGGTGAACAGGCACCATTAATGGGTTGAGAGGGGCAAAATATCGTGAAAACACCAATGTTGATATGATTCCTTCCATTGATGTACAGTGTCTACTTTATGTATTTTGGCTGCTCTGGATTGAATTGTGTTCCCCTAAATTCATATACTGAACCCCTAACCACCAACATGACGATGTTGGAGATGGAGCCTTTGAAGGGTTAACTAAGGGTAGATGCGGTCTTCTAACCTTTGGGTGGGGCCTCCATGATGGCCAGAGCTCACGCTCCACCCCCGCATCACATTTGTGTACCAAGGAAAGACCTTATGAGTCAGGAAGAGGGCCGTCATGAGGAACTGAAAAGGTGGGCACCTTGACCTTGGATTTTTCAGCCTCCAGCATTGTGAGAAATAAAGGTCTGCTGTTTATTTTTGTTATTGTTGTTGTTATGGCAGCCTGAGCAGACTGAGGCATTAGCCACTCACTTCAACTGACTACCTGCATTTTGAAAGTGGTAGAGATAGTGCTTTATGCTTCTCACATTACTCTCCAAATAGCATTAGAAATGTATTTTCGGGGATATGAGCATCAGTTCAGTGGCACAGCGCTTGCCTAGCATGCACAAGGCCCTGGGTTCTAGCTTCAATACTGTGAAAACAGATAGATAAATAAGTAAATAAAATTTCAAAAGAAAAGAAAATATATTGTATTCATTCTTTTAAAAACAAGCTCCTCCAATAATTACTGAGTGCCCACCATGTGCCAGTTACTCTTCTAGGCAATCATCAAGGCAAACACGATCCCTGCCTTCATGTAGCTTACGATCTAGTGGAAAAGGCAGGCATTAAACAAGTAAGCTTATAAATAATGATGTAGTTCCGGTGAAGAAGTGCAAGGGGCTATGAATAGATATGTCAGGAGACCATGACCTGGAGAGGGAACATGAGAGGGCTTCCCTGAGATAGACGGGTCATAACAAATACATGGGAATTATCAAGATAGAGTGAGTGTGTTCCAGCAGGCATGATGGGAGATGATAATGTCAGCAGCAGAAAGAATGGCACCACATTTTTATTATTGCAAAATACATGTAATGAACATTACTGTTCTAGCAGTTTCAAATTATATAATTCAGTGGCACAAAGTATGTTCACAATGGTGTGCAGTCATCACCGCTCTCTAGTTCCAGAACACTCATCATGCCAAAAGGAAATCCTGTACCCATTCCCATTGAGTAATCACTTCCTGTTAGCCCCTCTCCTTAGCCTTGTGCAACCACTGATCTATTTGTGAACTCTGTGGATGGGTATATTCTCATAAAATTAGGATATGACATTTGTCCTTTTGTGTCTGAGTTCTTTAAGCCCTTAGCATAATGCTTTCCAGATTCATCCATGTATCAGAACTTCTTTTTATGGTGGAATAGTATTCACTGCTTGAACATACCACATCTTGTTTATCCATTCATCGGTTGATGGGCATCTGGGTTTGTTCCACCTTTTAGCCATTGTGAATAATACTGCTATGAACATTCATGGATACTTTTTTATTTGAACATCCATTTTTAATTCTCTTAGATATATACCTAGGAAGAGAGTTGCAGAGTCCTATTGTAACTCCATGTTTCACTTATTGAGAAACTAGAAAATGGCACCACTTGATTGTTGAAAAGAAAAACTCAACAACAAAAATACGGTGAATCTATACATGTAGCTGCAGCTTAAAACAATACATAGTAGTAGTCTCCAGAGTCTGGGCACAGCTTAGCTAGGCCTCTGTTCGGGGTGTCACAGGACTGCGGCCCAGGTGTTACATTGTCATCTGGGGCTTGGGGTCCTCTCCCAAGCTTGTCCAGGTTGTCAGAAGAACTGATGTTCCTCGCCACTACAGCACCACTACCGAGGTGCTTGGCTTGCAGAGGCTGCCCTTCTTTTTACAGCCTGACTGTTTGCTTCCTCAAGACCAGCCAGAAATATTCTGTTTCCTCAGGACAGGCCCAGTCCTGCTTTTAATGGTTTTCACCTGATTAAGTCAGGGCCACCCAAGATCATCTTCCTTTTGATAAACTCAATATCAACTGATATGAGACCTTAAATATATCTTGAAGCTTTATTTTTGTACATTATGATAAGCAGTCTGGCCAGATTAGTGACAAAATGGATCCTGTTCTCAAGGAAGAGAATAAAAATTAGTTATTCAGTCCATATCCCTCATTATAGTTAAAAAAAAAAAAAAACAAATGCTGCTTTCTGTTGGCCAATTCAGCGATAAATGTGAACCCTTCAAGTCCAAAGCTGATCTCCCTCACAGCCCCCAGTCACCACTGAGATAGGGGCACCCCCATCCGACTGTGAGTCCCTTGAGGGCAAGGGCTTGTCTGAGTTATCTCTGTCATCCTGGTGCCTGGTGCAGTCAACTTTTGTTGGCAGAAGGAAGTCAGGAATCCCACCTAGACCCCTGGTAGAGATGGCCTTGGGTGCGACCTCTGTTTGCCACACCCCTGCAGTGCATCGAGCCACCTCTCCCCTCACAGCACCTCCATCACTTTAGGTGGCTCAGTGACGTGGTCACTCAGTGACAAGCAAGCCAGTAAGTCTACAGCACTTTGCACATAAACAAATTGGCAAATCACAGAAACCGGTGTGTGCTGACTCAGATATTCTGGACAAAATAATCATCTTTCTCTTGAGCAAATCTGTAGTCTCCAGGTATTTTCCTTCCCCACTGTAAAATGAGAATACCAGTATGGTTTCTAGTCACCTCCCAGAGTTGTGGGGCTAGTCAAAGCTAGAGGTATGAACACCACTGGGCTTGTGGAGTCCTCGCCGAGTGGGCAGTGGCTGGGTATGATCTCCTTTGGAGCCTGTCACTGCTGTTGACATTGAGAATACCAGAGTGGGAACAAATGCTGTCTTTGTCGCAGGCTCAACTGCAGGGGCCTCTCTTTCTCTATGCTGGCAGCTGGGGCTAAGCACTTGAGATCTTGGGGCCACCTGTTGTTAAGTAAATGGCAGGCAGTAGGTAAGGCAGCCTTCGCAACCGGGCAGAGAGCCAGGGTTGAGTGGGAGCACTGATAGAGGGCGAGCACAGAAGTTGGCAAATAAGTGTTTTCTGTGAAGGTTTGAAAACACAGTCTTGCCGCTAAAGTAGACAAAGCACTAATAGGAGGCCCGCCTAAAAATTCCTGCTGTAACGCATCATCAGCTAAAGAAGATTCTAGAACTTGAAGGACATTGTGACCACTTGCCCAAGGAGGCTTCCCTTGAAGCCCAGACAGATAGCCACAGCCTCTGAAGCTAGCTGGGAACTTACAAAGGTCAGTGTTGTTTCCAGTGAGGAAGAATGGTAGGCTGGCATAATGGGGTCCTTATTCTGTAAGCCTCAGACATTGTGTGCTGGGGGCGTGAGTGAGCCTGTAGACTCTAGGAGGGGGAGGGTGTGCTTGGCAGAAAGCATGTGCTTTCAGCCTGTTTGCTGGTCATCACAAAAGGTCTCCGCTGGGAAGATGATGTGGCCAAAGTTAGGAGTCTGTTCCAACCTCTTCCTAAGAGGATTGTGTAACCATACCAAGATACTTTATAAATATATCAATGGCTGATAAGTTTCCAAAGGAGCATATCTTCTGTCCACTTGATGGATTTTAGTGAAACATGGCTCAAGCTTAGAGCTCATAGAGATGAAGGACTGATGAGGAGAGATGGATAAGGCCATTATTTTAAATCGGAATGAGAATGATCTATTTTTAAGTGAACTGACTCCTTTCACTAAGAAGTCAGTAAGTTAGTAGTACCTGCCAAAGGCAGCTTATTGGACAATTATTAGGAAACAGAGCCTCAAACTGAACTTCAGCATAGCCTTGGCCAATTTCAGGATGCCTATGGCATTGACTCATACGTGCTTATATCAGGGACCACATCCAAAATTCAGCGTCATCTTCTAGGCCAACAAAGCCATGTCAGTGTTTGAATTACAATCCTAGTGTCATCCTAGGGCATTTTTGTCAGTCCTGGTGCTGGGAAACAATTGCATTAGGCCTTGGAGTAGCTGTGTGATTCAATGACAGGAGCCACAAAGAGGCGGGAGCCCCAGACCTGGCTCTGTTGGCAATTAATTGTCATTCCCAGTAAATCTTTTAACTAATCTGTGTCTTGGTTCTTCCATTGTTAAAAATAAATTGTCTAATTTGATGATTTAGTCCCTTCCAGCTTTAAAAAATAAAAAGGTCTGTTTCTTAGCACTGAACAAAGAATCATTGTAGATATATGAAAATAAGTTAACTTTCTAATTTTCTTTAAGTATGAAAGAGATCTTAAAGACCATCTACGGCAAGCCCTTTGTCATACAAGTGTGGAAACCAAGGCCCAGAGAGAGGGGATTTGCTCAAGTGGTGCAGAATCAATTCTCAGTCCACTGTATTTTCTATTGCCTTTATTTTTAAATCAAAGTAATAAATGAACATAGTTTTAAAATATCAAATAATATAGAAGAACTTGGGCTAAAGAACAGTTCTCTGCCCCACCTGTCCCCACTCCCAGCCTCGCTCCACAAAGGCACTTAGCAGGTTTGTTTTCAGTTCATCTGGTTGGTACATTTGTATCTCTAAATATGTTTCTGCTCCTATTTCTTGATTTATCCATTTTGGACCTTCTCTCTCAACTTTCTACTATAAAACTAAAGATTTAGCTTACTTAACACTACTCACCAATTCCACCTTTCCCTCCACCTCCCTGTGTTTCACAGTATTTTTTATGAGATTTTTTATCCACTTATTAAAATAGCATATAATAAAATTGACCTGTTACATGTACAGTCTATAAGTTTAGACAAATCACAAAGTCACATAACTACCATCACAGTCACTATGTAGAACAGTTCTACCTCCCAAAAGAATTCCCTCACCCTGCCCAGGGTTGTCACTCCTCCCTCCCTTACTGCCAACTGACAGCCACTGATCTGTTTTATGTTCCTACAATTTCACCTTTTCCAAAATGTTATAGAAATGGGACCATATAGTATTCAACCTTTTGAGACTGTGTTTCTTTCACTCAGTATAAGTATTTTGTGGTTTGTGTATCAGTAGTTCATTCTTTTGTAGTATTCCATTGCATGGATGTACCACACTTTATCCATTCACTACTTGAAGCACATTTGGGCTGTTTCCAGTCCAATAGTATTTTAGTTATTCCACTGGTTAGTTTTTAACTTGAAATCATATACTTAAACCTCTATTTCTTACACCATCATCCACTATATATTAAGTAGGTCTTCCTTTTCGACCTAATAAATGAGCGTAACGCTGTCTTTTTTGTCTCCGTTTTAGATGGATTTGTGGGTGTAATTTCTCATGGTGGGGAGAAGGTCTGTGCAGATGCCATCCAGCAGCTCTGTTCAGGGCTACAGCCATTATAATGCCTCCTGTAGGCTAGGGAGGCTCTTCTAGTAGCAGGCGTAGTTGTTGCTGGGAAGATACACATGTAGTTTCTGTTCTGACCTTGCTAACTCAGGCAGTAATTTTGGGGGAAAAGACCTTCCTTCATGTGGATCTCAGCTTTGGTCTGTCATGCTTTTTCTGTTTCAGCTGCCTTTCCTGGTGAACACAAAGCCACATTTCAAAGGAGACTGACAAATTATCCCCAGCTGCCAGGAAGAGGTTAGTTTTCTGTGTGTTCTGTGTACCCCTTCTCTGATAACCAACAGGTTAATTTTCTAAAAGGAACTGACAAAAGCAGAAATTGTCCTTTCACCAACTGGGATGTTTTTGCTTTTTTTTTGAAAGATGTGGATTTGTAATATTTCCCTCCATTCCTACTCCAGTTTACACCAGGAAATATGGTGTGAATAATTACACCTGAATCTGGAGGGGTTTTTGCAAGATTCACATCAATGTATTCTTTTTTTAAAAAGTGCTTACAAAATCTAAATTATTTTTTAAGTAGCAAGTGTGGTGTCTTCCCTGAATGAGTAGCCATTTAAAGGCTAAATGCTGTCAGTCCTGGCCATGGAGATTTCTGTGTTGTTATATCCCACTTGCATTTGACACTATCTTTACATGTCTTTACGTGCCAAGCACCTGGCATAACAGGAGTGAGTCTGATGCCTAGCACAGTAGCCTGCATAGTGTAGATGCTCTGGAAATATCATTTGAATTAAAATGGTACAAAATATTGTCATGTGTATGTGGTATATGTGATGGTGAACTACTCTATGTTGATGAAGTGAGTCAGGCTTTCTCAAACACTAATGGGAAGGCAAATTGGTACAACTAGTCCCATAAGGCAACTTAGCAAAAAGCGCCAAAACCTTAACAAAACTCTCATGCTTTCACTCAGAGATTCTCTTTCAAAGGACTTTATCTTTTTAAAAAGTACAATTATGTGTTAACCAAACTTTTTTTAATGTTTAACAGGATGGAAATGCTGACTATTCATATTTAATCATAACACATTGTACACATGCATCAAATTATCACACTATACCTGTAAAATATACTGTTTTTAATTAAAATTTTTAAATAATAATAGATTCTTTAAAAAATGTAAATTCACTGTAATATCATTCAAAATAGAGAAAAAGTAGAAACATCTTGAGTTGTCCATACTAAATCCTATGTGGGTAGCATTTATACTATGAAGTGCTATATCACTATTTAAAATCTTGTTTAGAATGTTTAATGACACAAGGAAATAACAGCACAAGCTATGTGAAGGAAGAGAGCACATACAAATGAACATTCAGTGTGATCTCGTGTGTGTGTGTGTGTGTGTGTGTGTGTATGTGTGTGTGTGTGAAGACAGGAAGAAAATAAATAAAATATTAACAATAGTCATCTCTTCATTGTGGACTTATGAGTGACTTTCAATTTCTTATTTTTGTAATGAGTTTATCCTACTTTAAAATGTAAAAAAAAATTTAATTTGAAAGAAAGGACTACCATTTAGGATAGGTGGAGTACTCATATTCGTAAAATCCTACTCACAAGATGTAGAATCATTTTCCCAACTAATGTTAAAAAATTCTTCAGATGCCATGTGGACAGTCACAGCAGTATTTAGTTTCCAGAAGACAAAATAAAGCTCAAAAGTCTTTTCAGCTTTAAGTATTCTGAGCCCCAGTTTGATATTGAAAAGCAAATGTGTTTATCCTTTTCTCTGTGTCTCCTTAATTTTCATCCTTCCCTCTCTATCCCCACCCTTTTTTAAACTGTCCAGATCTGCGGAACAAATGTTGAGCAAACTGCAAATAAATAAAAGCCAGTGACTTTGAGATACCACAAAGCCTTCCCTTCCTGTGTACTGATGGCTACCTGCCCGTTACACCCCCCAGGGCGGAGTGGAGCCTGAAAACTGCAAAGGTTGAAAAGAGAAAAAAACTTAGGAAGTCTGGAAAGATTGAGATACAACATGTACAACTCTCCCTCCTCTTCCTTCTTAGCGTTACATAATATAAACTGGTGGGCTCCACTGGAAAGAAAGAAAACTACTAAGTAAAAAGCCAGCCACCAGAGGAGATTCATTAAGAATTCCTTCTATTTCAAAGAAATTGCAAACTCCTAGACCTTTAAAACTGGAAGGAAAATATTCCAGCGAGTATAGAGATCCTTCCAAATACCCGATATTATGCTGATTCAAATGTTAGTTCATAAAAAAAAAAAAAACATGTGCCAATGGCACACCATTTTACAGATGATGAAACCAAAGCCCAGTGAGAGGCTGTGAACTGCTTTAAATCACAAGGTTTGTTGGCTAAAAGTTAGGAGCAGGTCTTAGATGGACTGGAAACTGTCAGGTGAAAGGATGGATTTTTCTGGTAGAATCTGTCCCTCAGCTCTGAATAGTCGAACTACTTACTGTGTACCTGTGTTTGGATGTTTTGCTAACAGCTCAAGGTAATCAGGTTCAAAATCAAACTCATGACATTCTGCTTATTTTTTTTACCCAGTTCTAAACCTGAGTCTGTTTGCCTTTTATTCTCTCTCCCCTCTCCCCACAGTCTGTTATCCGGTCAATTTTCCTTCAAAAAATATTTCAAGGTCTTACCCTACTGACAAAACAACACAAGTTGGGTTTTTCCCCCCCTGTACTGGGGGTTGAACCAAGTGCCTACATTCCCAGTCTTTTTTTTTTTTTTTGTATTTTATTTTTCACTAGTGTATGTTTGTGGTAGATAATGATTACATTCCTCATAGGGAGTTGGTACATGTATATAACACATCTAAACTCATCTTTTCATCCTCTTCTCCCCTCACTCCCTCTCCCTCTATCTCTTGGTTACCTTCCCTTATGTAAAAGATCTATCCCCTAATTCCTATTACTTTTATTCTGTCCTTTATTTATATTTTGGGTTTCTCATGTAAGAGAAACCATGTGATATTTAAGCTTGTGTTTGATTTATTTCACTTACAATTATGGTCTCAAGGTACATCAAATTTCCTACAAATGACTCAATTTTATCCTTTCTACAGCAGAGTAGTATTCCTTTGTGTATAAATGCTACATTTTCTTTATCCAGTTATCTACTGATGGACATATAAACTGCTCCCAAGATTTAGCTATTATAAGTTGCTATAATCATGGGTATGTGTGTATGTCTGTAACTCTTTTGGGAAGATACCTGAAAAGGAAATAACTGGGTCAAATGGAATTTCTAGTTTTAGGGGTTTTGTTTTGTTTTGTTTTGTTTTGGTGGTGCCGGGGATTGAACTCAGGCCCTTGTGCTTGCAAGGCAAGCACTCTAATCACTGAGCTAAATCCCTAGCCCCTAGTTTTAGTTTTTTGAGAGAGCTCCATAGTGAATTCCAATGTAGAAGGGTTCCTTTTTCCCCAAGCCTCTCCAGCATTTGTTATTACTTTATTTCTTGATATCCATTTGTCCTGAGTAAGATGAAATCTCAGTGTTGTTTTAATCTGCATTTCTCCAATGGCCAGAGATGTTGAACCTTTGTTTCATGCATTTATTGGCCATTTGTACTTCTTCTGAGAAGTGTCTATTCTTTTCAGTTGCCCATTTTTGAATTTCATCTTTTGTTTTGGGTGGTTTGGGTCTAATATTTTGAGTTCTGTATGTATTTTAAATATTATTTTTCTGAAGAGTAGCTAATGAATTTTTTTCCTGTTTTGTAGGTTGTCTCTTCACTTTGTTGGTAATTTTCTTTTCTGTGAAGAAACCTTTTAGTTTCACATGTTCCCATTTGCTGATTCTTGTTACTGTTTCTTGTGCAATCGGAGTTCTGTTCAGAAAATCCTTGACCATGCCTATGTCCTCAAGAGTTTTACATAATTTATCTTCTAGAAGATTAAGTGTTTGTGTTTTAACATTTAGGTCTTTGATCCATTTTGATTTTAGTTTAGTACATGGGTAACATATATGAGTCTGGACTCAATCTTTTGCATGTGGATAGTCGATTTTTCCCAGCACCATTTATTAAAGAGTCTTTCTTCCAGTGTATGTTTTTGGGCCCTTTGGTCAAAGATTAGATAGTTGAATGTGCCTGGAGTTGTTTTTGACCCTCTATTCGGTTCCATTGACCCACATGTCTGGTTTTGTTTTTCTGTTTTGTTTTGTTTTGTTTTTTATAATACCATGCTGTTTTTATCACTGTAGCTTCTTAGTATAACTTGAAGTCCTGGATCATGATGCCTCCTGCTTTGCTCTTCTTGCCCCAAGATTGCTTTTGATATTCTGGGTCTCTTCTGGTTCCATGTGAATTTTAGGATTGTTTTCTCTAGTTCTGTGAGGAATGCTATTAGCATTTTGATTGTGACTGCATTAAATCCATATATCAGTTTTGGAAGTATGGTCACTTTGACTATATTGGTTCTGCCTATCCAGGAACAGGGGGCATCTTTCTATTTTCTGATGTCTTCTTTAACATATTCCAATTGACCAAAAAGAAGGTGAGGAAACAAATTACCAGTGTCAAAGGAAAAAGCAGTAATATCCTACAGATCCTGCAGACATCAAAAGGTTAACATCTTTATATACATAAAATTAACAGCCTACGTGAGATGGGCCAATTCCTTAGAAAACAGAAACTCTGCATCTCATCCAATATAAATATAGTTAGTAACTCTATATATGCTAAGGAAATTAAATTCATAATTTAAAAACTCCCCAAACAGAAATTACCAGAGCATTCCACCAAACTTTTAAAGAAAAAGTAATGGCACATCTATGCATGTCTATACAAGCTCTTGCAGAAAATAGAAGTATAGAGACTATTTCCCAATACATTTTATGAGGTTAATATTATTCTGGTACCAAAACCAGAAAAATACAGTACAAGAAAGCTGCAGACCAATATCATTTATAAATCTAGTTGAAAAATTCATAATAAAACATTAATAAATCAAATTCAGCAAGTTACATACCACGACCAAGTGACATTTATTCCAGATCTACGAGTCTGGATCAGTATGCAAAAACCAATCAATATAACACAGAAAAATCACATGATTATATTATTTGATGCAGAAAAAGCATTTGAGAAAATTCCATATCCATTCTTGATAAAATCTCTCAGCTGACAGGAATAAAGAGGACCAGTCTCAATTTGACAAAGAGCATCTACCAAAAAACCTCCCACTAACACTATACTTAATGGTGAGGGTCCGATTGCTTTCACCCTGAGATCAGGAAAGGATGTCCATTTTCACTGCTTTTCTATTTATCATCATGCTGGAAGCTCTAGCCAGTACAATAATACCATAAAAAGAAATAAAAGGCACACAGATTAAAAAGAAAGAAACAAAATTTTGCCTATTTTCAGATCACATAGAGCTAATATACAGGTTTGACATAATTCTTATCAAAATTCAAAATCCAGCAAGATTTTTGTAGTTTTCAGTTTTACCTTTACTTTTTCTTTGGTTTTTTTTTTTAATTTTTTTTTATTTTTTTTATTTTAAACCAAGAACATGTTATATAAAAGGAGGATGGTTTTGTTTTTTTAGTACTGGAGATTGAACCCAGAGCTACATCCTCAGCTTTTCATGTATTTCCTTATTGTGAGACAGTTTTGCTAAGTTACAGCGGCAGGACTGAAACTCGTGATCCTCCTGGCTCATATCTTCCATAAAGAATTTAAGCAAAGACCTCATCAGTACTCCCTGGGGAGAATCAACCTCAGTGCCCCCCTCCGTGATTGTTGCTCTCTCAGTCAGGACTTCTCTACGTTTTCCATGACTATTTCTTCTCCATCAGTCCTTGAGAACAAAGATTTTTATTGTTGTTGTTTCTGCGCTTCTGCCGCCTAGAAAAATCACCTGGCAGATCTTCTGTGCTCAATGTGTAGACGAAGAATAGTCGAATGTGAGAAGGGTAAAGTCCTGCACAACACCGTAGGTTAGGCACCTTCACCAACAGAAGACCGTTTTCATGCCATTCCAAAGGCTACAAGCCCAAGGTCAAGATCACCATGGTTGGTTCCTACTGAAGGTTCTCTTCCTCGATTGTAGTTGGCAGCCTTCCTTCTATGTTCTCACTCGGGAGGGGAAGAGAAGGGAAAGGATTTTTATCCTGAGACAGTGTCTCAGTAGGTTGCCCAGGCTAGGCCTGAACTTTTGAACCTCCTGCCTCAGCATCCCAGAGTGCTGGGATTACAGGCATGAGGCTCAATGCCTGGCTAGTTTTATCTAAAATTTACACAGGAAGTCAAAGGAATTATAGTAGCTAAAACAATTTTGAAAAGGCAGAACATCTACATCTACAGTAATCAAAACTCTATGGTATTGGCAGAGACACAGACACGTAGATCAGTAGAGCAGCAGGATCCTGAAGTATATAGTATACCTACAGAAATATGGCCAACTGATTTTTTAAAGGTACAAATGCAGTTCAAGGGGATAAAGATAGCTTTTTAAACAAATGGTGATAGAGAAATTACACATCCATGGGCTGGAAGGTTTCTTGTAGTCGCCAAGGTTCTTCAGAGAAATGGGATCAATAGTGTGTGTTTGTGTCTTGGAGGGAGAAAGGGAGGAAGGGAGGGAGTGAAGTTGAGAGAGGGAGAGAGAGAGAGGGGGAGAGAGAAGAGAAAAGAAAGATAGAGAGACATTCAAGGAACTGGCTTAAGGGATTTTGAAAGCTGACAAGTCCAAATCTGTAGGATAGGCCAGCAGAATATAGCGCCAGAGAGAAGAGTTAATGATGTAGTTTGACCTTGAAGGCAGTCTGCTGGCAGAATTCTCGCTCCCTTGGGGGATGTCGGTCTCTTTCTCGAGGCCTTCGCCTGATTGGATAAGGCCTGCCCGCATTGGGAAGGGTAACGTTTTCCATTCCAAATCTACCAATTTAAACGTTAATCTCGTTTTGAAATCTCCTTCAGAACAACATCCCTACTTGTTTCACCACTTATCTCTGTACCATGGCCTAGGCAACTTGATAAATAAAACTGACCATCATGAACCTTGAGCTAAGTTCCATACTTTGTATAAAAATTAACTGAAAACGTACAATGGATCTAAATGTAAAAGCTATAGAACTTCAAAAAATAAACAGGAAAATGTATCCAGGATCTAGGGCTTAGGCAAAGAGCTTTTAGACTTTATACCAAAAGCACAGTTCACGAAAGGAAAAAAATCAATAAATCGGATCAAACGTAAAATTTTTGCTTTGTGAAAGACCCTATTCAAAGATGAAAAGAAAAGCTACAGAATAGGAAAAATTATTTGCAAAGCACACATCCAATTAGTGAGTCATCTCTAAAATACATGAAGGACTTTAAAAAAAATCAACAATAAAAAAATTCTGATTAGAAAATGGGCAAAGGACATGAAGATACATTTTACCAAAGAGGAAATATGGTTGGTAAAGACAAGAAAAGATGCTCGCCAACATTAAATAGGAGGGAAATGCAAGTGAAGGCCACAGTGAAATATCACTACACACCTATTAGAGCATCTGAAATTTTAAAAACAGTCACAATATCAAACGCTGAGGAGAATGTAGAGAAATCAGATCTTTCAGACATTGCTGCTGGGAATGTGAAATACAACAAAAACACTCTAGAAAACAGTTGGGCAGTTTCTCACAAAACTAAACATGCAATTACCATAGAACCTAGTAATCACACTCATGGGCATTTATCCCAGAGAAATGAAAACTATGTCCACACAAAACCATGTATACAAATGTTTATTATTAATGGAAAAAATCTAAAACAACGAAAATGTCCTTTGATAGGTGACTAGTTAAGCAAACTGTGGTAAAATAAAAAACAATGAATGAGAGATTGAACGCACCCGAAGGAGGTCATTCTGAGTGCCAAAACTGTTTGCACAAAGATCTCCACCCCCGGCTTCCCCACCGTCACATACGCTCTGCATTCAATTCCTTAGGGCTCTAAAGACAATTTGGCAAAATGAAGCATCCCAGACGATTTCAACCTTGCACCGGCGGATGAGAAATAGCCATCTCCAAGGCTAGCATTCTTAAATACTACCACTATGATCCCACACCTACAAGACACACACACACATTCCCAAGATGAGAGGATTTTTATGCAGTGAGATTCCTCCCCCTCCACTCATTGGAAAAAAATGAAAGATGGGAATCCACCGACCTGTGCTCAGACGAGGGAACAAGGGAATGTTGATAACAGCAGAGGGACGAGAGTAGCAGGGAAGATAAAGCCCCGTGCAGGGAGAGGACTGCCCTCCTGGGCTCCAGCTCAGCGACCCTGGCCTCGGCCGTTCCACTGGTGCGCGCTTGCAGGCATCCCCATTTGCAGCCCGACTCTGAATCTAACAACTGATGTGGAAGCGTCTCTTCCTTAGAAAGGCCTTGCCGAACCCCACGACTGGGTTAGATTCCTCTGTTAGACATTCTTTAGTATTATTGCTTTATATTTTATTAGTGCTTACTAGTTATACCAATAGAGGGTTTCATTTTGGTACATCTGTATATGCATATAACACTTTGATTACTTTCACACCATCCACTCCTCCCCTTCTCTCCCCTCTCCCAGGTCCTCCTCTTCTTCTTTAATCATCTCCTTGTAACTATCCTGACATCTCTTTTTTCCTCCATTTTTTTGTTTGTTTGATTTTTTTTTTTTTACCATGAACATCTGTTGGTACCTTGTATACGTAATGGTCACATTCATCATGGTTATTTTGTACCTGTACATGATGTATCTTGGTTTTTCTCCCCTTTCCCCACCCCTCCCTTCTGCTCCCCCTTCCCTATTTACAGCAGGTTTATTTATATTTTTCCATTTTTCCCCCTTCCCCTTTCTTTCCTTTTTCCCTTCCTTCTTTTCCCCCTTCCCCCTTTCCAGTTATCCTCTCTTTTGAATATTATCTTCCTTTTATAAAATATCTATTACACCTCTTTGTCCTTATTTACACTTATGGTTTCTCATATCAGAGAAACAATTCAATGTGTACTCATGAGTGTCTGATTTATTTCACTTAAGAGTATGTTCTCAAGGTACATCCATTTACCTACAAATGTCTCTAGCTTATCCTTTTTTATGGCAGAGTAGTACTCCATTATGTAGAAAAACCACATCTTCTTTAGCCATTCATTAGTTGTTGGGCATTTAGGTTGTTTCCAAGACTTAGCTATTACAAATTGTGTTGCTATAATCATGGTTGTGCATATATTGTTCTGGTATGATGATTTTAATTCTTCTGGGAAGATGCCCAGTAGAGGAATAGCTAGATCAAATGGAACCTCTAGTTGAAGTATTCTGAGGACTCTCCATACTGATTTCCACAGTGGCTGGACCAGTCTACATTCCCACGAACAGTGGAGGAGGGTTCCTTTTTCCCCGTAGCCCCCGCCAGCATTTGTTATTGGTTGATTTTTTGATAATCCCTGTTCTTTCTGGAGTGAGATGGAATCTTAACGTTGTTTTGATTTGCATCTCTCGAATGACTGGTGATGTCAAACACGTTTTCATGTATTTATTTGCCATTTTTATTTCTTCATCTGAGAAATGTTTATTCATTTCAGATGCCCATTTTTGGATTGAGTCCTTAAATTTGGGAGGTTTGATATTTTTGAGTTCTTTGTATATTCTACATGTCACACTTTTGTCTGAGGGGCAGCTGGCACAAGTTTTTTCCCAGTCTGTGGGTTTTCGCCCTACTCTATTGGTGATTTCTTTTGCTGTGCAAAAGCCTTTTAATAGCATGTGGTCCCAAGCACTGACGATGCTTGACTTTCTGAGTCCGGCTTCTTATAACACTTGAATCTAACCTTTGTATCATTGATCACTACTATAATCACATGTTTTTTAGATGAACTATTTAATGTTAAATAATGATGTGTAAGTATCTATTTAACATCTGTCACCCATTTGGGACTGTAAATTCCGTGATGGTCTTAGTTCCCTTTTGTGCAGTACCTAACACAAACAAAGTGTTCAGTGCATATTTGTTGGGTAAATGAATCAAACATAGTTACTCAAAATCATAGTAAAGAAAATAAAACTTTAATTTGTATTTATTTTCTTTCTTACAAAATTGGGAAAATATTACCTATCCCACTTATTACATTGGATAAAACTAAATAGATATGGGGATACCTTGGGATAAAAAGCGTTGTTCAGCTCCACGTGCTGAGGATAATACAGTGATACCTTCCTACCCGCAGAGTCTGGAGTCTCACTGGCCATTCTTTGAGGTATAGGACCCTGAGCTCTGAATGTGCTGCATATAAAAATAAGGAAGTCAACACTCATGTGCCCATCACTGGTGGGGAGGAGGGTCTTTCTGCCCACAAAGGATCCCTTAGAGGGATCCAGTAGAGCCCAGGGGTTCTTGGAGACATTTGGTAGGTTAGTGCACTGGTGCCTAGCCAAGCGAATTAAGGACTGGTACATATCAAAAATCATAGTTTCCATTATCTATATTTATTTCCACTTTAAAGAGGTATGTCCACTTTAGACTTGGACGTTGGGGTCCAAATGCTCGTCTCATTCTTCTACAGGTTTCCTAGTCCCTGTCTCTCACATTGGAGCCCTCCCTACCAGCGAATTAGGAAGCACAGATTTGCCCAGGGGGAGAAATTGGGGGCTGCTCATGTTTCTGAGCTGGTGCGTTTCAGCTACAAATCCAGCCTGTGCAGCACTTTGCCCATGAGCTTGCCTTTTCTTTTTTCTGTGTACTGTGATTCAGCCTCGCCTCTGCCCCACCCCCAACACCTTCACTCCAGTCCCTTTAGAGGCGCAGGGTTCTTCCTGGCTAAGTTCCACACTCAGTCCCAGAGTTACAGTGAAAACCGCTCTCCTCAGAGCCACCTGACACCAGAGCTGTTGCTCAGGCCTCCCTGGTTCCCACGCCCTATATTGCCTGTATTAACTTTTCTCCCCGGTCCCCTCCAAGTCAACTATTTCCCAAGCTGCTCTTTGCTTTCTGCTGCTCTTGACTGAATCAAGCCCTTCTCCCAAGTTTGTCTTCACCTCCTCCAGCCTGCGTTTTCCCCACCCCTAAGTCTCTGGGCTCCCCGCCCCCTTTAGCTTCGTGCTCAGTTTGATCCCTCTCTTCGAGGTGTCCTCACCTCACATCTGTCCTGATCCCGCTCCCTACTGCTAGCGCTGGCCCTTTGCCCACCAGCGATTCAAACTGGATTGCTGAAATCGCCTCAGTCTTCGCTGCACAGAGGGGAGGTTCTAGGGAGCATTTCTCCTTCCTACCTAACTGCATTTTGGCACTCATTGGTGACTGTGGTTTGCAATACTTTATTAAATATTTTGTACAAAACTAGAAGAGAAATGTGAAGTTTCCCAGTACACACACACACACGCACACACACGCAAACAAACAAATGATAAATATGTAAGGAGATGGAAATACTAATTAGCCTAATTTGAAATCTGTGCAACCTTAAAAAATAATTAAAAATTTAAAATTGAAAGTGTAAGATACAAATATTACGGAGTTTTAAGACAAGCATAGTTTTCAGCAAAGCAGCCAGAGCCGAAGGCAGTTAACCAAATCATAACCAAAGAAAATCTGTTCGAGCCCATTTTACGGTCTTAACACCTTCCTATGTGCATGCTTTTTGTAAATGAGCCTTCTTCAAAGTTCTCTAAGCAAGAGTACAAGTACCAGAGCCTCAGAAATTGGGCGTCTTTAGCGTCAACTACATTTTTTTCTAAGCAGGGAGGAAAAGTGTGCCAGTTCATAAAAGCAAGAAATATGTTGACAGTTGCTTTCTTCTACACGAAACTTGCCCTTTTTAATAGCTTGGAGGTTAACAAGGGAGAAGGAAAGAACAACAACCTTGATTTTAATCCCCGTCCCCTCCCCACCCTTCCTGCCTCACTGAACCGGAGCCAGTTGTCATAAATAACCTGAAGGTGCCCGAGCTCCACGGCAGAGGCCACCCTCAGAAGCTCCAGAATAGTGGGAGATGAAAGAGGGTGGCGAAGGCTCTGGAGGCGCCCCTCCCTTCACGGTTTTCGGTGTTGTGCCCCGGCGCTGTATTCCGCTCCACCCGGAGAACTGAGGAACGTAAAGGGCTACCCGCAGAGCTCAGCGCCAGAGCTTGCCTAGCCTGCCCCTTCCTGGAGAGAATTTCTGGCTTCTGTGGGGGAGAGAAGCAGCCCTGGTGTCCTCTTTATCCGGCCTCAAGTTCTAGCCACGTACTAGAATGTGACCTGCGTGCGTACAGCACCTAAACTCCAGCCTCAACTCCTCCCTCTCAGGAGGGGATCACAGCAGTGCCCACCCCTGTGAAGATGAACCGGGCAAGGCTCGGGAACCCCAAGTTCAGCGCCTGACCTATTGTTACCGCTCCCTAAAGAGCGCGGTGAGGTGACCGTGGGTTTCCCCGAGAAAGCGGGGCGCCTGCCATCTACGTCCTTTACTTGCCACTGCCTTTCACAGCTCAAGGCCAGGCTTGCGTCGCCGCCGCCCCTCGGGTCTGACAGCTGAGACCTTGTTCCGCGACTCACAGGTGTGCTGCGCTGCCCTCTGGGGCGGAGTGTTGCTCGTCCCTCCCTGAAATGACCAAACGGCTTTGAGGAGAACGCTCTGCTTTTTTAGTTTTTTCAAATGAAGCCTGCACTTGGATTTGCTCATAGTGAATTTTAAAATATAGAAAACGCTGAGCTTGTTTACTAAATAAATGTGTGTGTTTGGATCCAGTTATCATCTCCTCCCTCTGCAGATGCCCTCCCTCCTCCCCAGGCAGCAGGGTAGGAAAATGCAAGTTGTCGGTCTTCCTGAACCAACAAATTATTTACAGAGCTCAGGATTTACAGTCAGGAAGGATTTTTTTTTTTTTTTTACAGAAATGGGCAAATCCTACATGCTCTCTATCTGTGCAAACCTCCTTTCCAACAGTTATGAAAGGACATTTTAAACTTTGAATGACAGCCATGTTGGCAGTACATTCTCAGTGCTAAGTTCCATCAAAACATTGTACTGAGGGGAAAGCAGTCACACGGAATTGCTAACTTTGAGTCCCTGCCACTCCCTGGTAATAGTATGACTCAAGAAGCCGACGAGGTCCTTCTTCGTGCCCCCAGTTCACTCCCTCAACTCTTTGCGCATCACAGGTCCAAGCAGAAGCTAGAAACACAAGCAAAGACATAGAATTCAACCAAAGGTCGGATCAAATCAGGCAGTACCATACGGAAGTCCAAGTTTGAATTCTACCCTCCATAGAAGTAGTTCTCTCCTCACAGCTGCTCTCCACCAGCTGCCTAATCAGCCGCCATTAAGCCAAAATTACTTTTACCTCAGCATCTCTACCTCAGAACATTATAAACACATTCCCCGAGGTTCATTCCCTGACCCCATTAGCTGGAGTTACCCACAGTGGAAGTCAATTCTGGTTTTTGCCAATATTTTTTATTTCCGCAATTAAAGGGCAACTTATAGATATCCCTCACTCTCAGCACATGTGGAAAGAGATAAAACGAAAGTTTGCTGAGTCAGATCCCCAGAACCAGATCCAGCCAGAAATGATGTGAATGTGGAACCAATCAAGAAGTTACATGTGTTAGAAAGGTCTGGTTTAATGGTTCTCTTGAAAATATTTTTTAAATTCTAAACTGCTGCGTGAAGGGTAGAATACTCACTCTCTTTTTCCAACTCCTAGTTGTTTTTACTGGGGAGAGGGTTTTGCCTGTTTTATGTGTCATTTGCAGAATTCGTGGGTGTGAAATGGAGGCTAGGAGCTCACGGGGAGCAAGAGGTAAAGAATCAAGGTTTCGGGATCCGAATTGCTGTTGCCTCTGTGGTGAGAGGTTGTCACACAGGCAGTTAATTAAATGTATATTAATTTTCCAGCAATGTAGTATGAAAATCAGCACATCAAATGAAATATTTAACACCCAGGAAAAGCCAAATGTGTATTCTGCATGTGTGTCCTTCGGTGGTATTTTTATGGAAGGAAACTTTATTTGAAACAAATGTCAGAACAGAAGTCAAGCTAATGAAAGGCACCAAGGAGCCCACGGCATGTGAGGTTTTTAAATGCTGCCCATAAAAAGCATAATCCGCAGCCCCGCTCCCTTCAGCGGTTAGCACGCACGTTCAATGCTTGTGTTCACCCACCTGCGTGTGCAGGTGTCTTTACTCATTTGCGAACCCTTCACGGCGAAAACCTGGCAGACATGTTGCTTACACGTGTTAAGGGAGGAGCAGAAGCAGCCTCATGGAGCCATTATCTAACCCCACTGCCTGGTCTCAAGACCAGAAGGAATCTCAAAGTGATGAATGAGATGATAATCCGGATAGCCCTGGAGGAGCCTCCTGAGACCAACATTAGAATGAAGCTCAGCTCTTTCCACAGCTGAGACATTCAGGTCCTCTGAACCTGAAGTGGGGACTCCCTAAGCTTCTATCTGGGTATCTCCAAGGGGCTTGTAGGATGTCGCACTGACCTTTGCAAAAGGAAGTAGAGAATTGGGGTTGATCACATTCCATAGCTGGGGGTGGGAGATAGATGCCACAGAGGCATCTTCAAGAAGTTTGCTGCCACTGTCATTTCTTGCTCTTCCTTCCTGGGTGCCTGCCTGCCTTCTCTCTTTTTTGATTCTCTGGTACTTATATAATTCAAGTATTTACTGAACAGCTATGTCAGGCATGAGCCAGGGCAGGAGTATACAGAAGATGTTTGTTTTCCCCTCTCCCGCTCAATGGGTCTTCTCTCCTGCTCTCTCTCCCCATAATTCACTGGTAAGAGGGAAGGATGGAGGAATGTCCAAAATTTGTCCCTGTAGAGACATCTGTGCCAGAAATTTCCAGCAACCCTCAGGAGAGTGGCAGATTGATGGGAATCTACTTGGGACTATATGGGGAGTAGAGGGAAGTAGAGGCAGACGGAGCACCGTACCCAGGCTGTATGCCTGAGCCCATTCTACAGCTCCCATTTAGAGGATGCTTGTTCTGTGCCAGGCCCTGGATGTGCTGTTTCTCATGTCTCATTCCATCTCCCCACCTGGGGAGGTTGCTGTTATTAATTTGCTCCCTGTTTTATATGAGGAAACCAAGCCAGGAGGGGAAAGTGACTTGCCTATGGTCACACAGCTAGGAAGTGACAGCACCCCAATTAAAATGTAGGTCTGTATATCTAGCATAGCTGAGCTTTTAAAATGCCTGGGCAAAAGCAAGATAGTCAAGATAGTCTAGTAGTTGATTGGCTTTGGTGAGTCAAGCGATACCTGGACTGAAATTGTACTGCTTTTTCACAAGCTGTGTAACCTTGGTGATTCCTTTTCTTTTCTGTGCAAAAATAGTTTATCATGCATATTTTCACATTATAAGATTATTTTCCAGTTTTCACTAAGGTTTAGTTTTACTGTAGTTAAAAAATACATAAAGTCTACCATCTTAAAATGTACACTTCAGTGACATTAAGTACAATACTATCAAGATGTTATGTAACTATCACCCTTGTCCATTTCCCAAAATTTGTATTTTAACTTTTAGGAAGGTTAAGAATTAGAAGAATATAGGCTGGACTTAACTAATAGTAAGCTAGGATTTGAAATTACATGACTGAAATTGACGCTGCACCCCAAGAGCCAACCTTATTTCCGTTACTTTAATATTAACTTTGAGGCCAAAGATGGTATAAAGGGGCTGGGGATTTGGCTCAGTGGAAGAGTGCTTGCCTAGCAGGTGCAAGGCCCTGAGTTTGATCCCCAGCACTGTCCTCGAAAGAGAGAGAGAGAGGGTAGAAAGTTAATTGTGGGCCAGATCCTTTTCTCTCGGCAAAAGTATAGGACCTTGATTAGGGCAGATCTTGGTTCCCCCTTCTTAACCCATTAGAGGTCTGTTTCCTAGAATAGAACCAAGCTTCCAGAAAAAGTTGGGGCGTTCTCGAGCAGGCCAGAGCACACGCGTGTGTGTCTGTACAAGTATTGCTTTCTTCCTGCATACAGCGAACATAATAATGATACACCACAGGATTGTTATAATATTTAAATGAGACCATGAATATAAAAACTATGTAGATCCTCACATATGAGTGCCCAGTGTTAGTTATAATTAAAATTATTATTATTTGTGTCCTCATCGCCCTAGCATTTTAAAAAGTCAGATGTGGTTTAGATATAAGCAAGAAAAGAGATTAAGAGCTTCTAAAAGGTGCTGTAAGTGCTGTTTCTATATGCAGTTTAGTCAAGTTTCTATATTCAGCAATAATAATTTTATTCACAACTAGCACTGGTTGAGCACTTACGAAGGTGTGATCAAAATACAGAGTGAATGTTTAAATTTTTAAAATGTAGTATAGTAAAAGAGCCGTTGCCATTAATCCCCCTCAAAATACTCCCTCTCATTTCAAACACACTTATCCCATCATTCTCTCCGCTTCCTGAAACAGTTTTGGAAGCCTCCTTTCGTGTCTTTAGAAGTTGTGATCAAAAATACAGTGAGTGCTGCTGCCAGGCACCATCCAATGGAAATGCAGTCTTGTGAAAACATTACAATGTGTCCTCATCCACCTTATTTGCTGGATTTGGCACCATGTGCCTTCTGTCTCTTCCTCAAAGTTAAAATAGCCATTAAAGGAAGACTTTTTGAATCAATCCAGGACATGGAGGCAGCCATGACAGCACAGTCAAAGACACTCATGGAAGAGGACTTCTGGAGCTGCTTCAGAAAGTGGCAAGAACGATGGGATAAGTGTGTCTGAAGCCAGGAGAAGTATTTTGAGGCAATTAATGACAATGTGTCTTTCACTGTTGTAAATTTTTAAAATTGAACATTCATTATATTTTTCAGTCATACTTCATGTATGTTCGGAGCTACAGACTAAATAGTTTCACACTGGTGGTCTCATTTAATAATCAAAACAACCCTACAAAGTATTATTGTTGTTGATACTATTGTTCTCATTTTATAAAGGAAGAAGGCAATGCTTAGGAAGTTATACAACTAGTTAAGTTTCATTCCAACTCTCTTATGACACACCAAAACCACTCCGTTACTGGACTATCCTGCCTCAAGCCCTGCAGGACCTCGTTATTTCCAAAATACTGTCCCCAGACTTTCTTCTAACCACTTTTCTGTCCAAATAAACTGCACCCACTTCTGTCCCACGATGTGAGCTAATTCACTGTCTTCTCCAAACCTTACCTTTCCTCTTCACCCTTGTATGCGCATAGAATCTTAAGAAGACAAAGTCAAATCAGGCACCACTGCACACGCTTGTACATCCCAGCACACAGGAGATGGCAGGTGGAATGTAAGTTTGAGCCCAGCCTGGTCAACTTAGTGAGACTCTGTCTAAAAATTTAAAAATATGAAATATAAAGGGCTGGAAATGTAGCTCAGTGCAGAGGCCCTGACTTCAATTCTCAGTACCACAAAAGAGACGAAGTCGAACCCTAAAAACCCTTGTACTTATAAATAACAAATGCTACTTAAAATTCGGTTTTGAAGAAAAATGCCCCCTAGGTCTACAGTCTCCCACCAGCAAAATCTCTAAAAGAGCCTACAGGAGAAGTCCTCCACCAGGAAAATCAGTTTATTTTATAAATAATGATAAGGTGGCTCTTTGCAAAGAGTTGCTTGTTTAGAGATGCAAAATTTAAACTTAGATCACTAGTGAGGGTGCGATTCAAAGTACCCTGCCCCCAGATAAACACAATCCTTGGTATTTTTTTAGTCAGCTCTTTCCCCCAGATCTGTACTGCAACCCCCAAAGAGCCAGGGTGGATGCCATTTCACACCAAGAGTTTCTCTTTCCATTCTCTGAGCAAGCAAAGAACAAGGACTGTCTCATTTACCTCCTCATCCCCTGTTTGGGGTCATGCCCTTCAATGGCTTATTCCATTTTAGCTTGTACCTCTGGGCAATCAGAAAAACGAGTCTGAACAACTCAGAATGAGCACCTGCCGCAGTCATTGCCCCAATGTGAATATGCTAATCCCTGGGTTTAGGAGAGGTTTGCCTTCCATACAACATGGTCGATGCCTTCTAATGGGCCAGCACTTCTGGTTTTAATACCCCAGGCTTGATTTCTAACAGGTGGGTGCAACAGTTGTTCAGTTCTTATTATGAGCCAAGTTCATAGCTCAAACAATATAGGATTCTTCATATAGAGCCTGAGAAACCACAAGATGGTATTAGAGGGGGAAATCAGCTCAATTCCTTTCTCCAGCACCTCGGGCTAGTGGTTTGACCAGAAATGAAGGCCACGTCACCCCTGCTGCTTACTTCAAACTCACTGAGGGGGCTCTTTGTGTTTTTTTTTTTCAAGTGAGAACTGAAATATTTGTGAAAACCCAACTGATATCACAGCACAAGAGCTGCCTAGCTCCAGCTGCTCAGAATATGGCGCTAATGAAAAGTTACCTACTAACTCGACCATATGGCTCTCTGTAGCCCTCTCCTCCAAACTCTGCAGTGTCACGAACACCCAGGCTTGGGAAGTGAAGCCCAGTATTTGTTTTAAAGACCCACTCAAATCAGAAAGAGACACGATCCTTGGCCTCAGGGAAGAATTAGGAATGTGTGACCCTCTACTTCCATGAGAAATATAAGACATTGAGCATGTGTGGTGCCCTTTTCCCATCAGGAAGATTTATTGGGTGAGATAACAGACCATTCTTCCTAGTTGGGGGTTCCTAGTTTGGTGGCTTCGTGCAGAAGCCATACACATTCCCCTTGTCAAAACAGATTCTAAGGGCCCGATTATACAGCATGTCCCCAAGTTCACTGTGTTCTGGATATGCATGCAGCTCATAAAATAAATGCGTTATATTGAAACAGGGCATGACTGCTTACTCTCAAGAAGTCTAGACTGTAAGGGGTGATAAAATATAAGCAATGATCTAGAATTATCTAGTCTAAGTACCTCTGGATTTCCCTCTAGTTCATTGTCTCTGTTTTCTCTTTCTCCTGCTTGAAAAGCTTTTTGTGTCCCCACCTCACCCTTCACCCTAGACTCTGATACCCATAAGCAACATTGGCCATTCTTTCATGTCTCTTCCAACACTGCCTGTGTTTACTTTCTCCACCTTAGCACACACTGGAAGGAACACTACGGCACTTGCTCCCTGTTCTGTCTTGGCCACCTACTAGCTTTGTGTCTTTACTGAGTTTCCTCAACTTTCTGGGTCTCGATTTCCTCTTCCATAAAATGAAGTTAGTAACAGTACTGCATACTGCACAGAGTTACAGTGAGGATTGAGATACTGTACATGGAGCCCTTAGCACAGCGCCTTGATGGATGTTTGTTTCCTCCCTCCCTTCTGCAAGGGAATCTCCGTTGCCACAGCCGGGCAGTCCCCTCACAGCAGCAGCCTATGTCTAGGTCTCGGGCCCTGTTAACTGTTTTTGTTCCCAGAACATAGGAATAAGACAGAAACTTGTAAAAGTTGGGGAGAGGGCGCTTTCTGGCACATGGGAAAGTTCTTTATCTCTGTTCACAGCAAAACATTTAAGTTTCAAAATATCCCAGTGGTCTGTTTACCCTGAATTTCCTTTTGTTCGCCCACCGCTGAGGATGATCCAACTTGAAGGAAGGTAGACCATGTGGGAAATTAAAGATGCCTTCTATATCTTCTTCTGCCTAACCTAAGCATGGTGGGATGGATTTGAGAGCTGGCTACTTGGCCTGAGGAATTGCTGTGTTGGATGAAAGCTGGGCGGGTTCATAAATAGCTGTACAGAGCTCTTGAAACGAAGGGATCATCTACTCTTCTGGGCAATGGACGTCCTCCCAGGAATAAACATCTGCCCTCACTATCCCAAGGTCCATCAGGGGAGCCTTCCGTTTGAGAGCATCTGTCTTCCAGGGACTCAGGTGCAGCTTCCCAGGAACGCATACTACATGCTCAGCTGGTATCTAACTAGATCTGCCCTCTCCAGCATGTGATGTGGGCCTTGCATGGAAGCCCGAGAATACTCTGTTCTTCCTCTTGTCTTTTTCAAAGATTGATCTCATCTAGAAAGCTTTGCTTCTGCCTCCATGCCGTCTGCAATCTCAGAGCTTCTCTCAGCTTCCCCCAGTGGCAAGAAGTTGCTCCCAGAGCCCTTCTGTGCTTTGCTTTGCTCAGTTTGAGAAATGATTCTGCCTCCTTTCCTAAATAACTTGGCTGTCAGACAAGAAAGCAGATTTCCCCATGCGTCTTGGAGCAGTAGTCCATAGGCCAAGCCACTTCAGGATTTTCCCTTCCTTTCACAATGACAAACTCCTAATAATGTCTTGCGATTGTGTATGCATTATAAAGGGTGAGAAAAACCAGGCAGGCTGGTAGGACAGCTTGAGGCCCAAATTGACTTACCCAACCATGATTGGCCAACGTTCTCTGCCCCCCCTGGGCCCCTATTTCCACAGCTCTAACATGTAATGCTTGCCTTTGGGGACTTTACAAGACAGCTGCAAATATCTAAAGGGATAACAGGAAGAAGTATGCTCTATTGGCAGGCGGACACAGGGAGACTCCTCTGTACATATAAGAGATATCCAAATTAAGTCAAGAGGCCATATTTTTAAGATTTTTTGCCATATGTGAGCCACGTAGGTTCAAACAAACTATTTTAAATTCCAGGATTCTGTAATTGCTTAAAACATCACAAAGAATCATAAATATATTTTAAAGAACCATGACAACTACTGCTTTCTAGGTTAAAAAGAAAATACTTTTGCCTTTGAACACTCGCCCTACAGCTGTAGTAGGGCCTCCACAGACTCTTAAGTCCAGGGAGCAGAACCCCAGCCTTTTCAATCCGGTGCGAGAGGTTTGTAAAAAGAATCCTGGTTGTGGGCCTTTCAGAGACCATGATGCTTAGAAAGGCAAGCTCAGCCACCCTGGGCTTTCAGAGCTGAGCGAGAGGCCTCATTCTGGGGATATTCTTTTATGTCATGACCCACCCTCCCTTCTCCCCTGCCACCTTCCCCTTAAAACTGCTACCAGTGCAACAGTCACATAAAATCTCAATGAAAACCTGGCTCCGGGGTCAGATCCCTGTCAGACGGTGTTGCACAATCTTGTGTATATCAAGTTGAGAGGCTTTGTGCTTTAATGACATTGGACTTTGAGGAAAATACTGACATAAATATCTTCTGCATGCATGTATGATGTATATGTGTGTATGTTCCCATGCGTGTGTTCATAATACGTGCTAATCTATGTACCACTCAATCTACCACTACCACTACTACTACTACACACATACATACATGCACGCACACACACACGCACACACACACGCAGAGCAGTCTATGATAGAATCTTACACATAGCACAGAAATTTCCTCTCCAGTCATCCTGACAAGTGCCTTTCCAGCCTTTACCTGAACACTTACTAAGAATAAAGTAAACTCAGTTTCACACTAGATTTTTCCATCTCTGCTTTGGAATAGCTTTAGAATTAAGAAAGTCTTCCTAATGTTACCTTAAGATCTTCTGTCCTGGTCTATGTATCAAGGACCAGCACAGCAGTCCTTATGAAGGGCTCTTTTTGTTTCTTTTCTTGGCTTCCATTTCTTGTTGTCTCATCGTCTTTCTGTGTTGAAATTTAAGGTCGGAGCAAGACATAGCTTTCCAACCTTAATAATTGAGGGTTCTTTGCTCAGGGTGGGGGCAGGTGTGGCTGTTCAATTTGTTAGAAAAATATATCTGTTAGTTGGCTAGGGCTGCTTACCAAGTACTACAAACTAATGTCTTGAGACAACAGAAATGTATTGTGTTGCAGTTGTTGTGGAGGCTAGAAATCCAAGGTGGAGGTATCGGCAGGCCCACTCTCCGATGGCTCTAGGAGAGGCTCAGATATCTAGTCCCACAACTTTCCTTTGGTTGTAGATGTGTCACCCCGTCACATGGCCATCTTCTCCCTGTGTGTCTTCACGTCATCTTTCCTCTGTCTGTGTCTGTCTGTGTGTTCAAATTTCCTCTTTTTGTAAGAACATCAGTCATAGTGGATTTGAGCTTGCCATAACAATCTCACTTTAACTTGATTACCTCTATGAAGAATCTAGCCCCAAATAAGGTCTCATTCCAAGATACTAGGGGTTAAGACTTCAACATATCTTTTTGGGAGGCATACAATTCAACCCATGTATGTTCGTAGTTCAGTGATAGAAGTTTAAAGACTTGGCCCTTGAGAAAAATTTCAGGAAAAAAATCCTTTATTCTTTGTCAAAGAGAATACAGATTACGGGGGGGAGAGAACTTCCACGTTTTGTTGTTTATAAATATTATAGTAGTTATCATATATGTATATATTATCAGATATGTCTTTTACATTTATTTTTAGCATTATATACTATATATTCATTTAATATTTATATATTATTAATAAACATAGGAAGAACATAAGTTCAACCTATTGCACATGTGTGGATATATATATATTTTTTAACCAAATATTAATTGCAAGAAGGTACCAACGCTTTGTCCCAAGCATTTTGATATTGCTAGGACAAGGAGCTACAACATCCAAAGTCAAGTCATTGTTATATAGAAAGTGTAGATGAGACAAAAGCATAGTATTACTAGGGGAATACTCTACCGTACGTGGAAATGGTATCATCTGCAAGGTCCTTCTGGGAGTACTCAGGATGGGAAATGCTGAAACAAAACCTGAAGTTGGTCCGAATCGCTGTCTCGGTGCGGAGCCAGCACAGCGGGCGCTCAGTCTGGAGCGAGCCACGGGTCAGCTGGGGTGCGGGAGACTCAGCCCGCCTTGCGCCTGGTTCTCCGGGAGCCTCCGCCCTGTTCCAATTCCACCTCTGTGCTTACTGGGAGTCACGTACAGATGTCCCCTCGGGAAGAACAGCTGCGCAGCCCGTGGTTTGGCTTCCTCCGTGGAGCGAAGGGCATCGCGGGCAACTTCGGGGCTGTGTCCCTTTGCTTTGGTGACCCTGATGACTCCAGCAAGCGCCCTCTAAGCACCCATCAGGAGCTTCTGCTTCCGATTATGCTCTGTCCCTCGATTGCCTGGACTTCGGGAAAAGATGCAGACTGGTCAAGTTTTTAAAAAATCAACCAAACGTCTGTTTGTTGTGCTGCTATGAACAAGAGTATGCATGGATCACTGTAATGTGATATGTTTAACTCTGGGAGGTACACAGGAGGGATCTAGCTGGGTCAAATGGAATTTATATTTTTAGTTTTTTTGAGAAATCTCCATACTGATATCCATAGTGGTTGTACTACTTTACTTTCTCACCAGCAGCATATTCGTCACTCACTTTCTGTCTTCTTGCTAATTGCCATTCTGACTGGGGCAAGATGGACTCTCAGAGTAGTGTTCATTCATAAAGAAGAATGAAATTGTGTCATTTGCAAGAAAATGGATGGAACCCCAGACTGCCATGCTAAGTGAAATAAGTCAGACACAGAAAGTTAAATATCGCCAAGGGTTTGTCATGTGATAAACATAAAATATAAATAAATTAATGAATCAAAAAGGAGAAATGATAGAAAACAGGAAGCCAAACTCTTGGAGATGAAAGGGACCAGGGGGGAGGGGAGAAGTAAGGGAAAGGAGAGTAAACATGCTGAAAAGGATCAAGATATGTTATAGGGATGTACCAGTTCCCCAAAACAAACATCACTATTATTTATTAAAAACATACACTAATAAAATTTAAAAATGTTTTTCAAAATCAACCAAACAGTCTAAAAACTCGACTGTAGTTTGATTTGGACTCACACTGCCCTTGAAGGACCATATTTATATGTGCACCACTTGATTTGAACTTAGATTGCCCTTAAGGGACCATATACGTGTAGCCCACTTTAAGACCTGTACCCCCAAATCTCAATTTTGAAAAGGAGGGAGGAATTTGCCTGGCAAGTTTTGAAAGCCATGTAGAGCCTTGTTTATGGACACAGGTGTATTAAAGAGGTGGTGAAGCCCTGGGAAGAACATCTGATCAGCACTTCTGCCTGCAAATGGCAACCCCCGACAGCATCTCGGGAATCTGGCCCTTTATCTGGTCTGGGCAGACTTCCTGGGACTGCTGTGAAGCTGAGAGCTTTATACAGGCACAAACCTACCTTGTCTTTTAAAAGGAGAAGGGACTCCGGGCATCAAAGCCAAATAAATGATTAAATTAAAACACAAATAGAATTGGGGGTATGCATTTCAGGTTTTCCTTACATTTTATGGAAATTATGAAATACATAAATACGTCTCTTCGTCCAACTTTAAGACAAACCTAACTCAATTTCTCTGCATGAAAGTGAAGGCATTCCCATAACCTGCGATTTGCAATTTCCCCTAAAGTACAGCTTTCTGTATTTATTTGGAAATATTTATGTTCATCCAAGGCATAGAGTAGCAGTGTTATGTAGCCTTCTTATGGTTTGATTTCATATAGGACTATTCACCTTTTAGTAGCCAAATGTGTGACCCAATGAAATTTTCTCCCTTTCACAAGGAGCTTGGACCCTTATTTATTTCACAATCTTTATGTGTGAGATGACCCATGACATTTAAACTATGCTTGATAGTTTAACAGATTATAAGAACAAAACCAGATGGCCCAAACAAAAATAATGCTTTGATTGCTTTCAAATTCAATGTAAAAAATTAAAAACAGCTTTCAAAAAGCCTTGACTTTTTCTTCCAGAAAAGACCGAATCATGTATATGTACATATACTTGTCCCCTCCCCATTAGAAGTATATAAAACAAAATTTTGACAGTGGCTATTTTGAAGTTGAGTATTTTCTTCTTTTCTACATCTCCCAATTTTTATGCAGTTAGAAATATAAAAAAAATAGAATTAGAAAAAATTTCTAATGACTGGTTTTTAGTTCAATTTTACTGAAATTCTTTGTAGGATTCAGTCAAGGTGTTTTCCTCTGTTGGGCAAATGGACATTGTTAGGCATTAGCAGTTCATAATTCTTCTCCCATGCAAAATGCTGAAGTGTGCGGTTACTTTAACACTGTGCACCCCGAGGTTGGAAAGCTGAGCTGGTCCCAGCGTCTTTCGAATGAATGTAAATTTTACAAAAGGAGTTATTTAATTTTCCAACTCACTTTAATGTACCTTCAGTATCATTAGTATTAATCACAATCCTCACTTTTCTTTGAGAGCAGTGAACCAACTAATTCTTTAAAACTGGTGTATAAAAGAACCACAAATCTAAAAGGCTCTCAAACCTTGAGACAGTTTGTAGGGCAAAGTTGGAATGTGACTGCTTGAATTTCTAAACTACAGACTTCACAAAGTGTCAGGATTCTCTTTTCAGTTCTTGTTTTGTAAAGAGAATCTTTATTCTGACTCAGATTCATTTTTCTTCATATCAGCTGGAAGAGAGTGAACAAACTTCGCTGCAAATCAAAGTCCTGACAGTTATATTTCCCCGAGATAATTGCATGCTGCTTTGGAGTTTCCTTTTCCCCTCTGTTTCCCTTTGTTTTGACAACAGGATTCTGGGAAAACAATATACAAATGATAGCTATGCTGTCTCGAGTATACTGAATTTTAAAAATAAATAACTGTCGGACCAAAAAGTTTCCAGGAGCCTATGGAGTGAGTTCTTTTTCCAAGCTCTCACAAAACCAGATGTGGAAATGTTTAGCTAATTCCCCTCCCCATTCCCCATGCAAAGAGTTCATCTGTGTCTCTAAAGACATCAGAAGAGATGGGGAGGCAAAAGTCCCGCCTGCTTTCACGGAGGTTTGTGTTAAACGTCTCACGTCGCTCACTAACATCAAAACTGGTCTGGGTTGCAGCTCTTGTCTGTTTTCAAGTCTTTCCTTCCTGAGATTTAAAATGTTCCGTGTTTAGACCAGAATTCGATTTCTTTCTTGTAAGAGATTAAGAAGTAGAGTTTCTGAAGAGAACACTTAAAATCTACTCCTTTAGCAATTTGAAATATACATTATCATTGACCGTAGTCACATGTCGTGTGATAGATCTTGGGAAATTATTCCTCCTGTTTAACTGAAACTTTGTACCCTTTGACTAATGTCTCTCTTTTCTCCATGTGTCTCCCCACTTGGGGTCTCTGGTAACCTCTGGTCTACTCTCAACTTTTGAAAGCATGTGAGGTGATGGATATGTTTGGTACTTTGTTCTAATCATTCATTCCACAACATATATAGATATATAGTAGATATGTACATATACAATGGTGCCTTGGGCCACAGACTTAATTCATCCCATGATTCTGGAAAAGAGGGCCGCTTTTGTGTTCATGCGGGAAAGATGGCAGCAGTCATGTTTGTCACTGCATGTAGAGTTTGGGAAGGAAAACAAAATTTTGCCAAGCACTTCCATTTGCGCACCAAATTGCTTGCAAACAAAAGTGTTTGTGAACCGAGGTTCTGCTGTATATAACATAGCCCGATATCACATTCTTCCCCACAAATAGTTGGCCCTCTTTATCCACAGGTTCCACATTTGCAGATCAAAACGACTCAAAAACATTTTATCTGTACAGACACGTACAGACGCTTTCCCCTTATCATTATTCCCTACACAATACAGTCTGTTTTGTCTTATACTGGGCATTGAACACAGGGCCTTGGCTCTGAGCTACATCCTCAGCCCCTTTTATTTTGAGACAGAGTCTCGCTAGGTCACTAAATTGCCCACAGTGGGCTCAAATTTGCAATCCTCCTGCCTTGGACTGTCAGAGCGCTGAGATTAGTCTTGCACCACCATGCCCAGCTCCTAAGCAATACAGCATAACCATGATTTACACTGCATTAGGACTTCAAAGTAATCTAGAAATGATTTAAAGTGCATAAGAGGATTGCATAGGTTATATGCAAATACAATGCCATTTCATAGAAGGGACTTGAGCATCCATGGATTTTGCTATCCTTGGAGTTCCTGGAACTCATCCCCATGAATACCAAGGGACAACAGTATATATAATTATTAGTCAGTGTAAAAAAGGACCAGTACTGAACTGTATAAGCAGAACTTTCAGGAAAAAAATGGATGATAAGTACTTGCAGCCTTTCTTTCCTTGTTTGTTTCTTTGTTTGTGCCTGTGCATACCATTCCCGTATGTAAGAAGAAAAGTGGGCTGTCTTGGTTTCATATGTACCACTAGATCACAGTCTGCTTTAGTAATCTGTGTCCCTATTCTCTGTGACTGATACAGGTATCGCTTAAACATATGCATTCTTCTGAACTGAATTAACAGCAGCTCTGATTACAAAGGGAAAAAGCAAGAGTCCATATTCTCCAAATGAAGCATTTCATGATTTTTGAACTACAGATTCATTAAGAATTAGGTTTATTAGGGAGTTCTTGAAAAAAAAAAGAGAAGGAGGAAAAACTTTGTTAAAGAAGCTCATGGGAAATGTATATGCATAAAGAACATTTAGCAAAACAGAAATCTACTTGTACTCTGTAGCTCCAAGGAAAGTAAACATTTTGAATCCAGGTGTCAGGAGCGGGTTGGGGGGTGGTGCCAGGCCTCTCTATAGCTTGGTTCAGGACAGTGTGTACCAGTAGTTAAGCCCTGCTTCGTTAGACAAATGCATCTCAGCTCATCGCAGACAGAATCTGCAAAATCAAAATGGGGCTCTAGTAATGCAAACCCTGAGACTGGCTTTCTAACAGACCAGCCTCCTAGTGAGAAGATGGACAGTAGTCCAAATACCTGTTTTGTTTGCATTTATTTCTTCCTTGGTGCCCAACTCTCTCTCAGATCTGAAGATTTCTGGAAGCCTTAACTAGAATTCAGTCCACAGTTCCCAGGCCGCTGTGCACAATCCCAACTAGGACTAAAAATACCTCCCTTTGGCCCCCTCCCAACCCTCCCCTTCCCATCTCTAGCCCCTAGGCCGGTGATGGTAAACCTTTTAGACCTTTCGATGATAACAAACAGCTAAGGCACACATGCCCGTAGGTTCACCACCACTGCCGTAGGCTTTCCTCTGCCTCTCCTCTGCCTTTCCTCTGCCTCTTGTGACCAGAGCCCACTTCTTCCCTCCCTTCTCCAGATCCCATTCTGCAAGCACATCTCGGTGAGATGCTAGAAAAGCCAGCTGAAGTGATGAATTCACACTGTGTTGTGAGAGACATATTATAACCATCCCCCAACACACACACACACACACACACACACACACACACACACACACACACCGCTCTCCCCTTCCCTGGGAATTGCAGGCAGTGGGGAAGGGAGGCTGCCCTTTCCTCATGACCTGTACTCAGCAAAAGGGAGCCAGTCCCCAAGTGTGGCGCTGAGTTAAATGTTAGTGAGCTCATTAGCAAGTACATGCTGCTCCCCTCCTAATCTTCAGTCTCCTCCGTCTAGCCCCAGAGTCCCAAAGCCTTAAACTTGGGTCCAGCTGACTTCCTTTTACAGCTTTTTTCTGAGCTCAAAGGTATGCTGTCCCACGCATAGGCATCTTCACTTAGTGCTCCCATCACATGGTGATTTGTTCCTGACTCTAAGAAAATCACAGGAAACACATTTTGTCTTGTCCAAGTCTGGAGATTTATACTAAAGGGACCCCCGCACTCAGCGAGGGCTCTACTTCAAGAAGTGGATATGGGGAGGGGAGGTGGTCTGAAGTGACTGCTTGGGGGCTCAGAGAATCTAGGCATTTGAGAACTCTATTCAGACCATCTGAGAGAGGGAGGGGAAGAAAGAAGAGTGCCGGAAGGGTGCTCAAGGGAAGGAGAGGACATGGATGGCTTCACGCTCAGGACAAGAAAAGCATTACATTTGAGTCTCTGTTTTAAGGTTTGAGCAACAAAAATAGAATGAAAGAATTGTTTTTTTTTTATTATTCCAGGAACTACTTAAAGAGGCGGATTTTGATCAGGGCCAGTAGGCCAAGGCCGTGAGACGATGTTAAGGAAGGGAAGAAGGACAGCAAGGAAGGGAGAGAGAAGGGCAGGGAGAGAGAGAAAGTCGGTGATGAGCTGATTTTCTCAGCTCGCAAAGGATCCTCAGCAAAAATCGTGCATTATTCTGGAGCAAATGTCATGTTTACTTAACTATTGGGTACATCCAGGACCAACTTACATCAGAATTTACTTATTTTTGTTGTTGTGTTTGGTTTGTTTTTTTTGAGAGGGGAAGAGGTAAGGGGACAGGATTTTTACTTGTGTTGCTGCTGCTTCTATTTCTGCTTTGTGAAAAGAAAAAAAAAAGCAGCCATGGGAAAAATATTTCAGAGGGGACAAAGGGGAAAGGAAGGAGCGCGGCAGACCCCTTTGGCTTTTCTTTACACCCCAACACCCCAGAAAGAATGAGGAATCATGAAGGCAGAGTGAGAGATAGTGAAACCAAGCTGTACCCATCAGAAACAAAGCATTTCATCCAAGCCACTGCGCCTTTCGGGTGGGCCCCTAAGCGATAGTTTCCACCAAAGAATGCAGCAAATTCATCAACAGCAAAGAAAGAGAGGAGCTGCATTTTGCAACTGGGGAAAGAGGAGGAAAGAAATATCTTAGGATGACTTTTCAGCTCAGAGTTCTGCACATAGTAGACAGTCAATAAATATTACTCAAAGAATAAAGTCGTTTATGTGTGGGCCACTTAGCTCAGATGGAAGCGGAAGTGAACCCTGCACTTACGCATGTACACTTCCTTCTAAATTATGGCCCTTTCTGATTTGACTCATGTCATTTCTACCTTTAAAATGAAACCTGGGTTGGACCACATTTAATGTTCTTTCTTCACTCATCACTTCCTTCTGATACCATGTTTTAGACACTTACAAGTATTCTTAGCTTTACTTCTTTCTCCACACTGCTCTACCCGCCACTCTAAAAGGTGGAAAAGCCAAGCTGAATGTGGTGCCATGCACCTGTAATCCCAGCATTTGGGAGGCTGAGACAGGAGAATTGCCATGAGTTTGAGGGCAGCCTGGACTACATAGTGAGCTCAAGGCCAGTCTGAACTACGTAGTGAGACCCTGTCTCAAAAAACCAAAACCAAAGAATAAATGGAAAAAAATAAAAGATAGAAAAGGCAATAATACTATGGAGTGACAACAGAGCTTCCTACTGAAAAAGAAAACAAAAAGCTAGTGAATAGAAAAGAAGACTCTAAAGCAAAGAATTTTAGGAGATAGTTTGTCAACCAATGTGTAAAGGATAAGTCCAATACTGACTTTAATATGGGACTTTTAAGTAGTTTGCATGTGTAATACGTATTGAGAAACCTAACATTGAAAACCAGCATGTTTTTATGTTTCTGCAATTTCACTGTTTTACAAGGTGTCCCCATGAATGTGTCAGGCAGTCTTTTGCTCGTGATGACTTATGGTGGTACTGCTGGGGTTCACGAAGCACTTGTTTGATCACTTTTACAGGAGACACTCAGCAAAACTTCAATGTGTGGTTGTCGGGAATAAACTACAATTTCTTATGTTTTGGTTTCCTTAAATCTGTTGCTAACAAACAAGGCAATAAGGAGGTGTTCATTAGGGTGATCTATGAGAGGACATCGCAGTCCTTAAGGCAGAAAGTGTTGCCAACTTGAATTAAAGTGTATCTCCACCCTCTTTATTTAGTGTTTGACACAAAAAATATCTTGTTTTGGTTTCATGTTGGGATTATACACAAAAGGATACCATTCTGATTGGTGTAGATTTTCATCATATGCATGAGGGAAGGATGGATGTTTTATATCAAAACAGCATAGCAAAGTCCCTTAAAGAAGCCAATACACAGAAGGACAAGAGTAGAAATAGAAGGAAAAAATGGAAACAAAGCTTTTGTAAATAAGGAGGGAGGAGGAGGTGAAGGGAGGCGAGGGGAGTGGGAAAAAAGAAGCAGCAAGATATATCATGTACAGGCGCAAATCCCCTATGAGGAATGTTATCACTACGTACATCTAAAATGTACCATTAAAATAAAATTAAAAAAAAAAAAGAAGCCAATACAGGGCTGGGAGTGTAACCCAGTGGTACAACACTTGTCTAGCATATGAAGGACCCTGACTTTCATCTCCAGTACTGCAAGAAAAAAAATCCATTGTAGTCACCAATAGCCAATAAACATGTACATTCCAGCAATAAAATTAAAACTCAGTTGTGTCTCACATGAATTGTTTCCTCTTCTTAATGCTTAGAAACACCTTTTTACTTAAAAAGGATCACATTCGAACTTTCACTAGGAATTCAGATGACTCTCCCCTTGTGTTGTCTGTTGTAGAAATCCTCCCTGGACAGCTTCCCGTTTCCTGTGGGTTGTTGCTGCATTGTCTGCAAGGATGAAACTTTTCAAGTTGGTAAGAGAGACGCTCTTCCTCGCCTCCATGCTTTCGGCCTGTTGTGGAGAAATCCCAGTGACTGTGCTGTGCTCCATAGACTGGTTTGTGGTCACGGTACACCCGTTCATGTGGAACGATGACGTGTACGTACACTTTCATGAGCTGTACTTGGGCCTGGGTTGCCCTGCCAACCATGTTCAGCCGTACATGTACCGGTTCACCTACCGCGTTACTGAATGTGGTATCAGAGTCAAGGCTGTCTATCAGGATGTAATCATCTACGGCACCGAGCTACACTACACTTCTAAGGGCACATCACCTAAGTACGTGATCCCAGTGTCGTGCACTGCCCCCAGACGTTCCCCGTGGCTCACTGTGCCCCGCCCCATGCAACTAGCCAGCGAGAGTGCAGCCGTGGCCCATAAGGGTGAGACACACCACCAGGTGTCCGGCTTGTCACGGCCCAGCCAGAGGGCCCTCTGTGATTGTAGACCTTGTGTCTTCAATGAGGAGCACACCCAGGCCCCTCATCACCAAGCAGAGGCTCAGGAGGCTTGTTCTGTGCAGTCACCTTATTCTGTTGATGTTTCTGAGGATATCTTCAATCACATGATATGACCAAACTTGTATGATCCTGGAGTTGCCTGAGTCTGCTGAAGCTATTTCTAGAATTAGCATGTAATGTATTGTAATCTCGCGGTAACCTGATGATTGCAGCTTTTGAAATATTTTTACATCTTTTTAAAGAAACAATATAAAATTCTGATGGCATAAAAATATCAGTTGAGTGTTTTTATTTAATAAGCATGTATATGGATTTTACATGGCCAAGCTCTGTGTGAAGTGGTTTGCAAACATTAGTACCTGGACTCTTTCCTCTAGGATGACTTATGTCTCCTTTATGGTCCTCTAAGAAAACCTTCCTCACCTGCATCTCTCTGTCTCTATCCCTATTTTGCTCATTCTCAGCACCACTCACTTAGAACTTAGCTACATGCCTTCTTAGTTTGACCTATAGCTGTACCACTTTTCTTGAGTTGCACTGGTGATTTCAAAACCACCAGTGGTACTAAGAACCATGCAAGTCACATCCCCCAGCTCTAGAGGTAGGTTCCTGAGACTAAAAGCGAGTCTTATACTTCAGCCACAGACTGATATACTTTGAAAGGAAGTCCCCCCTCCCAGCACACATGATCAGAAGTTTTCACTGAATTTTGGCTGCCCATTAGCTTTTTTAAAGGCTTAGAGGAATGAGAGTAAGTGAAGTGCTCAACAAATACTTATCATTCGGTGCTACTACATACCAGGCATGGGTTTAGGCACTGACGGAGTGGCAGTAAGCAGAAAAGGACTCAGAGAAATTGAAATCACACTGCTGGTGGGTAAATAAGTAAGCAAACAATGATACAGTCAGATAATGGCAAATTCTATGAAGCATTTACAACAAAGAGACACAAGGGAAGCAGAGGAAGGAGCCTCTGAGGACTCCTGATTTGAACTGAATCTTGAATGTGAAGAAGGAGCCAGTCCTGGAATGGTCTGCAGAGAAAACACTTTAGATAGTAGAAGCCTCTTATTTAATCTTCACTGCAGCCCTATGAATAGCCTTATCACACCCATTTTCAAATCAGGAAGCTGAAGCATGTAGTGATTAAGAAACCTGCCCAAGGCCACACACCTACTGAGAAGCAGATTGTTTCAGAGCATCATGTTGTACGCCATATATTTATACAATTTTGACTTGTCCATACAAATTAGTTAGTTTTTAAAGAAGTGGACAATGTTTTAGTTCAGTGTTTGTACATTTTAATGTTGGCAAAGTGCTTTAGTTGATGAATAAATATGAGAGACGCAGTCATCGCAATTCATTTAAAAACCCTTTGCTCCTTCTTAAGGAAAACCGGGTAATAATCCCTGGAAGCAGCATATTCGTGCAACAAATGTTTGTTACACTTGTCCTATGTGCCAGGCACTATGGCAGAAGCCAAGGATGCAATGGCAAACAAGACTAACACAGTCTAATGGGGGTAGGATAGACAAGTAAAGATGCCTAAGGGGCTACATGCTATTCTAGTCCAGCTATTCCAGAAAATGGGCCTGTGCAAAGCCGTGAGGACCTGGGTTGAGGTCATGGGTGAAACTGCAAGTAGTCTAGTACAATACACTGGAAGCAGGGTGAAGGGATGGATGATGGTCATGAGCAATGGGGCCAGAGAAGCAGCAGTAGGTGAACTATGTACAAGTTGAGTACATCCTTGCCTCGTTCTCTCCTTAGACGCTTATAGAACCCTAAACACTAAAACGCACACAAGCAACTTGTCAAACAATCAGTGATAAACATATTAGACCCACCATGTGCTAGCTGAGCATTTCACAACTGCAATGGGAAGTCTTCACAATGATACTCGTTGATTGTGTGTACTCTATCAACCTTGGAAGAGACCCAAGGCAAACATGGGTGTGATAGTAGTTATCATGTGTCAGACATATTGTTTATATCATCTCACTGAGTCTTCACAATAGCTCTATAAAGGAGAGATGATTTTCCCTGTTTTATAGGTGAGGAGACTGAAGCTTAGGGAAATTGAGCTTGTATAGTTAGTAAATAGCATCACTGGGACACAAATCCAGTTTGTCCCACTACAAAGTCTACTTTCACTTGTATACTTGTTATGATTTGGTTTTTATCCAGAAAATTAATGAGTATTTATTATTCTAGTTCATGGACTTTGAAATTACTTAAAGGTTGTTCATGAAAAACAATGTACAAATTTTAACAAGTACTTCTGAGGTAATCCACAAAGATGCTCTTCCTATAAATACACAATTCCTTTTTTGACAAGTGGCTAATGAGAGTTGCATACATTTTGAAATGTCCCCCCAAATTCATGTAAAAAAAAAAAGGCTTGCTTGCTAGCTGATGGGCTTGTTGGAAAGCAATTGCATCATGGGAGCTCCATCTTTTATCAAGTGGATTGATCCATTGATGAGATCATAATTTGATAGCATTATTGGGAGGTGCTGGAAACGGGGCGAGATCTAGTTGAAGGAAGTGGGGGCATGAGCTCGGGAGCTATATCTGGTCCCTGGCTCCTCCTTCTTGGGCTCTTTCCCTTTCTCTCTGCTTCTTGGTTGCCATAAGATGAGCAGCTCTCTTCTGTCAGATCCTTCTGCCATGATGTTTCTGCCTTATCACGGGCCTAAAAGCAGTGGAGCCAGCTGACCATGGACTAAAACCTCGGAAACTGTGAGCTAAAGTGAATTTTTCCTTCTTTAAGTGGTTTATATTGTTAAGTGGTTTATATTGGGTATTTGGTCACAATGACAGACAGCTGACCATACAGTAGCCAATGGTCCCTCCCAGAAAAGAGAATCTTCTGTGGGGATGGAAGATCCAGGAAGATTTGCTAGTAGAAATAAGCAATGACCCCACTCTTAGAAGATAAGGAAAACTTAGCTAAGCAAAGGAGAAGGAGAAGAGGAGGAGGTAGGGAAGGAGGATAAAGAATCTCTGTGAGTATAAGCACTGAGACAGGGTTAACGAGTGCATTGTGTTGAAGGGAAGGCACTTGGGGACAATTGTTCCAATGCACGTGAGAGGAGGTGAGGACAGCAGATGAAGAAAGGAGTTGAAAGGTAGAAAGAGAAGGAAATGAAATTTCAAGTGAAGAACAAGATGATTTCATTTATTTTAGCTTATGCTCACGACTATGAGATAATTGAGTAGAACAGGTGAATTTGGAGTATGGAAAGCTCCAGACCCTAAAGCAGAGAGGACAGGCTTTGTGGGAGACAGAAGACTTAAACTAAGCTCTAATCTGCCTGACTGCATATATGAAAAAAAGAAGAGATTGCTTCAAAGAAGATGTCACCATTTGGAGCCCTAGAGGCTCAGAAGACCTGGTGAGCTCTAGATGTAAGTAGGGAGATTGGAATGAGGGTAGATGATAGGGACGAAGATTTGTACAGGTTGTACATGTTAAGGTTGAGTCCACAGTGACCTCCAAAGTGGTTATGTCTGGGAATCACTTCAAGAAATGAAGCTGCAACTCAAGTAAGGGATAATTATGGAGGATTAAACCTCAGGGGAATGGCACGAATGCAAGTGATTTGGACCACAGAATTGGCATTCCCAAATACAAAGCCTTCAGGGTATCATTATGAAAAGGTAGGAGAAGAATATATATCAAAGAAGACAGAAGACAAGTGATCAGAGAAGTGGAATGATAAGTATAACTCGTGGAATTCTAGTGAAAAGGGCTGGGTGGGCTGTAGGCTCCAGTCTAGATGGAGTAAGTCAAGGGTTCATGGAATCAGGCACTTTTGAACTGAACCTTAAGTGAGAGGTAGAACTGCTATCTGCTATGTCTGGTTTAAGTATCACATTGTTTCTCTGGTGTGAGAAACCGAAAGGGTAAATAAGGACCAAAATGTATAATAGATATAGGAAAATAGGAAGAACCTGCTCAAATGGGAAGGAGAACAAGGGAGGGGAGAGAGGGAAAGGAAGGAACAGAAAAAGAAAAAAAAAGAATAGGAGGGAAAAAATGGAAACAAAGCTTTCATAAATAAGTAGGGAAAGAGGGGCTGAAGGGAGGAGAGGGGATTGGGGAAAAATGAAGAATCAAGATATATTACATACAGGTACAAATTCTCTATGATGGATGTGCTCATTATGCATATCTAAAATGTACCAATAAAATTAATTTTTAAAAATAAAAATGAGTGAAAAAAGAAAATAAATAAGTACAAAGACTGAATATAGATTTTAAGAAAAAAAGGATAAATAAATAACCTTAGACTAGCAAATTTCAAGACTAGGTGGACTAGAAATATACATACTGTATGTATATGTACATATAGATATAGATATATATGCTAACTTCTAGAACTTAAGAATGATAAGCTTGATTTGCCTTTAAGGAAAGAAAATGGAGTAGTAGGACATTCTAGGCAAAGGGATCAGCAAGAATAAACATTCAAAATTCAAGAGTAACCTGTAACAGTTAACTTGGACATATCTTTAACTCAGTAAATGTGTACTTTGATCATTTCAAGTGCATATTTGATATTCTCAACTCAATTGTATGCTTCTTGTTCCTGAGGGAGTCTGTCTCCTATCTGTTTGTTTTGCACTTATCTCAATATTACGTGGTGAAAGTATCTGCTAGGTGCTCAATCCAGTTGACTGACTGAATGACTGGTACTAAGAAAGGGCCTGAGAGTCCATAAACAAAGAAACCATTCTAAAGATGGGAAGATCGAAATATCTTAAGAAAAAAACAGCATGTTAGTTGACTAATTTTATTGCTTTTTGAAGCACACTCCAAAAGAATGTTTTCCTCCTTTATTGTGGTAATGTCCAGTTAATTTTTAAGGTGATATGATTTACAAAAATCTATCACACAGTGTTCATCATACTTGCAATAATAATAAGAACAGCCTTGCTGCCATCAAAAGACATGAGCATTTTCACCTTTCAATCTCTGGGAAAGCCAAAACTGTCTGAAACCATTTGTTAAGATATTATTTGTCAAATATTTAAAAATTAGAGCCATAATGAGATTTTTCATCCATAAAAGGAGACTCGAAATAATGTCCAAATTTTGTTATTGTAGCCTGAAAACAGCAAGTCTGATTTTTAAAAATCTGTATATGGTATATGTAAATGTTAAGGGCAAAAAGACTTTATCCCTAATTTTAATGTGAACCCATTTTTGAGATCCATATAAATACCCCTGTCCCTCCACTCCTCCACCAATAATGAAAGCCTGCTCAAACACTAAACTAAGCACAGTACTATTCATGCATACACACACACACACACACACACACACACACACATACACACACCATGTTCATAAAAAATACATTATCAAGGGACAAGTGTTTACGGTAAAGAGAAGGCTGACTTTCACAAAGATGTCTGTGAGTTCTAATTAGTGCTAACCATTATGATGGATCTCTACAATATCCTGTTTAAATTGTAATTATAGTTGCTTACTCCGAGAGAGAGAGAGAGAGAGAGAGAGAGAGAGAGAGAGAGAGACTGAATCTTATGATTTTCTAAAAAACTTTACAGAAGAAAACAAATGAATTAGATTTCAGTTTATAAACTCATGTTGGTTATACAGTTACAGAACCTTCTGTATTAGTTATCTATTGCTAAATAACAAATTACCACCAAGCTACAGCTCTTTATTGTCTCATAGGTTCTGTGGGTCAGAAGTCTGGGCAAGATTTAGTTGCTCAGCGGCTCTTGTGAGCTGCACCCACAGTCATCGCGGTCTCACCCAAGTGGTTGTTGGCAAGATGCCTCAGTTCATCTCTGGTGGCCTTCTCCATAGGCTTTCCAAGCGTCCTCATGACGTGGCGGGTGATAGAGAGAAGGGAGGTGGGGGTCCCTGGGGACCACTGTCCAGGCTGCTGCCACACTGGCAATCTGATCGCACTGGCAAATTCCACAAGTATGTTCTTTAACTGATTTATGTATTTTATGTAAATATATGTGTTTATACAAGTACAACACTCTTTAATTTATTCATGTAAATACATATGGCAAGACACAGACTGGATGGAAGAATACAAGCTATGTCACTGCTGCATCTTTGCCTCAGTCAGTTACATTTTCTTTCTCCTGGGAAAATAAGGCCTCCAAAATGCAAGCTAAAGGGCTGACTGGTTAAAATCATTCCACAGAAAGCTTCTGTTTAGTTTTATAAAAGGACATTAATGAAGCCATTTAGAGGCTAACGAAAGAATTGTAAAGTAGAAATCAAACAATATAAATGATGACACTTGATAGAAGCTCTAACATCGCCCATTATTAGTGATGATACAAGTGCAACAATCCTGTAACCTAAGGGCTTGAGTAGGACTCAGGATAGAGCGCCTGCCTAGTATGTGCAGCACTCCGGGCTCCACCCCCAGCACCACACAAAAGGAATCCTCTAATATACTGTAATTCAGATCAGGCCAACAATTCTCTAAAGTGGGGGATGTGAGGGACCCATGTAATGACTATCTGTAATGAGAACCTACCCTCTGTAACTGCGGGTTCCAAATCCACAGGTTCAGCCAGCCATGGCCCCCAAATATTCAAAAACCATTTTTGTCTGTACTTTTTTCTTGTCATTATTCGCTAAACAATATAGTATAACAACCTTTCACATAGTATTTACATTGTACTAGGAATTATAAGTAATGCAGAGATCATTTCAAGCACATGGGGGCTAGGCTTTTTTCATAGCTCATATACTATTCCATTTTATATATTTGATTTTGACCACCCAGGTATTTCACTTTGTTCTTACCTGGTTCTGGTTTGACCATTGGTGAGGGTCATGTGACTCACCTGAAGGGTGCTACATGAGATCAAAGTAGCTCACGGAATTATGAAACACCAGTAGCTGGGAGGGGCTAATTGGCACTGGCTAGTGGGACGGTTGCGGGAGGGTGCAGATTTCCTCTAACAAGCAAGGGGGACTTTCTCTGAATCCAAGAAGTAAATGCTAATACCAGCTTTCAAACACAAAGGAACATAAAAGAATACTTGCCAGCTGTCTAGAAACACACCACTTGAAGGTACTGGTATTCTACAATTACTAGGAGAAATGTTTAAATTTTCAAGGTTATTTTCAATGTTGTTTTAACTTTGTCACATATATCTTTTTATATAAATGCCATGCTAATGTAAATTTTTCATGTTTTAGTGTTAAAACTTTTTGACTTTCAGCCAAATACTTACTTCTTTCTATCGAGAAATCTTAAAGCTCTGTCTACAACTTAAATGTATATGCATACACACTTATCTTTAAAAGAAAAGTTTATTTTTCAAGTGATGCCCGCAGGATATTTATTCTATTTTCTGAGCTGTGTTGTATGACAAAGCACAAAGTGAAACCCAGAGAGTGGGAAGAAAGGAAATGAGTCCTAAAGCCACTGTGAGGCTGGTTTCTCCAGGGTCAGAGAAATTCTAGCCTTTCCACTGCCAAGGGTGGGTCAGATTAGGAACAAATTGACCCAAAACTAAGCCTCAATATCATTCCTACACCAACTCCCTGTAATAATTTACAGTCTGCAATCAAAATAAAATAATCTCTTCAAAAACCTTGTGCTTGTATGGTTCAAACTACAAATTAGTTCTCATTTTTGTTTCATATTTCATCTGCTTTAACTTTCACTCCACTAAGGTAGAAAAAAATCACACTCTTCTGATGATAGATATACCTAAATTTTAAATAAGTGGTGAGATATACATAAATTTTAAATAAGTGGTGATGTTGTTTTAATTTCATAAAGATATTGAATGAATTTTTTAAAAACTGCCAGCGAAAAAGAACATTCTCCAGTTGGAAGCCTCTGTCACCATGCAAAAGCAGTTAGGCTCAATCCAAACAGAAAGTATGTATTTTCAGTTCTCTGTTCCATCAAATCAGCATACGATAGCAAGTTTCTGGATTCTTTCAATTAATTTTTGTCTGAAATTTACTTATATTTTGAAACATACTTTTATGACCAGTTTAACAGGAAATTGATTAGTTTTTAAAGGTCAATTAAAAACGTGTGTGTGTGTGTGCGTGCATGAGAGAGAAAGATGAAGGAGGGAGGGAGAGACTAGCTGGGAGAGCGGGGCACCTAGTATATCTCTTGATGTATAATCAGCATACAGGAAGTAGTTGTTTCCACCCTTTCTCTTCCCAAATAAGAAAATTCACTCCTGTGTGCCATGCAGACTGAGATATTCCAATTATTGAGATAGACGTTTAGCATCACTTGTGCGTAGTTCATAAGGTTATTGCTTAAGCTAAGTGATCTGTTGAAGTACTGTTTTTGTTACACTACCCCCTTATCCAAGGCCCTTTAAAGGTTCTATTCCGTATTATTACAGGGATGGGTTTCAAATGCCAGTCCCAGATGGACTTCTGTTAAGTCAACGTGACCACCTTTGTCAGCACCAAGGATACCGAAAGATACTTAAGCCATCGCTTCAGGGTGTTAGTCATTACCTTTAGCAACGAAGTACTCTTTTCCTCACTCTGTCCATTAGTTTTTCTTTCTCAGGTTTGTGTTCATTTGACAATTATGTGTTGGACACCAACTGATATAGGGTATTTCACAAGTACTGAGAAGACACTTATAGATAGACATATCCCTGCCCTCTAGGCACTATCTGTCTACTAAGTAAAACAGCCTCAGTATTACTAGCTTCTTTAAAGTTCAAGATGGGAAAAGAGGCAGTACTCTGAGGCCATCTGAGACGTTCTCAGGGAAGAGGTGACATTTGATCTGAGCCTTGAAGGATGAGGAAATGAGAGGGACAGACTTCTCCGGAAAGGAAGTGTGAGGAAGGTACAGCTAGGGGTAGGGCGTGCAGCCAGGTTGGAGAGGGCCTTCAGTGCCTTCAGAAGTTATGCTTTGTAGCCATGTGATTTTTGTGCCAACAATTAATGTGATAAAAATCATGGGCAGAACTCAGCTGAGAGACCCGTGTTGGCACTGAGACCATTGTCTTGGTGACCTAATGGTGGCAAGTTGCAGATTTGAACTTGAGGGAAGACCTTAACGAAGGAGGCTTGGTTTTCTGTTTCTTCTTTCACCCTCTTTCTTTTTGTCTTTTGCACTGGCCCTGTTCTCCACCTCACTCTTGTTATCACTCTTCCCTGCCTATGGCTTAGGTGTTCCTGGGGACCTCGGGCTAAAGAAGCTACCTTGTGTTTAGGGTAAGCTCTAAAATTAAAAAGGGGTCCAAATCTCCATTTCCTTTCTCCTGCCAATGGATGGGGCTTACTCGTCATTCAGCTACTGAAAACCCAAATCCCATTATAATCCAAGAATTATTTTAAGGGCTGTGAATGTAGCTCAGTGGTAGAGCACTTGCTTAGTACCTGCAAGGTCCCAGGTTCAATTCCCAGCACTACATAAAGAAAAAAAAAGAATTATTTTAAGAGACAGAGGTAAAAGAAGTGACATTTTTCACTAGTATAAGAAACTCTGCCAATCAAGTCTTATTTTTAAAAAAACTGTAAACAGTTATGGGGAAAAGAACAAGAACTTCAAGTGGACTCTGGATAGTTCAGTGTTAATGTTCACGGAAATAGTTCTGTTGTATACATCGACTTTCCCTCCTCTCGTCCAGCAAAGTATTTCATGCGTGGAAAACACTTAGCTGTGTCTTGGGTTCACAGGAAAGCAGGAACCCCCAGCAGCCTTCAAGTTCTTATTCTTTCTTCTTCCCACTATCCAGTAAGATAGTATTTGCCCCATGGAGTTTTTCCCTTTACATAGCAAGATCCTGAAAATGATGTCATTCAGACTTGGCAGAGTTGTGTGCTTTTTACAGGAACTCCTTGGGCTGGTCATTCTTGGGTTGGTTTGTTTGGGTTTTTAAAATTTTTTAATATAAATAAAGTGACCAACTGTCCAAATGTGCTTCGGCCTCCCTGAACAAGATTATGTTTGACATGTTGACACTGATGTCTATTGGAATTTATTTTTCTTTTCTCTTTTTCATAATTAGGTGAGACCTCAGGCATGTACTAGAAGTACAAGGTTAGAAACATCACCATAATTTTGGGGGGTTTTTTGTTTGTTTGGTGCCGGGGATCGAACTCAGGGCCTTGTGCTTACTAAGCAAGTGCACTACCACTGAGTCAAATCCCCAACCCTACACTGCCGTGATTTTTATGGTGGAAGGAAGCTGGCAAATCTAGCCTAGGACTGCATTTGAACCCCAGTTCTGGCTACCGTGCACACGACAGATAGGATTTCCACCTCCAAGCCCCTGTCATTACACTTTGTCCTGTCGTGTCACATTGTGTGAAAAGAACAAGAAGTCACACTAACTTATAGGACAGTCACACTGTAGGACTAGCACAATGTCAAGAGAGGCTAAGGCTGTCCTACACCCCTTCACTGTGGCCTTCCTTCGTGCAAAGGGCCAATCATCTGAGACAGTCTTTTATTTAACAGGCAAAAATCCAAGAGTAATTAAAACAGTAATAGTAACACCCAACAAGAGAAACATGCCGTGTTTAAAGATGAAATCCCAGCAGCACTGAAGGCAGCAACACTTTGTCGTCGAGGAGGAAAAGAGATCTCCAGATCAAAAGTAAAATCCACCAATGACTTACTAAGCTGCTCTGGGGCAGAAAAGGAAAAATTTACTAATTCATTCTATGCTTTTTCGGATGAGATCATGGTGCTGGGAGAAGTTAAGATTTGAAAAATTTCTCCAAAGTTCTAAATTTTGCAAAGAACTATTTTCGTAACTAATTTCATAAAGTCAAGTAAAAATGACTAAAGAACACGATCTCTTTGTTTAATCTGGTAGAAGGGCAGGCGTGATTATATTGTCACTAGTCACCACTAGCTCTTGCTTGAACCTTGAAAAAAAGCCCGTATGAATAACAAGGTAGAAGCTTCATAACAGGATCCCGGTTGTTTTCTTTCTGTTAAATCTGTAAGTCTATCCTGATTTTATCTCTCTGAAGATTTCTGGATATTTATAACATTAGGAAAGTCTTGTTTCTCTAACTCAAGGTCTTCACGAAAAACATAATCATAAAAGGCATTTTTATTTAAAATAAAAACGCCAAATTCTAGAAAATTTCTCCGTAATTAAAAAAAAAAAAAGAAGTTTCGGTTTAACTTGGTTCACTAGTATCTATTTCCAAAGACTCATTCAAACTGTTTTTCAGAAAACACTTTCCCCCAAATTATCCCAAATACCTTGTTATACATAACTTCCTTGTTGAATACATGCAGTTTAGAGCTAATTTATTTTTCTCAGCTGTGCCTTCAGACCCATCTATTGCAAAACTCTCCTCCCCTGGCTAACAGCAATTATTTCTTATCAAGGTAATTTCTGAATGCTACATAGAAGAAAATGGAAAGAAAAACATGTGCTGTTTTCCTGAAAACGCCTGCTTTGAAATAGTATTTCAGAAGTGACACAAAACAGTAGATGGTGTACATTTCCTTCTGGGTTTTGCCTATTGAGAAGATGTCTGACTCCTCAGTCAGAGGCCTCAGGACCCCTCAGTTGGTAAGCTGTGTCCCACTTTTAATCCCAAAATGAGTTCCAGCCAGGTTTTGTGCTAACTCATGTCCTGTGAGTTTTGTCAAGTTGGAAAGGGCCTAGTAAATAAAAAGCCATTTACAGAATCAGCATTTGCTTCAGAGGCCCTAAGAAAATCCTCAAGACACCATATTTGAAAAATATTTGAAGATTGTTCACTTGAGTAAATACTTAAACCTGCCCTCCCTCACTTTCTCGGCCCGCAGCCATATTACTCACCCTCAAAGAATTCATCAATATTCAACTGACTCCCTAATTTGCTGATGTAGCAAAAGGAGTTTAATAAAGAAAGCTGTTGCCATTTTTCTTTAGAGAACACACCACAAACTCAACTTTCATCTTTCAGCGCTGGAATCTTCTGAATTTATGTAGGGAAATAAATGCTTATGTGCAGCAACCCAAGCAAATTTGCCCATCCAGCCTTAAAAGCCCAAGAAAGCTTTCACCCCGAGGGCACCTGAGCTTTATAAATGGTCTAGCTGAGGCTTCAGAAGCTTGTCCAGTCGTGTCTGACAGCCTGGCAAACTTTCAGCCCTGTTCGCGAAGGGGTTTGAAAATATTAATGAGAAAATTGTAGCTCATAATAGGTTTCAGCGTCCGTCGAAACTGTACATGTTATCAGCCGTTTTCAACCCCTTCCCGTAAAGGAAACCTAGGTCTAGCTTGCCACACTCTGGAAGACTCTACTGTCTTTCCCTCTCACACCTTCACTCTTTGAGAGCGCCATTGCAAAGAAACTCGACGTGGGATTTTACCTCAGCTCTGCGGAAATAGCACAGAAAAACGCATAAGAGTCACGGAGCCCAAGACACTGGAGCTCCGAGCACGGTGGAATCTGTGGTTTTGTTTTTGTATACTGATTTCGTGCTTGTGCGCGCGTGTGTGAGTGTGCGTGTGCGTGCGTGTCTGTGTGTGTGTCTGTGTGTGTGTGTGTGCGCGCGCGCGTTTCACTGCTGCTGTTTCTTTTAGGTACCTGACCCACCCCACCCCCACCCCCCCAGCGCCGGCGCGCGGTTCCTGATTGTCCCGCGCGCACTCTCCAAGCTGCAGCAAGTTCAGCTTCCCGGGGAAGAGTGTGCTCACAGCTACTAGAGCGCCGCTCCGGCTCCGCTCTCCGCGGTCCACGGGTTTCCTTGCTAGTCCGCAGCACAGCTCAGCCCACCGAGTCAGAGTAGAGCCGGGGTCACTGACAGCTGCCAAAGAACCGGTCTCTGCCGGTGTCCCCAGGCCAACTTTCTGAGCAGCTCCTCGCAGAGCGTCGCGCGCGCTACCCACCTGCTCCGAAGTCCCCGCGGCCCCTCCCGGGACCGCGGTGCCCAGGGTTGTGACGGCTGCAGGCTCGCGCTACCCCATTGCTCTTTACGTCTGGATCCCACTGAATTCGAGCCCTACTTGTTCGAAGATTTGTCCCACCCGGGACAGGAGAGATAGAAACTGTGTTCCATTTTCTCTGCGTTCAGGCGCTATAAGGGATTTCTCTCAATTTTTCCGTACAACATTTTGCAAATATACAAGAAAGTTGAAGGGACAGTATAACGAACTTCTGTTTATCCACTCACCAGGATGCAACAACTGTTAGTATATTGCCATACTTTCTCTCTGTGAGCGTGTGCATATACGTGTTAGCTGCATCCTTCGCGAACTGCAGACATCTTGACATTTCACCTCTCTACAGCTTGGCATGCATCTATCTTCTAAGGAGGAGGACGCCCTCTTACTTACCTTCAATACCATTCTCACACCTGTGAAAGAGTATCGTTCCTACCAGCTTCCAGCGTCCAGAATCAGGACTCACTTTCCTTCCTGTTCCCCCACTTCACTCTCAAAATCCGTTTCCCGTCTTGGACTGGACACGTGTGTAAACCATTTTTCCCTCCCTCCGTGCTGTGTGCCCCAAACAGACAGCCAGGACACAAGGCACTCAGCCTGTCCCGGGGGCTTCTCTACCTAAGAGCTTGGCAGAGTGGCCAGGACAGGGGAATCAACAGAGTGGGACTCAACCGCGCAGAGAGCGCTACACTCATGCAGTCTGAAGTCTGTTTCCTCTCCCAAACCATTTCCATTTCAGGCACCCCCCTGGAAGAACAGCGCCAGAGGCTTTTCTGAGTCACTGTGTGCCCTCATGGCAGCTCAAAGGGCATCGCGCGGGGACTCGAGAGCGCAGTGTGGCCTCTGTCCCAGTGGATTTCCGCGTGCGCGCTACGCTACCCTGCACCCTTGGCTTTGCAGTCTTTCATTCTCCCTTTTAATTTCTGACCCCCCCATTACAAATACTCTGTACAGTATTCGGCAACTGTGGGCGTCCCGTGCCCTTCTCGGCCCTCGAGGCTGAGGGTCAAGGCTGTGGCGCCAAGCGCCCCCTCCCTTCCCTAGAGCGCCCTCCTCTCCCCTCCCCCCTTCCGCCCCGGGGCCCGGAGGGGAGCGGGAGAGCAGGGGGCGGGGAGCCAGAGCACCGCCTGGCCACGCCCCCCGAGCCGGCTTTTTCTAGGGCTGCTGCTCGGGGCTCCGGGCTGGCTGCCTCAGCTCGCCCTCCCGGGTGCGCTCCTCTCGGGCCCTCCGCCGCGCCGCGCCGCTCCGTTCCGCCTCCGCCACGCCTCTGTCTCCGAGCTCCGGCTACTGCCAGCGCGGGAGCCAGCCCTCGGCGCCGCGACTCGGCTCTTCGTCCCCGCTGCTCCGTGCCTGGCACCTCGCGCCCTGCGACTTCGCAGTTTCCGTCCTGGCGCGCGCTCGCTGCCCCCCCCCCCGTCTCTGTGTGTGTCTGTCGGCCTCTGTGTGCCTGTCTCTGTCTGTCCCTGTCTCTGTCTCTGTCTCTGTTTCTGTCTCTCTCTCTCGTCGGTCTGTCTTTCCGCCTCCCCACCCACCTTTTCCTTCCTCCCTCCGTCTCGATCGCTTGCTGGTTCGCTACCCTTCAGACACAGCGGAGCAGCCTCGCAGGAAAATCCCAGAAACCTTTGCAAAAAGCTTACAATGAAATTTAAGAAGTTCTTCGATTTCGGCGCCATTTTCGAGTGGAGCGAGAGGTGACATGCGATTTTTTTTTTTTAAAAAGGGACTTGTTGGCTGGCCTTTTCCCCAGTTGTAACATTGGTTAAAGGCAGACTGAAACGAATCTGATGATGATTCTGAAAAAGGTTCTGTGTCGCTTTGGGGTTGGAAAGCACGTCTTAGGGGTTGGAGTTGGGGGCGAAACAGATTTTTACAGTGTTTAGCAAATGAGTGGGGCCGAGGAAATTCTCAGGAAACGGGCTGAGAAAAAGTTAACGTGGAGGGGCGGGGAGAGAAAACTGAGTCTGGGGCCTTGACCGACTGTCAGCCGCCAGGGGGTCTGGAGCGACTGGTTTTGACAGAATGTAAATGGACTTTTGGAGGCTTATTTGTAAGCAGTAAAATATGCTTTGAAAAGGAGTATGAGATTCATTTTACATTGTCTCTCCTGAATTCAGACTTTCAAAGTCGCTCAGTTTTCCCTGTAGGGAACTTGACGTTGAGAAAGTTTGGCTGGAACGTGCAGATGGAAGGTACCTTGTGGGTTTGAGATGTGGGAAAACAAGGCATCTGCAAATTTAAAAGATACTACGTTGCAAACATGAACTGTGGAAGAGGTGTAAATCATTGGGCCAAACGTTTGCAGCTCAGAAAGGGGTGGGGCCATGGCAATTCGAAAGTATCGATTCTTTTGTCTATTGTATCAGCGAATGACCCTCTCCAGAAGTGACAAGACGCCTCTTTGTACTTTTTTTCGTAAGTAAATTTCAGTCTAAGGGGAAATACATCAATTGAGGGAGCAAGGTGGCTTTTTAGGGCTGTAAATCGTTGTACTGCCACTGGAAGAGAAGAAATGTATAAAGGAATTCGATTCCAGTGAGTTAGTTTTTACGGAGCAATCTTGAAGGCCCTCTTGCCTTTGACATCGATGTTATTTCGAATGAACTTTTGTTTTTCTAAGTAGTCAACTAAGGAAATGTTGCATTAGGAATGACTTTAACATCTGATATGAGGGCTCACATAGTTGTGTAGAACGTAAACTATTTCACTGAACACAATTATGGACTTTTAAAGTGTAATTGTACTTTTGCTAAACATGTTTCTTTTTTTCTTTTTAAGGGCAACCAACGACTTTTTTCTCCATTAAACTCAAAGGTCAATGTAAAAGTTATTTGTTAATATAGCCAAAACGGGATGGAACTTACAGGCATTTAATTTTACTGACTTGGGGATTGGGGTTATTATTATTAATGACTTTGTTAATCGCGACACAAACAGTGTATTTGTTAGCACTGGATCTCAGTCCATGACGTTACGAATTTTGTACTTACTCTCATTAAAAATCGCACATTTTATTAACTAATAAGTAGGATATATAACATTCATTGTAGAGGTTTTATGAAACCAACAAAATTATTAAATGAAGCAAAACATTTAGGGTATTTAGATACATTGGATAGCCCTTGTAATAAAATGTATTTTGACTTTTAAGGTCACTATAGTTTAGGTTTTATTTTAATTTTTAAGTTTGTGATTGAAGGTTTAAGGGTGGGGTTTTTCCTTATGTTTACTTAAATACTTTGTTTAAACAAAAGGAGGGGGATGCAGGCAACTCGCTGCAAATATGTGTCCATTTAAAAAAAGAAAAAGCAATATCAAATGAGTTAACCATTAAGGAGTATGCACAGTTCGGGCCATTTCAGGACATGAAAGAGTTTCTGTGGAGCTGCTTGAGAAAGGAAGGACTAATTTGATACTAAGTATTTAAACATTTGATTTGTATTTTGATAGATGACATTGATAGGTATAAATTATTTATAAAGAAGTTTGGGCAACCAGCATAATATGGAGACATTCAGGTGTTTCATCTACAGAAAATTGTCACTTATTCTTTGCCCCTAAAAATAACTCAAAGCAAGCTGTTTAAGAATTAAAAAAAAAAAAGACTAGCAGTGAGTTAAAGAAAACATCTGATGCCTGTGTAGACAAGTCTGTATTTCACAGCTACAGTATACGCTAGAATTAGCCAAAGGTACCAGAGAGTCTTGGTTATCTCCTTTAACCCAGCTGTGTCTCTTTCTGATAAATGAGGTTATTTGTTTGTCTAACTGGGGACAATGAAGGAGACTTATAATATACAGCAGAGAAGTTTCACCAAGACTTTGAAGCTGGCAAGAGTGATGGAGATGTTACCAAATGGTCTCAAGTTATTTAATCTTATTTTTCATCTACTTGCAGAGGTAAGATTCTCCCCCACCCTAATTTCTATTGCCTGTCACTCAGCTTTTCACCACTACACTTTTCCAAGGTTCATCCTCCAGAGGAAAAATGACAGCCACACTCTTCACTGCACCTGCAGATCCTGGGAATCAAATGGTGAAGTTATTAAAAGTAGGTCAATTTGGAGTGATGTGTCCTAGTCATAAATTGAATTTAACTCTCGCCATTGGGTGGGGTAGGGTGGGGCTTCCCTCTGGTCACCCAGTCCTTCTTCACCCGCAGGTACCGCTGAGCGATCCCCCTCATTGACTCCGAGGGGATGCAGCAGCAATTCATGTTTTGAAGTTCTCTAAACGGTTCAAAACGTGAGGCGCTGCTATACCCCCTCGTGGGAAGGCAGAAAGAGGGGGTCTGCTGGATGCGACCAGGCGCCTGCTCAGCATAAGGCCAGCTCGCTGGGAGTAGGTAAGTGGGCCAGGGTTTCTGTCTCTTCTTTGTCGGTCTGTGCCCTTTCCCGCCCTTGGTGGCTCAGCCTCGGTCAGGGGAGGGGTAGCATTGCTCTGTTGGACTGGGAGGTGGCGATCTGCCAGGGGCCACTTGCAGGCGATGGGCATCTAATTTGGCATAGATGCAGTGCCTTGCCCTCAGCCGTGCCCTAGCAGCGGGAACAGTACTGCAGTGGGGGATCTGTGCTCTGGAGTGTTGTTTCTGCTGCCAGGGCAAGTCTGGGACTTCCAAACAGGCACATCCACAAGGTAAGTCTCAGCTCATCGCCTGCCGTGCCCACCCTGGAAGCAGTGAGACTTGAGACTAGTGCACTTGTCCTCCACACATTTGCCCATCTTTGAATATGTGACTGGGCATGACAGGCTCATTTTAGCACCCCCTTTCTCCACCCAGATAAAACTGAAAAGACCCAAAAAAGCCCTTCCCGATCACCTGGTAGAGTAGGGCCACAAGAAAGAAAGCCCATCTTCAGTGCCCAACAAAGAAATGGGGGAGGTGTCCAAAAAGGAGTGGAGGGAGGTCAGAAGGGTGACTGCATGGTGTCCCCACATCTCTCCATGGTTCCTGTCCTGTGTGTGGAAAGGATTTTGGGGTTCAGGAAAGATGAACAGGCCGTTTCCCACAGCTCCCCTCCCTTCTCCCACAAGGTGGAGCTTCCCTGTAGCTCAGGCATCCAAGAAGGGTGAGGCCTGGCAGGCAGGCAAACCAAGGTGGCTTGGGAAGATGCTGACCTGGTGGATCTGGGTCTGAGGCCTGGAGAAAGAGCAGGGACCTGGGGGGCGGCAGGGCCGGGGTGGCTCTACGATGAGGCTCTGCCTTCCCAGCTTCTTTTTGTCCCCCTTTTCCAAAGGCTGGTTCCAGAATGTTACCATGGAGGGCCCACCCCAAGACACCCTTGTTGCCCCAGGGGCCTCACAGGAGGCCCCACTGTCAGGGCACTGACCCACAGCACCTGAGCTGTCTCCTCGGGGGCTCTTTGTGACTCCAAAACTCTGCACGATGTGGCTAATTAGTGCTGCGCATTTGTAGTTCCCAAAACCACCTCCACCCCTCCCCGGACTGGCCCTTTGAGCCTTCAGTGAGAAAACGGGGTCTAGAAAAGTGGACTGGCTCTCTATCTGAGGTCTTAGTTTTTGTGTGAAAATCACTTCAGATAATTTTTTTGATCTGAAGCACGGGCAGGGAAAGGACTGGCAAACACTTCCCATGCTTTTTGTCATCTTAAAAGACAAAAACAGAAGCACACAGTTGGCTTGTCTGCTGTATTGGCTGCCTTGAACTGGTCTTCCCCGAGGGAGCGGGCATGGGACCCCAGAAGATTTCCAGTTTGGGGAGGCCCAGGGTTCCTGGGAGTGCAGAGAGGGGAATCCGGCTCCAGCCTCCCCAAAAGCTCGCTCTCCCAGGTTCCCTCGCGCCAGGGAGGCATGGGGGCGGCGGACCCTCTGGCTCCCGGGGTGCGGCGAGCCGCGACCTCTGCCGGGCCCGGGCTCGGGGCCGCTGGCCTCCACGCGGAGATGCCCGCGCTGCTCCCGGCCGCCCCGCCCGCTCCGGCGAGGGCCCCCCTGGCCCGCACTCCCCTGGCGCGAAGGGCGAACAGGTTCCCGAGTCCGCCTGCCATTGCGCTTGGGGTGGAGGCGGGGCACCTTGAGGTCCCCTTCTGTGGCTCACCAGCTCCTTTCTCCCGGTTCTGTGTGGTTCTCTCGAGTCAGAGGAGAATGTCAGCAGGCTCCGGAGGCGCCCAGCCCTCCTGAAGACCCCGCCTGCGCCGTCTGGCTCCCTGCAGTGGGCGCCTGCAGGACCCAGGTGAGACGCAGGAACAAGTGATCCTGACCTGGGGGCGTCGCCTGCCTCCCAAATGTAAGCGACCCTTTGCCGGGGGCTCCCGAGAGGCGCAGAAATTGGTCTTGTCCACCCAAGCCCTGTCTGCACGGTGCCCTTTTCTGACTTAAAAACATTGCTTGCACCTTTTATTTACACCAAGTTGCGGCGTGCCTAGATTTTTCTCCAAGATCGAAAATGTGAATAAAGCAGTATTTTAGCCAAACATTTCTGTGTCAATTAAGAAGATGGCAATTCGTTCGAGACTATAAATTCTCTTTAACAACTCCCTAAAGTATTCTTTGAAATTGTTTTTTTCAATAATCTAAACGCGCATCATATTGTGTGGGAGAGTTGTATAAAGTGAATCATTTTATAGTCTGCTGATTAATGGACCCAACGTTACTGCCTTCAACGCGGCACCTTTCCATTGTTTTCTTGTTTTTTCCCCCAACACATGTTATTTGTTAGCTAGGAAGCTGCGTGCACGCGGCATTGTATAAAGTTTGTTACGCAGACATGGTTCTTAGAGCGGAAAAAGTTCAGTCTAGTTCTAAATCCAAACCGACGTTTCTCAAGTTGGGGGACAAGATACACAGGTTACTTTGATAACCTAGGACATTATTTTGTACAAATTTTAATCACAGGACTAGTTTTTGAAGGCATCCAGCATCTCCAGTTAACAGTACTGATTCTTTTTCTTTTCCCAACAAAGGAACACTACATCAACACTCTTGGTGGGGATCTGGACACAGAAGACTCCTGTTTCAAGAAAATACAATCATCCTTCAAAGGCTGTAATTTATATGCATTTTTAACTTACTAGGTATTGAAAACCACCCAAATGTCCCACTGTGGGGGGAGGGGCTAAAATATAATCAATCATGCAGTGTAATGTTATACATACTTTCAAAAATGTTCTTGGAGGATATTTTATGGTCTGTAAGTCCGAAGAACCCTCTCCCGCCACTGCTTTCTCCCTGCTGTCCCCCATACCCACGCTTTCTTTGTTCCAGTTGGCATGTAAACTTGTTTTTCCCGCCAAATAGCCAAATGAGTCACTTATGATGGGAGTGTCAATTGATTTGAGCAGATGTGTGTCAATGTTACTTGGAAAACTAGATGCCAATAACCAGGGCCACAGAAAAAGGCAGTGGTTGCAACTCTGTAAAATTAATGTGCGTGTGCACAGACAAGGACAGAAGTGGAAGCCCAAACAGGAAAACAGTTGGATATACTCCAGTGCTGGGAGAGTAAATGACTGTATGCTGCTTTTGATTTCCACTAATACAGGCAACTGTCCAATTAAAAAAACCTAATAAGGACTCTGCAGTGCAAATTATTTTGCAAATTGTTTTAAAACACCATACCTGTCAACTCATCAGGGCAGGGGGTACAGCAGGGGAATGGGTTTGTTCCTGGAATTCCGAGACTCCTGGACCATAGCGTTCAAGGCAACACTTAGGGCACACATAATTCTACAGGGTGGGAGTTAACATACAGGCAGCTTTCCTGAGAGACTGTGCGAGAGGAAAATAAAAAGTTTAAGAAGCACGCCTGGGGAAGATTGATGAGAGTTTATTGATAGAAATTAAAAGATTTTTGAGTTGGGGGACTGTTTCCACATTGGCATAAATTTCTAGAGATTTCTTTCCCTATTGGCCTGCAGTATTACTCTCATAACTCTAGAGCTTTATATATACATTTGTACTTAAAGTTATTGCATTCTCTTAAATGAAAAAGTCCATATACAGCAATCGTAGGAAATGTGCACCTCCCTGACCCCCACCATATGCCCCACTCGTACCCACCCATTAGTTACTGCTCACTAAATGAACAAGGATCTGCTAGCTCTTTCCTGATATTTTACCTATCTGCACCTTTGCCTCCTTCCCAAGCCCCGCAGTTGATCTCTTTGGCAAGTTCAGAAGGGCCTAAACAACTGTGGAGACAGTAAATTGAGTCATTGGGACCCCTGAAAGACTTCCACTTCCTGTGGCTGCCCCAGGCTTGAAGCCCTCCCCTTACACTATTGAGCTCTCTAACCTGAGCAACTTCTGGGAATGTGGGGAGGAGGCCCTAGTTTCACCTCTAGTGTCAGAGAGCTGAGAACAGTGGAGCAGGCTGAGAGACTTGGTTGTTCTGAAGCCTGAATCTCTGAGGCAGCGCACCCCCCTTCAGTTTCCCCACCTCTACTTGCTCCGGGACCAGATTATTATCCCAAGACCAGATCTTTTAAAGGGCTGGCCACAGAGACACAATCTTTAGAATCGTAATCCTAACATGTTGCCATCGTGTTGTGCTCTTATCTACTTTTCCCAAATGCTTTCATGTTTGTTGCTTGCAACAACTTTGAAAGATAAGTAAGCAGAGTAAGGCAGTCAAAAACAATTACAAACAAGAAAACCAGGGTCTCTGGAGGGTAAAGATCTGTCCCAGGATAGTCTCTGGGATCTCTTCCTCCAGGCCTGATGCTGTGCTGCACATGTCCTTACCTGTTAATCAGAAGCCACTATACAGTAGAGACTAGAGCAGGAAATGGAGTTGAAGTAGTGTGTTTGGTTAGAAAAGTGCCAGGTGAAACTGACTGGTCTTAAAATGAGCTGGACACTTCCCAGGTGAGGCCCAAGATTGACTCTTGGATTGCAAAGTAGTGACTATGGGTCAGCCAGCTGTGTAAGTCGATGTGCACAAACCAAAAAAAGTGTGAATTAAAATTCATTCTAAAATACTCAGTCCATATTTCATATTTTCTTTAGGTATTTAGATTCTTTAGATTCACCCAAATTAATCTTAAGGAAACAAATGGAATGTCCAACCATGGGATTAATTTAGTCACTCACTCATAGAACCTTTTCTGGCTATTACAAAGAATAAAGTTTACCTAGAAACCTGAAAAATGCTTATGATAGCAAAATCAAGGAGGCACAATCACATGAACTCCAATGACTGAAAAGTAAGAGCAGAAACTGGAGAGGACCTGTAAAACAAACATTACTTGCTGCTTAATAGTGGTAGGATTAGACTAGAAGATTTTTCGGTCTCTAGTTTTTCATGTTTTTTCGTTATGCTGTGGCTTTCGTTGTCAAACGTAATTCTCTAAAAAAGTATTTAGGGGTCATAAATGATACCGACGTTTTGGGTCAAGAATGCAGAGACCTCAGACATTTCGGGGATCATCATGTCACGAGATACCACTGTGCACTTGTGACAGATTGATAACTGAAAGGTCTGGGAGCCACTCATCTTCCCAGCCATACATGTGGTAAGTATTACAAGAGCAATCTATGAAAAGATCAGGAGGAAAGTGGCTGCCATCGAATGGGGGCATGAGCTGTGTTTTCATAGGAGTTCAATGTGAGTATCTTTAACTATTGCTTTAAATTTCTATTTAGTGAACTGAAGCTCACACAGAGTATATGGTTTTATATTTAGGCTAGAATGCTAAAGAAGTTAGGTTCAAACAAACCATAACTAGAAAAATATAGCTGCAAGCATTATATATACAAGCTTATCTTTAGTATGTTGAGGCCATACACATGGTCAAGAATAAACACAAAAACTGCATGAATAGAATGTCAGTGAAAAAGAAAAATATGCTTTTTTAGTATTTTTAAGGATGGAAATTAGGAACATCTGAATGACCAACAGCAAAGGATTGCATAAAATATTCTGTATTTAATACAATGGAATAAGAGGCCTTCATTTAAAATAATGTTTCTGAAAATATTTTTGTGACATGAGAATGTACTCCTGATAAAGTGTTTGGTGATAAAAGAAATATGCAAACTATTTCCCTTCTCTGCAAGTATATAGGGAGCACTCTGCATACATAGTTTTTGAATCAGTGTACAGATAAAAAGCGAGGAGGAAATATATCAAAACATTATAGCGGTCATCTCTGAGTCTTGGTCGAATACGTGATCAAAGTAAGATGCCAAGGGCTAGGAAAGTAGCTCCGTGGTAGAGCGCACATGAGAGAACCTGAGTTCAATCCCCAGCACCAAGAACAAAAACAAAAAAATGATGCTAAACTATTTTTGCGATGTGTTCCTAATGTATAATATGAATGTATTGGGAACATTTTGCATTCATAGTTTTGTGTCAATAATATGGGAAAAAGGCCTAGAGGAAGTAGATCAAAAGTCTAAATGCGGTTATCTCTAAACTGTGGCACAATAAGCAATCAAAGAAAGATGCTCAACTGTTTTTGCGATGTGTTCCTAATATGCACTATAAATATATTGGGAACATTTTGCATGCATAGTTTTGTATCAATATACAGACAAAAATATGGACAGAAGAAACCAAAAATGTGGTCATAGTTATCTGTGGTTTGCTTTTATAGTTAAAGTAAGGTGCAGAATTATTTTTGCAATATGTTCCTGATATGTAATATATAAGCGTATTGGGAACATTTTGCATCCATAGTTTTGTATCAATATATGGAGAAAAGACTAGAAAGAAATATATCAAAATTTGAGTAATGGTTATGTCTGTGTTTCTAGTATTATAGGCGATGTTTGTTTTTCTCTTTGTGCCTTTATGTATTTTCCAAGTAATACTTGTATAAATAAAATGTATTATTCTTATAGCCATAATAAAACTTATTTTTAAAAAGAGTTTATAGTGTGTTTAAAAAAAAAAGCGTGAAGCCCTGACCTGGGGGTGGGGGAAGACTTCCTACTTGGGGAAACAGCGAGTCTTGAGCACATTTTCAAGCCTATCTGGGAACAAAGCTTCCGCTGGCTGTGCACTGCAAACGTGTGTTTTCTTTTGCTCTTGGCAAAGGAAAAAGAAAGTATATGTTAAAAATATAGCCATGAGAGAGTACTAAGAGTCATGTTGCTAAACAGACTGCTATCTTCTGTCTAATCAAAGTAACACTTTCAGAAGTAGAGAAAGTTGAACCAGGCTCCTCCTCCTCCAGGAGCAACTCAGGAAGGCAGTACTTGGATGCTCGCCCAGGGCCACAAGACACACTGGCCAGTTTGGGACATGCCCGAGTCGGGAAAGCACCTTACAGAAAGCCTAATTCCACTTAGCTAACCCTTCGCAGATGCATTTGCCCACAAATCCCGCCGAGCTCCACAATAGCCCCTAATGTTGGAGAGCACATGTGACCCTCGCGCCCCAGTTTAGTCATTCCCTGTCCTGGTAAGGGAGACAGAGCCGTCTGGTGGTACACACAGCCAGGGTCCGCCAGGGTGCCTCCCAACGGTTTTAGGGTTCCTCAACTGGGCCTCATCACAAGAAGAGCTGGAGTCCCTCTGAGCCTTCTAGAAGCACTCTGGGAAAATTGTTTTCTCCTCCAAATAATTATTTGCACTCTAGCAAGTCCGAACTACTGGATTATATTTTTAAGATGTATTCATCATGTTTCTTAAAGCAGAAGCTGAAGTTGTGAGGCAAACCTGTCCCTTTACAAAGACACGTTTGAGACCGTGCTTTTCACCTCCCGATGTCATATGCTTATTGTGCTCAGCAACAAATAATCAAACAGCTGTGCTCGACCTTTTGTTGCTCCTCTTTAAATTTTCATTAGCCTCTTTCTCTGCCACATTCCAATAGATTGAGCATATTGACTGGGTGCCTAACTGTGTACTCTGTTTGTAAGGAAAGTGGAGGATGCAAGAGAAGCAAGGGTTAAAGAGATATATGTATCGATAGATAGATAGATAAAGCTGGGGAGGTCTTGAGCACTGAAATCCCGTCCTCTGCCACCGGTACCCAGCAGGGATCAGCCGGGCCTCTGACTTTCTTTTGCTCCAGGTTTGATCACACAGAAACCTTGCTTTGCTAAGAATAGTCCAAGTGACTTCCTTTCCCCTAAGCCTCACTCTCATCCTTGCTTGACAGAGAGTGTGGAATAGGGAGACAGTGTGGCCAGGATCCCTTCCTAAACAGGAGCGCTCTCCTCCAGGCCTGAGAAAGAGGAAGACTCCCCAGTTTGAGTATGGATCTTAAGCCTCTCTCATTTACCGGTGAAGAAATCTCCAGTCCCTGAATTTCAGAGTAAATAAAATGTCCTGGCCTTTTGGCTCCTGCAGACAGCACTCCTGCTAGTTAGGACTAGGCCAAGCAAGTCTGGGGGAGGAGGCACAGAGGTGGGAGAGCTTCATGTTGCTAACAAGTCTGTCCAGCTCTCATTTTACAGAAGAGGAAATCGAATTGCACAGAAAGGAAGTAACTCTCAGAGAGGTCATGCAGAGAATTGGTGGCAACATTAGAACTTGAACCTTAGTCTCCAGGGCTCTTTCCACTCTGGTACCGGGTCCAAAGGACAGAGGGAGTGATCAAGGAAGACACTATGAAGGATGTGGGACTTATGCACACCTTCAAAGGTAGATAGGGCTGGAAGAGGTAGAGAGGACAAGCGAGGACATTACCCGTGAGGGAGAAGCACAGGGGTGCAGGTAGGAATATTGGTGGTGTCACCAGTAGTGCCAGGGGATAGTTAGGAGTAAACTGTTGAGGTCAAGTCTTTTTTCTCATTGCGGGCCATCCAGTCCCTTGAGGGTGTAACAGTGTCCCAAGTGGTGCAAAATGCCCCCAGAAAACACATGGTAAGACTTCCTAGGGTGCAGATTTGATTCAGCAGTGAAAAATTTTGAACATTGTTTTTCTGTTAAGCACTGATTTTAAAAGATCAAACTAAGACTTCAAAAATCATTTCAAGCATGTTTCAGGCTCCTCCTGGCTATCTCGGGACTCCCAATCCAGTCTCATTCCGGGGGAGTATTTATGCACTAATCTCTAGACATTTGGCTTTTTATTTGTTTTTTCCTGCCAGTACCCGATCCTCCTCGTCTTCTGATAACAGCTCCCTGGCTCAGCTCTTTTCTTTGGTGAACAGCCCTTCCCCCACTGCAGTCATGGGATTCTGGAGGGGCTGCCAATCACAGAAAGCAGCTGAGCTGCCCATCAGTCACATGACCCAGGATAGGCCAGTCACAGTATCCCATCCTCCTTTCCCTATTGGTCACCCTGCAGAAAGTTCGTGTGACCCTAGCCTAACCAATCAGACTACAGTACTTGCCTGGGATTTATTTCTTTTTTAATACTGAAACGGAGTCTCTTTCTTCTGCAGTTTTTAAACCTGTAATGGTATCTGGGTATGCCCTCCCTTTACCATTTTCTACCGTGTCCATATCCTTATTGGAGGATACCCAGCAGGAGAAAGAGACAGAGATAGAGACAGAGACAGAATGTTGCTTGAGTCCCTGGACCCAAGTTGGTCTGTGACCATCTCCACACCTGTCGCTTGAGGTTACCAGAGCACATATTGTCCATTTTTGGTTTAAGATATTTTATTTATTTATTCAGCAAACATTTATCCAGTATCTAAGTGTCAGGCACCATTCTAGGATACGGAAATAGAGCAGTGACCAAAAGCCATCTCTGCAGACCCAGCTCTCCTGACACTTAGGTACCGGACTGGGCTGTGCCTCCATCGCTTGCTGCTGGACTGGGCTGTGCCTCCATCGCTTGCTGCTGAGCCAGGCCTGCCTGCCAGACCCTCGAAGACCTGATTGGATATGCCAGCCTAAAGACTATGATAAACAATGGGAGTCTGAACATTCATAAGCAGAGGAATCACACACGTTTTCACAGATGTCTAAATCTAAGGCTAGGCCAGGTTAGAAGCAGTGACTACATAAAGGCTGGTGTAGCTGGGACTTGGATTTGCTCAGTTTTTGTTTGTTTGTTTGTTTGTTTTTTACCAAGAACATGTATTGGTACATTGTAGATAAACATAATGATCACATTGGTCATAGTTAATTTGTACCTGTACATGATATGTGATTTGAAATGTCCTCCTGAGCAAGTGGTGTGCCTGAAACAAGATCCTTGGTTTGAAATCCAGTTTTGAAGGAAATAAGGTGCTTCCAGGAAGTGTTCTGGGCCCAGCTCCTCCTGCCTTCCCCCTTCCCTCATTGGGTCATTTGGTCCAGCCTTCCTTGGCTTGCTCCATGTCTTTACCCTTTGCCTGTGTGCTGGCCCTGATGCTTGGCTTTGGGGCCCACCCATCCCTGGACTCCACACCACACACTGCCTGTGTGCACCTGGGGTCCTTATACCACTGACAGTGACATGAAGGCTGTCTCCTCCCTGCCCTAATACAGACATCTTTTAGGACCCAATCCAAGTGCTTCCTTCTTCTGAGGACTTTCTCAACCACCCACACCCACGCTGACCTTCCTCTGAACTCCTGCCATAGCCGGTGTCCAGGCACTTGCTCACAGTACATGAATTTTTTTTCAGCTATGCCTCCTGCAGTTCAGAAGGCTTATTCATAATAGCCAAAGGTAGAAGCAACCCAAATGTCCATCAGTGGATGAATAGAATATCCATGCAATGGAATATTATTCAGCCTAGAAAAGTGCTATGGTTTTGATAAGTGTGCCCCAAAGGCCCATGCATTAAAGGCATGGACCCCAGCCTGTGGCAGTATTGGCAGGTGGTGGAGCTTTCGTGAGGTGGAGCCTAGTGGAGCCATTCATTTGCACCACAGTGTGCTGACACAGGCCCAAAGTCATGTACTAACCACCTCCCAAACCATGGCCCCAAATATACCTTTCCTCTTTTTGAACTGAGTATAACAAGAAAAAAAAGACTAGAAGGAAAAAAAAAAAGGAAACAAAGTTTTGTAAATAAGGAGGGGAGGAAGAGTTAAAGGGAGGGGAGAGGAATGGAGAACAAAAGAAGCAGCAAGATATATCATGTACACATACAAATTCCCTATGATGAATGTGATCATTATGCATATCTAAAATGTACCACTAAAAAGTATTCTGTTACAGTAATGGAGTGCTAACTAACACAAAAAGGAAGGGAATTCTGACAACACTACAATACAGATGAACCTTACATTATGCTACCTGAAAAAAGCCAGGGACAAAAGGACCTATATGAGTTATGTCCCTATATAAGTAGTCCAAATCATGAAGACAAAAAGCACAATGGTGCTTTCCAGGAGCTAGGAATAGGAAAGAGAGGGGAGTTAGTGATTAATGTGCACAAATTTTAGTTTGGGCTGATGAAAAACTTCTGGAAATGGATATTAGTGACAGTTGTACAACAGCATAAATGAGCTTAGCTTCACTGAACTGTAGATTAGAAAATGGTTGAAATGGTACATTTTATGCCATATTTATTAACCCAGTTTTTAAAAAGTACAAGAACCTCCTTGAGATAATAATCATCAAATTTAGGGAACTGGAGGTGTACTCACGAGTAGAGTGCTTGCTTAACACTAGAGAAGTCTTGGGTCCAATGCCCAGCACCACAAAAACAATAGTAAGTTGGGGAATCTTGTTTTTATGCATATTTCCTACACATATACGCACAGATATGTTTTTCCAAGGCAGATACCCATGTACCCACTACTTGACTTTAACAAATTTCAACTTGTTTCCATGGTTGATTAAGATCTTTTGTAAGTCTTCTTGTTATATGATAGTAAGTACCTACAATGACAAACATAATTTATACATAAAATTAAAATGCACCCTTGAGAACCTACCACAACACCCAAACTCAGATGTAGGCCCTTATGGATACCTTTGACTCTACCTGTGTTCTTCCCCATCTCATTGCCCTGCCTCTTCCTACCTGTGCCTCCCTCCCCAAGAAACATTATCCTGACTTTGGTTATTATTTCCTTGGTTACCAAGAGTAGCTGGTCACCTACATGTGTACCTCTGTTCTGGCCGCCTATTGCTGCCTCTCAAACTGCCTCAGAACACAGTAGCTTCGTCAGCCATTTAATTATATCTCCCAATTTTATGAGTTAGGAATTCAGGCAGCCGATGATTCTGTTTCATACAGTGGATGGGTTGTCTGGAGGGACCGAGTCTGAAGCATTGGTGGGGAGTGGTTGAAGACTGAGTTCCTTGTATATCCTGTAAATGTTTAGTTGACTGTAGAGGTTTAAACAGATCCCAATTTGATATGTGCGTGTGTATGTGTGTGTGCACGTGTGTGTGTGTACGTGAATACTTCATAAGTCAGCTAGGCATAGTGGTGCACACCTGTAATCCCAGCACTCAGGAGGTTGAGACAGGAGGATTGCACAATTTCAAAGCCAGCCTGGGCTACATAGTGAGTTCAAGGCCAGCCTGGACCACATAGGGAGACCTTACGTCAAAAAACCAAATAAAACACTTTATGGGTGCCATATACGGGGCCGAATAGGGTCTTCCAAAAGTCATATCAATTTGGAAATAGCATCTTTGTAGATGTAATCAAGTTAAAATGAGGTCATACTGGATTACAGTCTCCCTACCATTACGACTGTTGTCCTTATAAGATGAGGGAAAATTGGGCATAGGCACGTATGGACGGAAGAAGGCCATGTGAAGACTGAGGCAGTGATTGGAATTATGCTGCCATTAACCAAGGAAATCGAAAATTGCCAACTACTAATAAGAGGATATAGCTCAGAGGTAGAGCATTTGTCTGGCATGAGCGAGGTGCTGGGTTCAATTCCTAGTACCAGAAGAAGAAAGGAAAAGGAGGAGAGGGGAGGGGAGGGGATGGGAGGGGAGGAGAGGGAAGAAAGAAAGAAGAAAGAAAGACCAGGACCAGTTTATGGTACTTTGTTTCAGCTGTCCCTGGAAACCTGGTGGTTTGTTCTTCCAAGAAGTACAATTAACTGGTAATCACATAGGAACATCTCTTTCTGTGATGCTAGCTGCCATTGATGGATAATTCTGTTATTATCATTTATTAGGTAAAATACTCTATGAAGTGAAATAGCCTCTCATGTACTATTTGAGTACCAGTGGCACCATTTACATAGGAAGAAGTATAAATGCTTGATTGTCTTCTTTCTCCTTGTATCTTTCTTTTTCATTTTGTATTTTTCTTTTTTGAAAATCAGTAATGAATTGTTTTTTCTAGTATTCTCCACAGTGACTAATTAGTGAGTTTTGTTTTTATTTTATCCTTTTTGTGCAACAAAACGTTCCTGGCTCTTCTTGTGTATTTCTTGACTCAGACCTTGAATTACCCATTTCTCCAAGGAGCCCTGTTCCTCACAGTGGGAAATGATGCTCCAAGCTCACAATCTGAACCTTGCCTACCACATTTCAAATCATGCCCTGGCCCTTCCTTTCACCCCTCAATCCTGTTTCTCTTGCTTGTCTGTCCACAGCACCCCTCTCCTCCTGCCATCCTGGGTCACAGACGTTATGCTCATTTTGTCTTGTGAGTACCATAACGATAGAGATTGTGTGAATTTTTTGTGGGTAATGTTGTTGTCCTTGCTAACCGATGTATTGCTGGAGCCTAGAACGGTGCCTGGACCATAGTCAGTATTCAGTAGGTACATGTTGGATGGCTGGCTGAGTAGCACAGCTCAGGCTGGGCTGATCTCATGTGTGTCACAGGCGCCTGCCAGAGTAAAAGAAGGTCTTTTGTGAAGATAAACTTTTGAATACCAATTCAGTCTCTTTAATGATTATTGCATTTTTGTCAGATTTTCAACCTCTTTCATAGTTCAGTTCTGGTAATGTACCCATTTTATCTATGTTTTCAAATTTAATTTTATAAACTTTTCTAATATTCTCTTTAAATAATTTTTGTTGTGGAAATTTTCAAAAATACACAGAAATAAGAGAGTGTAGTGTCATGAATCCCATGTATATTGTTCAGCACCAACAATTATCAACATATGGGCATTCCAATTTCTTCCATACCTACCCCATCTCTCCCATCCCATTGGGCTGTTTTCAGAAAAATCCTAGATATTCCAGAATTTTTTAATAAATACATAATTATATATTTCTAAAATATGAGAACTATTATTTCTAGTGTTTTTGTGACCTTTTGAAATTTCTACTGCCGCTATAGTTATATGCTCCTTCCCCCTCTTTCTCTTCCTTCCTTCCGTCCTTCTTTCCTTCTTTTCTTTTTGGTGTTTGGTATGGAACTCAGGGCCTCGTGCATGCTAAGCACACACTTGACTACTGAGCTACATCTCCAGCCCCCTTCACATTTTTTTTAACGATCATGATTTTATTTTTTAAAATTTATTTTAGTGGTACATTTTATATATACATAATGATCACATTCATCATAGGGAATTTGTACCTGTACATGATATATCTTGCTGCTTCTTTTTTTCCTGTTGCCCTCCCCTCCCTTCACCCCTCCTCCTTCCTTATGTACAAAAGCTTTGTTTCCACTTTTTTCCTTCTATTCTCTTTTTTTGTCTTGTCCCTCCCTTCCTTTTCCCCTCCCTTCTCTGTTGTTCCCCTTCCCACTTGAACAATTTCTTCCTTTTTCCCAATATCTATATAACACATTTTGGTCCTTATTTACACTTTCAGTTTCTCACACCAGAGAAACAATGTGGTATTTAAGCATGTGTGTCCGATTTATTTCACTTAGGAGTATGGTCTCAAGGTGCATCCATTTACCTAGAAATATCTCAAGCTTAATGTTCTTTATGGCAAAGTAGTACTCCGTTGCATTAAAAAAAAAACCCATCTTCTTTATCCATTCATCGTTGATGGGCATTTGGGCTGCCTCCAAGATTTAGCTATTACCAACTGTGCTGCTATAAAATGGGTGTGCATATATCACTGAGGTATGGCCTTGAGAATGCTGAGCATACACTTGACCACTGAGCTACACCCCCAGGCCTCTTTACTTTTTAATACTGTTTATTTATGTCTTCTCGTTCATGTTTCCTTTTTAAATTCTTTCACTTTGATATATATTCAAACTTTATGGAAAAATTGTAAAACTAATATAAAGAATTGCTTCATTAAGTTTATTAGTTTACTAGGGATGCCATAACTAGCACAGGTTAGCAGCATTGGTTAAAATATCTGAACTGCAAAGTACTCCAAAATCCGAAACTTTCTGACATGACACTGACATGACACTACAATTGGAAAATTCCACATTTGACCTTATGTGACAGTCATCGTAAAAACACAGATGCACTGAAAATTATAAGTACAACTATAAACATCAACCGTTTCCTTCAGGCTCTGTGTATGAAACATAAATGAATGTCATGTCTAGACTTGGGGCCTATCCCCAAGATACATCCTTGTGTATATACAAGTATTCCAAAATCTGAAAAATTTGAAATCTGAATTACCTCATTTCAGATAAGGACCGTTCAATCTGTGACACAGTCTGGGCAGCTTAAACAACAGACATTTATTTTCTCCCAGCTCTGGAGACCGGGAGTCCGTGAGGTGTGAGGAGAGATGGTTTCTTCCGGGTCTCTCTCCTCGGTTTGCAGGTGGCTGCCTTCTCCCTCTGTGGGTGCCTGCATCCTGAAGTCCTCTTCTTATGAGGACATCAATCAGATTGGATTAGAGCCTGCTCCAATGACCATTTTAACAGAATCACCTCTTTCAAGACCCTATCTCTAAATATGGTCGCATCTGGCACCGTGACTTAGGATTTCAGCGTACAAGTGTGAGGGGACACAATTTCTCCTGTAACAATGAATCACCAGCAAAAGTTCCACTACTCATTCGCAGGTTATGTATGTTAAAGGCTAAGATCTGTTACAGCAGAAGATACAGAGCAAGGGGGCAGGAGAGAGAGCTACATCAGGTGAGTCAGAGGAGCCCGGTCCAGGCTTCCAATGTCCTTTGTCTGAGATGAAGCCACGCAGGACGTGCGCCGCCCTGCAAGCAGCAAACCTCCAAGCATGGACAGAGGCCTGCTGGGAGTCTCAAGGCCTGAGGCCCATGTGTGGGCCGGTCACGTGGATGCATCCTGCTGGCAGCAGGATCTCAGCAAGGAAACCGGGTTCACGAACATCACGATCCGGCCTCTCTTTATGCAAAGCAGCCTTAACAGGTGGGGCGGCGAGCTCTGTTAATCCAGGTGTGCACACGGAGATGGTCAACCCGTGAGCGACAGGAAGTACAGCGAAGGCTAGGGCCTGCTTAAGAGTTCCTTGGCAACATGCAAGCCACCAAACCAACTGTGTTAACTCTTTCCTCACAGCAGCCAAAGCCGAGATTTCCCTATTGCTAACCCTGGCCACTGAGAGGGACAAGTTGGATGAGGGAGTCAGGGTGTGCTGGGGATTGGGCACCATTTTGGCCCACGTTAAACCTGTAACAGGAGTTCTTTGTCTTAATGGGAATTGTTCTTTTCCATTTAAAACATGTGAAGAATAGATACTTCACCTTCATCTAGTCCTGCTTCCTGTATCGACCTTTCTAGCTCTTAGGATGGAAATCTTAGCCTTTAGCATAACCTGCTATTGAGTCTTGCCCACAGTGTACAGAGAGGACACAAACTTTCCCTCTCCTTACCTCTCTGGACTCATCTCCCACTGCTTCCTCTTTGTCCCCTGCCCCTGCCCAAGGTGACCTTGAGGCCCTGCACCAGACCTGCTCTTCCGCAGCCTTGGCTGTGGTTGTTCTATTTGCCTGGAGTGTTCTCGAAAATCCTCACAGCTTGTCTTCCCTCCTCCTCACACCTGTCCCCAGCTGTTGCCTCATCAGCAGCCTTCCTGACCATTTTATTTAAAACAGCAGCCCCTGCAATTCCCTATATTTTGCTTCATTTCTTCACAATATATCATTAACAATATATCACTATATATCATTAACCTGAATACTGATTTCCTTTTCTTCCTTTTTACAGTACTGGGTTTCAAAGTCAGGGCCTCACACATGCAAGGCAAGTGCTCTACCATTGAGCTACACTCCCAGCCCTTTTGAAAAATTATATTTTGAGTCAGGGTTTTGCTAAGCTGCCCAGGCTGGGCTCAAACTTACAATCCCTCTTGCCTCAGCCTGCCGAGTATTCATTTACACTTTCTTCAAGTATTCTTATGGTTTGATTCTATTTTGTCACAATTAAATTTTCAGGGCACCCAGAATTGTTTTGGTTATACTACTTATCGAGTGCTTGTGATATGTCAGGCCGTGTTCCAAGTGCCTTGCCTTGAGTAATAACTCATCTGAAAACTCAGTATCTGCAGAGGCAGGAACTGGGGGGAGCCTTATTATCACAGATGAGGACACACACGGACACAGAGCTCGAGTACTTATCCAGGACCACACAGCTGGAGGAAACCTGGGCCAGCAATGTTGCAGCTAGAGGGGAGGTAGCACGTGGGAGGATTTGGGTTGGTATGTGGGAAGTTTCTGCAATCAAGCAGTCAATAGAAAGTCAAGAGTTTCAAAATAATTATTGCATAGTCCTCCTCATAAACATCATTACTGGATGCCTGTCTATTCCTTGAAAAATAGTATATTTTAAAGTATATTCTAAACTATGTGTTCTGTACACAGTGAATGCAATCATGTTGCAGTGCAAACAGGCATTAATAAAAATAAAAATTAAAATGAATATGTTTCTAAACTAGTATTTCTTCACAAGTATGAAAAGCCTTTAGACTCCCATGGCAATAAATGAAAACTTTAAGAAAGTGTTATCAGGAAATGTCGGAAGAAGAACATCCACCCAGTGTAAAGAGTTTCACTGAGTAACGGGATGAAATTTGAGTTAATTTTTTTTTCAGTGCTGGGGATCAAATCCAGAACTTTGAGCACCTCAAGCTGCTGCTCCACCACTGTGTTGCATCCCCAGCCTAGGAGGAAAAAAAACCCTTTGTGTCTATAGTCCAGCTTTTTATAAAGAGCATTTTTTTTTTGTTTCCTGGTATAAAAAATAGCCACAAGAACTGTTCATCAGTCAGTTTTCCCGCCACTGAGAAACAATACCAATGCCTGCAACTTAAAGGAGGTAATTTAGCTCATGATTTCGGGAAATTCAGTCTGTGGTTGCTGGCTCCAAGGCGGGAACATCATGGGGAAAGATGTGGCAGAGCAACTGGGAGTCAGAGCTTAGGGAAGAGCTCAGGGGTGATGAGAGAGACGTGATGCGCCCTCCAAGGGGTGCCCTGCTCCAACTGGGCACCGCCGCACCTTCCACTGTGTGCATCAGATTCATCCACTGTTGAGTGCAGCGTCCGCATGACCCAGTTGCCTCTCCAGGAGTCACAAGCCAGCCAGCTGACAAAACCAACCATCACAGACTGCTATGATATATATATATATATATATATGATATATATATAAAAAATATATATATATTTTACATATATATTTTAAAGGCTATGACTGGAAGGAGATCAGGCTGCATCTAAGTATCTAGAGGGTGACACAGGGTTAGATGACAGATCTTTCTCTCTCTCTTTCTTTCTTTCTCTTTCTTTCTTTCCTTCTTTTCTTTCATAGTCTGGGAAGAACATGAAGCTGGCAGGAAGGGGACATGGAGGGAGAGAGGTTGGCTCTCAGAAGCAGCAAGGCAGAGTGAGGGACCGAGTGAAGTCTGAGGAGGCATCAGGTAGGGTGACGTATACTCTGTATATTATTCTGTGAAACATAGAAGGACTGGAAGGAAAGATGCAAAATGGTAACATTTGTGATGGTTGCATTTGTTTTCGTTCTGCATTTTTTCTTTTCTTTATTTCTTTTGTGTAGTCCTCTTCCCTTTATACAATAAAAATGCATAACTTAAAAATCGGGGAAAAATGTTATTTATCATAAAAATAGAAAATCTGTTTTTCACTGCAGAAAGATCCTAAGTTGGAGGTAGCTGGGGGCATCTGACTCTAGGATAGAGGCCACCCTGGAAGGGCAGGTGATGGAAACGCACCCATCACATACAACTTCTGTGACTTCCCACACTCCAGGATTGTTTTTCTGGGTGGGAGGAAATACTCAACTAAATTCTTAATGTTTCACCCAGGACTCGAGTATGCATTTTTTTTCAGCACTGAGGATTGGATCCAGGGCCTTTGCACTGAGCTACATTCCCCTGCCCCAGCCCTTTCTATTTTATTTATTTACTTATTTACAGTGATACCTCTGTTCACGAACTTAATTCATTCCACAATTCTGGAAAACATGCCCATGTTTGTGTTCAAGCAAGAAAAAGCTGGCTGTGGTCATGTTCATCATCCGATGCAGAGTTCGCAAACAAAAACAAAATCTTGTCAAATGCTTCTCTTTGTGAACCAAATTGTTTGCAAACAAAAGCATTCGTGAACCGAGACACCATTGTATTTTATTTCAAGAAAGGATCTCGCTAAATTGATAATTGCCCAGGCTGAGCTTGGACTTGCAGTCTTCCTACCTCAGCTTCCCACAGTGCTAGGATTAAAGGTGTGTGCCACGGTGGCCTGCTGAGTATGCTAACATTGTATTTAATATAACAAAAATTTGTTGTGACACAACTTGTGTTTATTTGAATAGTTTATGTAGATGAGTTACAGTGATATATATGTACATTATAAGTAGTAGGGTTTTATGCAAATAACATATTTTGATCATATTTATTCTATTTGCTCTCTCTTACAACTCTCCTCCCCTCTTCCATTTATTCCCTTCCTCTTGTCTAATAAGTCTCCCCTCTACTGTATCCAAAGTTTTTGTAAAGATGATTTTGATTCTCCTTTTGAGGCTACATTTTTCTTTTTATAATTAAAGTAGCATATTTGTAAAAGAAGACTAAAGAGTGCAGAAAGGAATAAAGTAGAAAATATAGGTCCTCTGGACTGGAGTTTGCTGCTACTTTCTCTGTCGACCCCCCTCCCCCGCCACCACTTTGGGATTGACCATAATTACTAGACTATTCATCCCTTCCTAGAGGGACACTTCCATTTTACTAGCCCGGATTCCAGGTTGCCGATTACCATGATGGTGTAGTAGTGATGCACCATGTCACCCAGATCTCTCCTGGCCAGGTCTTATTTCCATAGTGGCTGAGAATGCCGAGAAGACATTCCTCAGTGAGGGCACAACTCTGTCACACTTGCCACCTCACTGAAGAGAGTCCTCCCTGGAGCAGCCCACAGCTGTGACCAGTGGACACAGGGCTAGAAGGCCCCTGTCCAGTCACCCCAGTGCAGGGCTCCTGAAGCTCCCCGGGTGCCTGAGCAAGGCTCAGCCTCTCCCTGTGCCCCACCAACCCTGTTTCCTCTTCTCCTGGAAGCATGGACATCAAAGATTCTCTCTAACAGACTTCCTGCACGTTCTCCTCCTCCTCAGAGGCTGCTTCTCAGAGCACCCAAACGTGGCCCAGTTTCATTGGCCCCATTTTGCCTTTCTTAGTGAACAAAATAATGGTCCATCATACAATTGACAGTATCTTGGACTGAATGACACAGGGATGTTTTAGGTTTGTTAAACCTCAGTTTTCTCCATGATCCCCATTTTTACCATAACAAGCACAAAACTTTACTTTCTTAGTATTTGAGACCACAGTGGTTATTGCTGGCTGCCTTCACAACGCCAATCCCTGCTTCTTCCTCCCCCTATCAAATCTTGCTTTGGTTCAGTGTGTTCCAAGGCAAATGGACTCTAATCTCACCTCCGGAAGTGGCCTGGTTAGGCAAAGGGCACCACTCAGCTGCCAGTGACGGCTTAAGAAATGGGCACATGAGCCCACCTGACCAGTGAGATGGAAAGGGAGTTTCACCACTTTTAAGAGTTGGCACAAAAAGTCTTTTTCGAGGAAACTTACCCTCAGATTACTACTGGCAGCCCTGCCAGACCACAAGAAGGCCTGGTTTGCTTTGCTTTGCTTTGCTTTGTCTTCTCTCCTCTTCTTTCCTTTTTCGATGCTGGGGATGGAACCCAGGGCCTCACACATGCTAGTCAAGCACTTTACCACTGAGCTGCATCCCCAGCCCAGGACCAGACTTTAAATGAAGTGGGAACTCTAGGTAAAAGAGTTGTGGGACGGAAGTCACATGGGCCATGGCATCATATAGGGGCGGTGGATCCACCTCTGACTGCTCACTCATACAGCCAATAAACTCCTAATACTGAAGCCAGTTTGAGCTGGGCAATTTGACTGGGAAGTTGCAAACATCCTGACTGGTACAGAGACCCTTAATGTGAGCCCGGCCCACCTGTCTGGCTTTCTCTCTTAGTGCTCTCTTCTACATCTTCTCTGCCACTCATTATTTCGCAGACTCCATTGCAACTTTTTTTTTAACCTATCCCTTTGGCTAAGCAGACTTTCTGGCTGCGGCCTTTCACCTCGCCTTCATTCCTCTGTAGACACTTGTCCAAACCTTTTCCAAAGCCTCATTTTAAGGGTGTTTCTCCCTGAACGCTCTAGTCTTCACCTCCTTGCTTTGACAGCTTCCTCTTTCCATTCCCACAGCATCGGCAGTGCCTTCCTCTTCCAGCCCTACCTGAGAGTCGCCTATATGCTCGACCTTAGGCCCCCGGAGGCAGGGACAGTTTGCACTAATCTCCTGCCCATGGCAATTAGACCAGAGCCTGAGACACAAGAAGGCTCAGGAGGTGAACAACATGGTGGTTTATACAGCGGGCTTGGCATCCGAAAGATCCCCATGTGATTACTGGCTGTGTACCAGATATGTCACTTTGGACCAGTTCCTCATGCTCTCTGGGGCTCAGCATCTTCATCTACAAATAATAGCACCTACTTCAAGGGGTGGCTGTGAGCACGGCATGAAGCGACACAGACAAAGTGCCTACATGTAGTAAGCACGTGATGAAAGAAAGTAATTGCCATTAAAAGCAAGGAACACAATGCTCACAGGATGGGTGGGAGAGTGGAAAGCAGGGTGGTGGGAACAGAGGAGGAAGGATGAGGAGAGAACAAAACACTTGTGGGCAGATTTTCTGTAGCGCTCTGACTCATGCATTACCATCACAGTGAATTAAAACTAGGGTGTGCGGAGTGAAGGCTTAACCGGAATAGGAACACTGACAAAGCAAACCGCTCTATAAATAACACAGCCACACCGTAAGGAATGAGGATGAAAATATGCGATTTTGGAAAACAGTTTTGATTAGACACCATGAGGCTGAAGACAAAAAGATCGGTACCCAAATAATGAACTATGCCCGGTAAATCTGTTACAGGTACATGTAACTGTGACACTAACGTTGAACAAACAAGGGAATAAAGTATACACACAAGAGAGATGGGTTCACTGTTGAAGAAAGAAATTAAAAAAAAAAAATGGGAAGGCTAGACTGAGACCCGTGGTGTGAAAGAGTGGAAACGTCAGTATGCTTTCACGTTTATTTAATATGCATAGATAGGCACAGACACAGAAATAGATGTGCCTTCGTGGGTCAGTGTGCATGCTTTTACTTCCTAGCTCTGTCTCCTGGAAGGACGTAGAAGCAATGGCACCCCAATTGCAGTCGGCACATCCAGCATCCAGGCCCTGATCCCTAGTACTCTTCCCCAGTGGCAGAACTAGGGCTCCTTGGAGAAATGGCTGATTCCCGAGCAGTGCAGGGAAAATACAAGGCAAGCCTGTAATGCCTTTTGCGGCCAGAAAATGAGGACACAGAGGCGATGAGAAGATGCAGGGCGAGAACTTCCAGGCAGAGAGAAACACGTATGAGTGAATCTTTGATTTCAGAGTCCTCAAGTATTGCCATAATTAAAGGAATAGAAAAAATGTTAGAAAAAGCAGGTTCTGCTGAAAAGCTACCAAGTTTGAAAGTCACTTCTGTCATGAATCATGAGGAAGTCAATTATGAAATATACCATATTGTGTAAAGAGAAAACTTGAAGCTTAATTTGACAGTTTACCAGTAATGCTGAAAGTTACAAATAATAATGAAAATACTATTTAAAAATCATTACTCTTTCAAGTGGTTTGAAGTGTCTATAAAATTCACATTTAAAAATGGCAAAGAGCACACATAATCCTTCATGCTGGGAAGTTATTTTGTCTGAAGCTGCACACAGGATCATAAAAATAAGCCAACTTAAAGAAAAATCTGAAGAGCACTTTGGAGAACAGTCTTTGAAAATGCTTTCTAGAGCCAGAGGAAGTCAGTTTACATTCTTAAAGATCAGCCGTGACCTCAAGAAGCTGTTTAATGTACAAGTCACTTGGAATTATTACCTCCTATGAGCTTAAAGCTGTCCTCTATGTTATCAGTATGTTAGTTTCTACACAAAAGCTGGGCACTTACAGGTTAAGTGTGATGGACTAAGAGAGCAGATTCTGGAGTAAAATTCTCTCAGTTCAAATCCCTCTTCTGCTATTTAATAGCTGTGCTACCTGGAAAAGTTATGTAACCTCTCTGGACATGCATTTCTTTATCTGTAAAATTGGGACAATGCAAAAAAAGCAGCAGAACCATCCTTAAAAGGATTCAAAACTGCTTAGTACAGTTTCATTACAGAATTCAATAAATGTTAGCGATTTTAATAACAATGTTTTTTGACCAACCTGAAAAATACAGACTGCCTTCCACATCCATGGGTGTGGCACCTTTAGATTTAACCAACCTCAGATTAAAACTTTGAAAAAAAAAATTGCATCTGTGTTAAACATGTACAGACTTTTTTCCTTGTCATTATTCCCTGAACAATACAGTGTGGCGACTATTTGCACAGCCTTCATGTTGTGCTGGATATTATAGGTCATCTGGAGATGATTTAAAGTACACGGGAGGATGTGCCACGGGCATCTTCACATAGACCTCGCACCCAGGGCAACTGCAGCTTGACCTGTGTGGGAGGAATGCCCTGTGATCCTTCCGGGAACACGATAACATGAGTTGTTTGGCGAGGAGCTGACCCCAGGCCCCTTGTCACCCACCTCCCTATCTTGTGCGGCTGCCGCAACGCAATTTCGCATGGACTTCCCTGGTTGTGCTAAGGCATGGCACTTTTGACATTGCTGCCCCACTTAGGGGCAGCTGTAGGCTACGGCATCATTCAGCTAGTCTGGGGCTGACTAGCCCTCTACAGAGCAACACACGGCACACATCATCCTGTGTGACTGGGCATGCAGGGACCTGACAGCATGCTTGTCTTGGTGAGGGTAAGTAGGTTTTCTTACACTAAATTTATTATTTTTTAACAGTACATTTTAGATACACGTAAGAGGGCAAGTGTTATGCTTGTATCGAGGTGGCCCCTCAAAGCCTCATGTGCTCATAGGTGGGGCTTTTGGGAGTCATTGGATCATGGGTGTGTGATACTGGTTTAGTCCACTGATTGATTCTGGGTGTAAATAATGGATTTAGTGAAGAGGGAAGGCCCAGCCTGGGTGTAGGTGGCACCAAACAATAGGCCTGTAGTCTGGATGGAATAAAAATTCCATCCTGGCTCCTGCCTGCCCTGCCATGAACAACAATATTTCTCCTCTGTGATGCCCCTCTACCATGCTTCTCTGCTTGGAACCAGCCGACTATGGATCGAAACCTGCACAAACTGTGAGCCAGAATAAACCTCTCTTCCTTTAACTAGTGGGTGTCAGGTATTTTGTCCCAGCAATGAGACAGTAACTAAGTAATAACTATCTGTGTCCACGTGGCCTTGTTTCTTTCCCAGCCAGATCTATGGCAGAGCAGCAGGTCCAGTCTAGCAGCTATAGGTGTTGCTACTTAAAAAATGCTTGGCTGCTTGGCAGCATGAAGGACCATGAGGAAAATAAGAGATAATTACTGGAGAGTGACTTTGAGGCTGCTAGAAAGGTCAGAACAGAGCTCACCAAGGTGACCTGGGAGCCAGCTACATTGATGGGGGAAGGAGGAGGAGGGACAGAGGAGGGAAGTTACAGTGGCCCTAAGTCAAGGAGATTGGTGGGCTGGAGGAACTAAAAGGGTGGCTGTGGGGGTGAGAACAACGATAAATTAGGGATGAGATACAGAAGTGAGCAGAGGCTGATTTACACATGGGTTTGTAGGTCATAGAACAGTTTGTGTTTCCTTAGGAGTCAAGTAAAAAATATGGTCTGATTTATGTATTTTAAAAGATTCTCCACTCCCCCAAACACCAACAATAGTAAGAAAAATTAAAAATTAAAGATGACCCCAACAACTGTAGGGTGGGAACTGAACGAGATGCGAAGAGTAGAGGAGGCCCCTTGGTGGTGCTTGGGGAGACCCCAGTGCTCTAGCCAAGGTGCATGTGGGGGCTATGGAGGGATTCTGGGGCCTGCTTGGCCAGCTGTGGGGCAGAGATGTGGCTAGGGTGTGAGGTGGGGAAGCGCAGATTCTGGCCATGGAAAGGACTTTGGTTTTCACTGCAAAATGGGAGCCACAGAAGGGATTCCGGTAGAATGACTCACTCTAACTCCACTGGTCTAGCACTCCCCAGATGATACAATCCTCCTCTTTAACCTCCCCAGTAGCCAGGACAAGTACGTAGCACCACACCCAGTCCTGACTAAAGGGTTAATTAGGGTCACTTTGGTTGTTGTGTCCAGACTGTGTATGTGTGTACGAGAAAGTGATAGACAGAGATAGAGACACAAAGAGACAGAGAAAGAATAGAATGTGTTGGGGGAAGGTAGACAAGGACAGAAGCTGGAGATCAGGACACAGGCTACTGCAATAATCCAGGCAAGAAATCATGGTCAATCTGTCCATGTCCATGCAGCCTTTCCTCACTAAATCCCCTCTCTCCACTAATTGAGTCATTGAACATCCAAGTTGGTCTCTTCTGTGAATAAAAACAGTGTCCATAAAGCACTTAGCCTAGTATCTGACATATATTAAACATATTAAATAGTGGTAACTATTGCCATTGCCAGTATTATACTTGAAGCCACTGAACCTGCTATCAGAAGGGCTCTCAGGAGGTCCTTGTGCCTTTAAAACGTCAAATGAAATCTCACACTCTGCTGAAAACCCTTCTCCCTGTGGAATGGAGTCACAGGCCTTGCCACAGCCTTCAAGGGCACTCACGTTGGGCTCTGGCCCTCCTCTCTGCTCACAGGCACTATCACTCCTCTGGCTCAGGCATCTCAGATGGCTCGCCACCATCGCACCTCCTTTCACCTCTATTCCTGCCACATGGAACGCCCTCCCCCTAGCTTTCCCTGTCTGCAGCTGACTTCTGCTCCATTCCTGTTGGGCCTTCCCTAACCACCCAAGTCTACGGAACGTGGCCTACCCCAAGGCCATTGCACATTGTGTTTTAGTTTCTTCACGGCCCACCGCTATTTGAGATGATCTTGTTCACTGTTCTTTGTCCTCCTAGAATGAATCATCAGAAAATTGCCTGTCTTCCCCAGTACCTGGGACAGGAAGATGCTGTTTCTAGAATCTCAAATGCAGAAAAAGACAACTGATGAACTGTCCAAACCCATAGCAGAGCAGTAGGCCAGGTTATCCATGATCTTTCAGATACAGAATTAAAATGGGGATCTACCAATATTAGATAGGATTCTAAGCACCGGCCACCTGGGAATGCACAAGGGGTTCGACACTCATGAAAATTCCAGGTAACTAAGCACCAAGTTTCTTGGATGGTGATATTCCTAAAATGGGCTGTTTCCCTGTCTCTCAAAATGAATTTAAATGAAATTTCATTTTCCTACCACGTGAGCATCCTTTATTACGCACAGTTGTAATGAAAGTGAAGCCCTGGAGAATTACTGACATGTGACATTCATGACCATTTGCTCCTATACTAAGCAGTCCAAAATACAGTTGTTTTTCTAATTTTACTTTTTCTCTACCTTAGTCTATTACGTATCCTCAAAGTGACTACTGCTCCTCTCAGCATCTCCCTTTCCTTATTTTATAAACTAACTACATCTGATCTATTTAAAATTGATTAAAGAAGTGAAATCATGGCTGGGTGTGGTGGCGCATGCCTGTGACCCCAGCACTTACGAGGCTAAAGCAGGAGGATCTTGAGTTCAAGGCCGGCTGGGCTACTCAGCAAGATGCTGCCTGAAAAGCAAATCAAATCCTTAGAATCTGATGCCTCCAAAACAGGTTACGTGAAGGTCAGAGGAGTAGTCATATGAAAAAGGGGTATCGGCTTCAATTTATGCATGGAATTCATGATGAGCTTGGCAGAGGCCTTTTCTTACTGGCTGTTAGCTAGGTTTCACATTGGGTTGGATTAGATAACTGACGAAAGCATTATACTTTACTATAGACTAAGAGTTTGAATGCAGGAGTGGTGATGTACTTCTGTAATCCCAGCACTCTGGGAAGCAGAGGCAGGAGGGCTGCAAGTTCAAGCTGAGGCTGGGCAATTTAGTGACTTAGCAAGAACATGTCTCAAAAATTTTAAAAATTTAAAAAGATCTGGGCTCAATTTCCAGCAACACCAAAAAAAAAAAAGTTTGTGTGTATCAGAAAAGACGTTCAGCCACTTCATGATGTTGTAGCAAGAATCAGACAGATCCTGGTTTAAATCTTGGCTTGGCAACTTACTAGCCATGCACCCAACTTCTTGGAATATTTATTTCATGGCAGCAACTAATGAGGATGTATATTTGCTAAGTGCTAGGCCACTGTCTGGTTTCACCTGCACTGTCACAGCTCATCAATCCTTCCAAAGAGCCTGTGAAGTAGACAGCATTACCCTCGTGACCCCGGTTCCAAAGCTAAGTAACTCGCTCTCACATATTTAGTGAGCAGGACAGTGTAACTGGGAGCCAGGCCAGAGCTCTTAGCTCTTCCTTATTTAACAACAATCCCGTGAGCTCCTGCTATTCACTAGGCACCGACTATACAACAGTGAATAAGACAGGGGTTTTCTTCCCCTATGGAGCTTACATTCTTTTTCTTTCCTCTCCCCTCACCCCCTACCTCTCTCTCTCTCTTCTGCTATACTACTAGGAACTGAACCCAAGGAACACTAAGATACCTCTTCAACCACCTTTGAATTTTATTTTGAGACAGTCTTGCTACGTAGCCCAGGCTGGCCTTGAACTTGCAATTCTCGTGTCTCAGCCTCCTGAGTAGTGGGGATTACAGGTGTGTGCCACTGTGCCCTACTCTATGGAGCTTACATTCCACCAGGGGTGGAGGTGGGGTGTAGACAGACAGTGAGCAATAAACACAAACATAAATGATATGGAATGTTATGAGGTTACACCATTCAAAACTGCCAGCAGTTTTTTTATTTAAACCTACAAAGATATTAGTAATGTCATACGGTTCAATGCAATAGAAGGTGACAGTACAATTGAATAAAAGGAGAGTAAGGAGAGTCAGCAGTGGGAGCGGAATGTAGTATTAATAGGTAAGCAGGTGGATCTCAGTGAGGCGACATTTTGGAGAGAAAAGGGGGCTCAGGAGTTATTCCAGATATTGCACTCATGTAGCTATAGCTACCATCGACCTCAAACATACAGGGTTATGAAGATCAAATGAGACAACAGAAGTCAAGTGTTTTGTAAAGTAGGAAGTTCAAGGATTACAGCAAATTTTCATTTAGCATTATTTAAAACTCTCTACTTTGCTGCTGGGAATTCTAGCAAATTTGGAAAGAAAGAAATCTAGCTAAATAGCTCACAAGGCTGTTACTTCATACCTCACCTGGAACCGAGAAGCAATTAGGAGTTTTGATTTAAATTTTCTTCCGCCGCCAGAAAACAAAAAGAGCTGTTGTTCTTTGGCCAATAAAGCATTATCTACACAAAGAAGGTAACAGGACTTGTCTGTAAACAATCTGTTGAGACAGAGCTGAGACCGCAATCTGGACTTAGGAAATCTCCAAGAGAAAGCCAGGTATTCTTAGCACGGTAAAATACAGTAAAGTGTACCATGTGCCTAAAATTTAACATCTCTGAAGAAACTAGGAACTCTGCTAGCTCCATCAACCCATTGCACCAGGTAGTCGATATTTGCTATGTTTAGTAAAGATTACAATTACACTAGCTACCAACACTTAAAACAAGGAAAAGACAACCCACAGAAAACTACACCAACTTGTGGAGAAATGATAGATATGTAGCTTCTTTAAAAGAGGTAAGTACCTATTTTAAGGACTCTTACACTGAAGAATTCAAAAAGTGGTACTTTTTAAAATTTATTTATTTGCATTTAAAAGAAACTGTTGACAAAGATTAATGGGAAATGCTCTTGAACTAGTGGGAAAAAAGTCAACACTACCAAAACAGGGTTTTTCAACTGAACAAAACCTCTTCGATGCTGTCACTGGTACCAGTGAAAAAACTGACTGCTTCCTCTTCTAAACACATGGTGATATAATGAACAATATTTAATCACCTCTGTTCTTTCCTGAATATACAAA
>PVJO010000933.1:0-198218 GCA_004026905.1 Hystrix cristata | reverse complement strand
TTTTTGTTTCAGTGCCTAAATTGCACGCAGGCCTTCCAGAGAACCGCTTTGGTTTGGAAAAGAACGCCAAAGCAGAGCCCAAAGTGGAAGCGGGCACAAGGTCTCGCAGCTCCTCCAGTACACCGACCAGCCCGAAGCCCCTCCTGCAGTCCCCCAAGCCCACCCTGGCAGCACGGCCCACCATCCCACAGAAACCGAGGACTGCCTCCCGGCCCGGTAAGGGTTTACCTGGCCTGGAAGTCACACTGAGGCCAGGCGGCTCCCCGGGGCTGGTAGATCCGTGGGCAGCCTTCAGGGCTGCTGGTGAACGGGGTGCAGGAGCTCTTGTGGGAACATCCCCAGAAACCCTCAGGAAGTTGTGAAAGGGGCAAGGGCCGGTGGATTTGTTTCCTTTGTTCAACACCAAGGCTCATACGTGACTGGGCTTTCTGAAATCTGTCTCTAGGGTTCAGGCCTTTGCAAAGACTGAGGTGTAAGAATGAAGCCACCCAAGGGGGAAGCACACGCTCTTGTTTTTACACCTTCTTCTGTGCCGTACTAAGGGTATAGAACAGGCTTTGGCGAACTATGGACTGGTTTTTTAAAGATAATGTTTCACTGGACAGAACTGCAGGAGGTGTGTTGGTTTTGTCCATGGCCACATTCACAGTGACTGAGCATAGTAGTTGCAGCAGAGCCACGTAGTCTGCAAAGTCTAAGTTGTTCTTTCTCTAGCCCTTTATCAAGATGTTTTCTGATTATTAATCTAGAAAATCCAATGACAGAAGAAACTTTAAAATATTAAAAATGGATTAGGCTCTGAGGCCTTATTCTCTTTCATAAAAGAAGTCTGCCTCAGGTCTTTTTTCTTTAACAACTTTCAAAAGTAAGATTTTTCATACATAAAGAAATGTCAAATGGGTATTATAATGAACCCCTCTTCCCTTTTCCCTGCAAAAGTTAGGCAAGCAGAGATAGAGATAGTCAGATCATCACCGTCGTCAACACGAAAACAGCTCTTCTTAACCGAGCCCTAAACGCTGCTGGGCACTGTGCTAAGCACTGTATGTGGACGAACTCCCAGTACCGTATGTTCGTTGCCACTGCATTTCATACTGAGGAGTGAGACGCACAGGATGCTGTTTGCCAGCCCCACGCCTGGTGAGGAGCAGCCTGGCACCGCGATGCCCCCCACCTGAGTAGTCTCCTGCTGACTTTCCCTGGGCACCCGCATGTAAAGTAGGACACAGAGCCCACTGTAATGGGTCACCATGCAGATGAGTTGGATGGAAGGAGAATAAGAGGTCATAACGTGTATGCCCAGATTCCTCCCTGTGGTGGATTGTTCTCATTTTCCCTCATACATTGAATTCACTCCCTGTACAGCCAGCCTGGTCAGCATTCTTCAGTCCCTTGGGAAACCCAGTACGCAGTCATCTAAGAGAAGCCACAAAGAAGGGAACCTCAAGAAACTGGCTTTGAAACAAATCACTTTTAGGAACTCTTGATTCTACTGTAACTTTTTAAGAAAAAAGTGCTTTTATGTTGGGGAACACAAGCCATTCCTAGTACGTACCAAATACCTTCATCATAGAATGAGTAGGGAGAATAGTGGCAAAGAAAACATTTGGAAAAACATTTTAAATGAAAAGCAAAAACTTCCCAAAAGCCATTTTGGCCCTGAGATTTTTCTTATCAGCCAGATGTTCCTGTAGTCTAAAGCAAGGAGACCACTCTTACAAAATGAGTCTATTCCAGTTTGTAGAGTATTTTGGCTCCCTGGTTGTAAATGCTGAATATAAAACCAGCAGGAATTCAATATTCTGTTGCAAGAACTGTTAATTTTCAGTTTACTTACCAAATACATCCATTTGTTTTACAGTACTTATATTTTGAGAGTTTTGTTAACAAGCAGTTGCTTTTGTAGAGCTTGAGAATTGAGTGAGCATTTTTAAATATACCTTCTTGTTTATTGTCCACCAGAGTGCCAAGAGGTGGTCACGGTCCCAATGTCTTCTTGCCTCCCTGCTTGTATTATGAAGCAAGTAGGTGGCTTGCATTGAACATATCAGAGTGTGCACACACCCACACCAACCGGAGACTTGTATAGGTAATAGCTGGTAATAGGACAGAGAAAGGAGCACAGTTCAGTAAACGTTTGCAATTCAAGTGAAGTAGAGCAGGCTGCAGGATTAAGAGCCTAGAATTCTAGTCCTAGCTATCTTGCCAACTTTTTAGCTTAGCAGGTCACTTAATCTTTTCATTTGTCCAGTGACCAAAGTCCTTTGTGGTTCTAAAAAATCCATGATTCCAGATTATTCCTAGGGACCTTTAGTATGTGCATGTAGGTACGTGAACATGTGTATGTTTGCGTGTGTGTTGTGATGCTGCACTGGGTTTGGCAAGGTAAAGGCAATGTGTTGTACATTGGCAAGGTGTGATACATGTGACAACCACATGGGTTTGTGTTTGAAGCAAAAGGAACATGTGGTTCACCCATAGCCTGATTTTCAAATATCAGCCCATTGAAATGCTCTATCTGTAATACAGACTCATATCTGTGCCAATTTGAACCTTTAATTTTAGTATTCGTTATTTTTTGTCTTTCTTACTTGTGGATGTTTCTTGACTAAGCAGAAGCACAAAAGTACTTATTGGCCAGAAAATTTTATGATGCTTTTTCTTTGTGAGTAATCTGTATGTGAAGATTTACCTGGCTTATGTGCCTGGAATCCAGTTCATGGAAGAGTTTGATTCCTGTGTTGATCTCTCTGCAGAGGACACCCCAGACTCTCCATCTGGCCCTAGCTCCCCGAAAGTTGCTCTCCTTCCTCCTGTCCTGAAAAAAGTCCCCTCAGACAAGGAGAGGGATGGGCAGAACAGCCCCCAACCCAGCCCCAGGACATATTCCCAGGAAGGTAAGCGCTGTTTTTCTCTGGGACTGCTCTCCCCAAGCAGGGTCATTTCAAAAGAAAAAAATTAATCCTGAATTTCACCCCTCTCATAGAGTTCAATTCAGCATCCCTTGGTTTAAATTTTCAGAACCAGAGTAGTGTTTTAATTCAGAAACCCAGTGTGACATTACTAATGACATTGGATCTTAAAGAAGAATGAATCTCGAAGCTGAAAGGCCTGACGTCCCTGGGAGCCCCTGAGCTGGTTCGTGGCAGTGAGGAGCTCTTGAAACACGATTCGTGGCCTGCTTGGTGCTGCCTGTAGATTTCTAGGTCCATTATTTCCCTGGTTGTGGTCAGTACCCTTTGCTGAGGTTCTGGCACAGTGAACAGTGAGCACAGTGGGTCCCATAGACCTTGCAGCCCATGGCATTCATTTGGTCATGAGTCACACACTTCTCAGGCTAAGTGCAACATCTGCATGAACACTCCCGGGGGTCATTGCGCCGTTTGTTTGCACGCTGTGACTTAAATTCTTCCACCCATCATATTAAGTTGCTAGGTGTTATCGGAGGTGACACCATTTCTGTCACCCACCTTGCCCATTCGGCTGACTTCCTTTCTGTCTTATGTAAAGTGTAATATAAATGCATTCTCTAAGCCCCACCTGTACCTGTAAAGAAATTCTGGAGTCCCACAAGCCATCATCCAAGTCCAGGTGGTTCTCATTATGATTTGGATTTGCTGCATTTTATTTTAGATTTGTTTGTGCTAGAATTCTTTGATCTCTAGTTCTGACATCTTCCTACCTCAGTCTGTTTCCTGTTTTCTTTTACTGGTAGTAGTCCTAGGTTGAAATTGATAGGTTTCAGTGAATATGTCTGTGCGGCCTGGGTCTAGTGAAAAAAACCATCCCATACTCTCTCCATTCTGCAGATGTATTTGGTGGGAAGAAACCTTGCTTACATATTGGCTATAAATTTTGAAAGATAGAGTTCTGACTGAAGCTGGAAAACTGCTTTTGTCAAATAGAGAAACTAAAGCCCAAAAAGGTGGCTGGTATCTGTAGTCATTTCACACAGAGTAAATAAATGTAGGGTCTCCTACCCAGCCAAGGCCTTTGGAAGACTTGGTGTAAAAGGAAGAGCCTTCCGTGGTGCTGGTTCAAGATGACCTGAGCTGCTAATGGTCCCTTGGCAGCTCAAGTCTCACTACACGTCCCCTCCCCGATCCTGCCTTCATCATCTCTCCTCTCTGCACCTGTTGACTTTACATCCTTGCTTTTAAGGAAGCTTTGACAGTGCTTTTGGGGCCTTGTTGGGAGAAGGGGGGAAGGGGTTGTAGTGGTAAGCAGAAATGTTTATCTTATTAAAAGCAATAGCAATATCGAAGGATTTTTTTTTTTAGTCAGAATGTTCAGTAAAGGAATCATTGTTATAATGTTTTAGGAAAATGATATTTTCTGGATGCCAGTCAACCAAAACATGGTCTGCAGTAACCACCCCCACCCCAGCCTTTCTAGTTAACCAAGTGGATGACACGTTAGATGCCACTAGCAGGCTTTTAACTGTTGTGACAGAGTTACATATTCTTTTATGAGAAAGGTAGATGTCCAGTTGTTCCTCAGACATTTCAAGAATTTCCTTATTCCCCTCAAGAGCAAATATGAGGCATGGTTTAGCCGCCATCTTGACAGTAGGCTGGTTGGAACTGCAGAGCTGTGGGTTCCATACCTTCCCGTGGGGGACCCAGAATAAGCCAGCCATGAGACGTTACACCAGTGGTTGAAGCTGGCCCAGAAATACACGCGTGGTTTGAGAACAGCCCGGGAATGCCTGAGGTGGTAAGATTTTAGCTTCAGCTTATTCCTTAGCTCATCTACTAAGGCGCCCCAGGAATGGCAGCCACTTGGGACCTTAGAAACTCTTCCTGTTGTGCTCACTCCTGTTCTCTTGTCTGTTATTCATGCTGGTTACTTCGTTTCTTTGTTCTGTGCCTCCCTCTGGACTAGCGTGCCCAACTCATTTCTGAAACAGGTAAATTGCTGTGATTCTTCTGGATTTTTCATAGTGAATGTGATTTTTGTTAATCCATCATGGAATCAAAATGGTAATACTGGGGCCTTTTTGTCAGTAGCTTTTTGGGGCGGACTCAGAGCTCACCTCATTTTGCACGACATTTCCATAGTGTTGGCTGTTGAATTCTGTAGGGAATGGTGTATCTGCCCAGGACCAACTCTGTAAGTTCCTTGAATTCTAAGTTGGGTGGGTGAGCTGATATTTAATTTTTAATATTAATATTTGGATATTAATGTCAACACCTTGATGTCTTTGAACCATAAAGGGTAAAATGAGTCCCTTTTCCTCAGTAGTGCAAAGAGGAGATTATTACAAAAGACATTCAGATCATGACAGTGGCAAGCCTTCCAGTAGAGGGAAAAGATCTTCAAAACTGTCCTCCACCATTGCAGAAGAGGAAGTGAATGCAATTGGGCACAGGAGGTCACAGCCAACAAATGGTTAGAGCCTTCAATTATCATCCCTCACTGACCCGGAGCTTATGAGCTGGCACTAACAAAAACAAGCACTCATTGAGTAACTTCCATTGTGGGACCAGGAGGAGGCTCAGTCATATGACAGAGTTGTTACTTGTTCTGCACGGCAACAGGATGGTCCTAATGTTTGAGACAAAATGTACTGACTCGGCAGTCTAAAATTACTCCTATGAGGAGGATCAAGTTACCTTGGCTACTTGTCCATCACATTTGCATACTCGCAAAGGTTTATTTTGATATTTGGGCTCATTCATTCCCCTTGTTTGTTTTCTTTTATATCTTTTCTGTTAGCTGTCGGCTGACGTTGGATCAGAACTTCTTCGAGTAACAGAGTTTTTCCCCATAGAGAGCGTTGGCCTTCCACTCTTCTAGAAAAAGATCAGTAAAAAGCCACTAGCTAAATGCAGACCTTGGATCATGCACATGGTCTTTCAGTGGACATGTTATGGCCCTTTAGTAAGAAAGGAAAGATACCAATTAACTTTTAACCTTGAGGAACAGTTTATGCTCTTTTCCAGCAGTTACTCTTATGCCTTTTCTGTCTTCTGTTCCACCCTGTATTGAGTTCAGTAATGTTCTACTCAGGTGAGAATAGTCTCAGCAGTTAAAGAGGAGATAGATTCCAGTTCACCTTGAGCCTCCAATGGGGAATTATAGAACAAGCGTTGCCAACTCAAAGAGGAAATGTCTTTTCTGTGATTCAAGTGCAGTACTCCTTATCTCCCTGGCTAGTAGCTTTTTATAAATATGGTTTGAAGCTGGGCATGGTGGTGCTTGCCTATAATCCCAACACTTTGGGAGGCTGAGGCAGGAGGATTGCAAGCCCAGCCTGGCCAATTTAGTAAGACACTGTTTCAAAATAAAATAAAGAGCCTTGCAAGCACAAGGACCCGAGTTCGATCCCCAGCACAAAAAAAAAAAAAAAAAAAAAAAAAAAAAAAAAAAAAAAAAAAAAAAAAAAAAAAAAAAAAAAAAAAAAAAAACACAAACAAAAAACCCAAAAAAAAAAACACAAAAAAACAAAAAAAAAAAAAAAAAAAAAAAAAAAAAAAAAAAAAAAAAAAAAAAAAAAAAAAAAAAAAAAAAAAAAAAAAAAAAAAAAAAAAAAAAAAAAACCAAACAAAAACAAAATAAAATAAAGAAAGAGCTGAGGATTTAGCTCATTGTGAAGGCCCTGGGTTCAGTTCCCAATACCACACAGATACACAGATGCACACGCACACACGTACACACACATGCACATATACACACACAAAAAACTTGAAAAAGCACTTAAAGGAACTTGTAACATCATAAAAGAAGCATATATACAATATTCTGATTTGTGAGATTTCCCTAAAGGACTCCTGTCCTCAGAGTGGGGCTTTTTTCTTCCTGTAAAACTTTTATCAGGGGTTACTGTACAACTGTACGTTGGATCCTAGGGAATAAGCAATTGGCCTGGCATTGTCATATTACTCTGTGCCCTTCACTACCCCTTAAGGAAGCATTTCAGGACATAAGCTGATGAGAGTGACCTTATGATAGGAGCAACTTATTTTTATTGCAGAAGGGTGAACCATGTGCAAATACTCAAACAGGAGTACTTTATTGTGCGTAATAAACCTAATGTGTCCACCACAGCTGTAACTCCAGTGGGAAATTCAAAGCTGTACAGCCCAGCAAGTTGGGTCACATCAGATGTGACCTGCTGTCTTTATAAGAATGGTCAGTCCTTGATACAGACTTTACAGCAAAACAGCATCTCCAGCTCATCACTAGGAACCCTGTTTATTACCAGCCAGCCCTGCTGGAAGAACACAGAGTTCTACCTATACTAGTTAGGAGGTCAGGGTGGAGATTATTAGGACACTCATAGCATAGAGCAAAGACTCTAAGTCACTTAAGGACAGAATAGGGCCAAGTGGCACCTGCCCTAGAAAAAACCAGTTGAATTGTTCCTTCACTTTTTTCCCCTTCTCTTCTCTTCTTTTCTTTTCATGGTGCTGGGGGGATGGAAACCAGGACCTTGCACATGCTAAGCAAGTGTGCTACAATTGAACTACATCCCAGCCCCATCCTTCACTTTTAAAGGACTTCCTGTGTAGACTTATTTTGTAAAGATTGTTAGAGTTGTTTTTGAGAATATATTAAGTCAAAATCTCGGTCTCTGTATTGCTCTTTTGTTAAAGACACCCAAGGTTACATAGATATTTGTGGAACTTGGAAATTTCCACTTGAACTATTATATTCATTTATGCAAATCACTTACTAACAAAGCACCTTTCACACAATGATCCTTCAAGAGCCACCAAAAGCACTTTATACAACAATGAGAAATCCCCAGCACGCCATGAATCATCCAGTGAGGCTGCAAGTCAGCTTGAAGAGGGTGAGTGCAGAGGGGGAGACATTCTGTGTCTGTCTCACATTTTTCCATGACCTCGGTAGCTTAAAATTCTCCTCGTGCTGGATTACATCAAATTTTGATGGAATTAAATAGGACCATCTTGTATTAGCTTTGCTGCCTTAATTTCTTGAAATAGGCACCCAAAAAGTAATTTTTACCAGCATTTCAAATAAAGTGATTTTATATCTAATATCTTCATTTTGTTAGTGCCGATTCCTAGCACTTGACCGTCCTCATGTTTGAGAACTGCATAGCAGTGTGCTTTCTGAATGGTTCCTGGCTAAAACAAATAACTATTCCTAGACCAATTCCCGGTGTGTACTCTCCCTTACATCTTCTAAGAGCAGCTTCGTTTACACTAAAACAGTTGAATTTCCTAAATCATGTATTTCTGAAACAAGCAGAGGCTATTGTTCTCAAAGCATGCTGCATATTTTTTCTCATGATTATGTTTTAATTGTGTGGCTATTTTATTATTAATTTGACAGGTAAAATGTTTACTCTGTTTTACCGGAAATATTTGTGACTGCATCTTTTGAATTTCATGTCATTTCCCCTCTGCATTTAATTATAAGCTGTGATGTTTTCATACCTTGCTGGCATATGTCCTATTTTCTTGAAGAAAATAGTTGTTTTTGTTCGGCTTTGCATGTGTTGTAATGGAGTCTGCTTGTACGGCACATCTGATTCTGAGCTGCCTTTTACATATCACTTGCTTCTTCTAAGCTTCAACGTGCAGCCAACAAATATTTGGCTGTGGCTTACAGGGTATTAGCTAGAGCTCTGTTCTGCATTTTCCCACCAGATCCGAGTTCTACTTTCCCTGTATAAATCCTTAAGAGAAATTTAGCAGTTGGTTGGCATTTGGGGGTCTTCCTAGGCAAGAATAAAAAGACCAGGACCAACTACAAACTATTATTTTAAGGTCACCATGTTTTCTTCCTGGAAAATACAGATGTCACAGGATCGTACAGTGGGGAAAATTTCAAATTTTTATGTGAATCTTTGACTTGGGGTTTATATGCATATTTCAGAAGGTTTTAAATTAGCAGATACACATTTGCATATATGCATATGCAAAATCAAATCATCTGCAAGAGCAACAGACTTCATCTTTAAGCCTCTCTGTGACAAGTATTGCAACTATAGACAGGATGTGACTATGTATGCAGGGATTTGTATTGCATAAATTGCACTCTCATTTACTCAAGTGTCTATTACCAATTATTAGTACACGAAATGGGAATAAATACATGTAAAGACACATGTACAGAGATGCCTCAGCATTTTTTTTTCTTGACAGGGTTTTGCTGTATAGTTCAGGCTGGCCTTGGATTCAGAGTGAGGAGCAGGCTGGCCTCAAACTCGCGACAATCCTTCTGCCTCACCCTCCCGAGTGCTGGGATTACAGGCATGCACCACCACCCCCAGCCACCATTCTTAACTATACAAATACACTGAAGAAGTCCAATTTATTTTTTACCCTTTATAAAATCAAACATTAAATCAAGCTACTTAGGAGGAGGCCTTCCTAAATTAGTAAAAACCCTGAATTTTGTAAATGTTTTTCAAATGAATTCCAGAGATTTAGGTTTCAAGCAGACAAATTCTACTTAGACATTCCTTTAATAGAAGCCTGACCAAACCTACTTCAATATAATTGTAATTAGCATCTTAATTATATGCAATCAAACAGATGCTCCCTAAGGGCTGGAAAACAAACTTGACAAAGAACTTTCCTCCTATAAAGTTGTTTGTGCCGGGGATCCGGACTGATCCTTCTGGAGGCTGGGAGACATGAGTTGTGCGGCTAGTTCTTCAGCCCTGTGCATCAGTTCCCCTGTCCGAATGCATGGTGTCTCCCTGCAGTGCTGAGAATGTGTCAGCCTGGTGGTAAACCAGGCATGGCATGCATTCACACTGGGTAGAGTTTAATCAGTGAAGGTGAATTTACTTAGAATGGTCCCCTCCTCGTCATGCTAAGGATTGAAACCAGAGCCTTGCACATACTAGGAAAGTGCTCTTGCTCAGCTACAGCCCCAGGCCTAGAATGAGTTTTTAAGTAGTGTTACCACCCTAGTGAAATGCTTTGACAGCCCTCCTGAAATAATGTGGGTTTTTTTTTCCTCTCAGTAACTGTGTTGCTGCCATTTTTGCTTGCATGACTAATAGTAGCTCTGTGTCACCAACCCCAAACGCAGTGTATTAACTTGCTGATCTTTCCTCCCTGCCCCTACCCTGCTGTTCTCCGCAAGCCCTGGAGGATGCAGAAGCCCAATACAAAGCACTTGAAAGAATCAGTGCTGGGTAAAGGCCGAAGGATAGTGCTTTTTGGTGAAAGATTCCAGTGTTGTATTGCTCAGAGTTTCAGTCTTGCCTGCTGTAATGACCCTGTTTATCTGAGTTTTTTATCTATGGCGTAAACATTTTGAGTTACATAAAACTTCTCTGTATTTTTAGGCAGTATTTTTATGTCATGTTACATAGCATAAATTAGACCTGAGATTTCCAGGAAGATAAAATATTGATCAGGGTGAAAAGTTTGATTATTATTTTGATCTAGGGATTAACATGATACATTTACTCAGAAGATAAGCAGTATATCATCGTTTTTATTTCTTCTTTAGAACCTATAGTGTTGCAAGCTTATTTTGAGTCATTTGATAAAGAGGAATAATTTACTTTGGTTTAAAATAGAATGAAAAAAAATTATAGCAGATCTCACAAGTAGTGCTCTATTTTGAGGCTGGATTTGTTACAAAGAATTTTCAAGACAAAGATATTAAGAACCTTTCTCACATCCCCTTTTTCTCCATATACAGCTCCTCACAGGTTAGAAATGTTAGCATAATGCAAAAGTCAGTGTGATACAAAGCATCACATGAACCTGGCAGCTTTATCAGGACTGAAGTTCTGCGTTTCTGGTTGGGTCACTTGAGCTGCAGAGTGGTGAGGTAGCTGTGCTCTTGTTTCGTGCACTTTACAAAGGGTGTGGCTTTGGTGTTTTGCGCCCAAGTGGCATCTGTGCAGTAAGCGTGGTGAGCAACCTGGCCTTTGTAGCTCTGCTGGAGTGTAGTGGCCAGGCCTCTCCCAATGTACAGCGACAGTGAGGCTGTCATCTAGTTGGAAAGAATGTGAGCTCTGGAGGATGGATTGAGCTTAACTCCTAGTTCTAGGTTTTGCAAAACCTTCCATATGGGGTAGTTGTGAGGAGTAACAGTAGTGAACAGTGTCTGACACACAACAGGCAGTCGATTCCAGCAGTGATCCTTCCACCATGGCTTCGTAAGGGCTCAGTGGACCCTTCACATTTATCTGCAGTCAGACGAGGCAGCAATATGGTGATTCTTTTACCTGGTATCACAGGAAGTATTTAATTCATTCTCACAGCACTTTGGTATTCATTTCGTAGGGATGTAGAGTATTCCTTTCCTAGAGTGTGAAGTTGAGCTTTGCTGAGCCTGAAAAGGCCTCAGAGATTCCTGGGCCTTTTCCTGCTAGCCTGCCCCAAAGCAGGGATAAGCAAGCCTGAACCCTGGGCAGAGGCACCGGCAGGGAACGGGTGTCTGTCAGCCAGCACCGGCCCTGACTGCCTCTGCCCTGTCCGCTGCTGTGGGAGGAAACAGCCGGGACTGAGGAGGCACCTGGTGTGGACCAGCCTCAGAGCTCTCCTCTTTCCCTTGGAGTCTCAGCCACATCTATGACAGGCTCCCCCTGTCATAGACTGTGTTTTTGTGTGTTTGCTTGTTTTAATTTGTTTCTGGTTTTGTTGGTTTGTTTTAAATCTCTGTCTCAAGTCTCTGAACATAATAGCAAGTTTGTTTCTGAACCTTCCCCCCTTCCCCTTTCCCGGGGTCCTGCATCTCTTCGCACTGCTGGCCAGGCCATTGTCTGTCCTTGTCGCTTAACAGCACCACTTCTTGCCTTTCCGTTTCAGTGTCAAGGAGAAGCTGGGGCCAGCAGGCCCAGGAGTATCAAGAGCAAAAGCAGCAGTCCTCCAGTAAAGACGGCCTCCAAGGCAGCAAATCTAGTGACTCCGGAGAAGAAGCAGAAAAAGAATTTATTTTTGTGTAAAGATTACCCATGCCAAAGTCTTCCTGTGCAGGGAGCATGTATCAGACATCAGTGAGGAACCAAGGCCGACACCTTTTCTTCCCTTCTCTTGGTGCTTTACTCTCTTCTTTCTGGTCTTTTATCTCCCTTCCTTCCCTCCTCCCTTCCTTCCTTCCCTCTCTCTCCCTTCCTCTCTCCTTTTCTCTCCTTCTCTCTCTCTCTCTATCCTTCCCTCCTTATTTCTTTCCTTCCTTTTGTTTTCAGAGTCTAGAAACAGATCCATTTCTTGATTGTCAAAGCACAGTTTTGGTCTTGCCCCAATCCTTGGTGTTTGCTTCTAAACATTGCTTCATACGCCTTCAGTGAAAGCCAGCATTTCTTCCTTGGGCCCTACTTGAATTTCTCTGAGGCAGCTAGAGCTCGCCCTGCTAGCTGGGGCTTTGGAGGTTAATGGAGTAACTGGACGCATACTCACACGAGTAACTCCATCTGGAAGACAGGGGTGGCTGCTGAAGGTGTTTGTGTCCGATCTGCACATGACTCGACGTAGCGATTTATTCCCGATGTATGCAATTGCACATTGTAATTATATTAACAGAGCACATTAATAAATAATTTGTATAAATTATATATATTAGATCTCGGGTATGGTTTTTACATTCTCCCATGGGGAACTAACTTCCTTCCTTGATGTGGAATTGTACATTTAAAGCTTGGTGAGTGGCCTTGACATAGTGTCGACAAGCACAGCCAGAGGAGAGACCATGCCTAGCTCAGTGTATATACTGGATTGGAATGAGGTTTTATGAATATTCATGTTTTTGAAGGCCTTTATTTCTGTCTGCTGATTAGCTTTTAATGTGTGATTTTAAGAGAGAATACTTTGACACCTGTAAAAAAAATCAAAATACTACTCTTTATATGACATTTCACAAATATTCACTTACATTACAGGCTGAAGGTATTTTATTCATATGTATATTTATACCAATAAAATGATTTTACAAGTGGAATTTTGACCTTCTCTGGTCACTTTTTTCCTTCAGATTGGTTGGTGCTGGTGAACATGGGATTTGTTTCTAAAATCTAGGATAATTGCAGTTCTCAGATGACCAGTCAACCTGCAAACCATTCCCTTCCAAATGAGTGTGACTGGCCACTCCCACTGACTGCTGTCACCGCTGGGGAAAGAAAATGAAGTGGACCAGAAGGGTGTAAACTTCTGCGTGTGAACCAGATCCTGTTGCCACAAACGAAGGGTCACTGGGGGACGCGGGAGTGAGTGAAAAGTGTATTTGAACAGGGTAAGTGATGTGGTCGTCTGTGGGAAGGAAGAGACTAGAATGGGGCACTTGAGTGGTATGACCGTTTCCCTCTCACCCCTCCCTTATACCACTCCTCGGGTACTAGCATCGAGCAACTGCCTGTCACTGCGGAGCAGACAGTTTCATACTGCTGCATGATTTCATAGCCGCAGACAGGCCCAAGATTGTTGCCTCCCACTGTAGCTCTGCTGTCTTCAGTCCTTGATGGGATCAGACACCTCTAATGGCTGTCAAAGAGGGATAAGCGTCAAAGATGCGTGTGATGTTGTGAAGAGCCGGCAGGCTGTGGGGAGCAGACCGTGACCCCACTAAGTGTGTGATAGAGCCCACACTTGGGGTGGGTGGTGCTGTGGTTCTGTCTGGGATGCTCAGGAAGCTTTAGAGGAAGTGACGCGTGCGCACAGCCTTGAAGTAACGCTTCGTAAGCGCGGGGATTGTGCATGGCTCCCAGTCGTACTGCTTGGAAGTGCGTTCTGTGACCCATGCAGTGGGGACCACAGAGAGTACCAGGGAGATAGAAGTGGCTCAGTACCTGGGTACTTTTGATACCTTATATAGTGCTGCTAGCTGTGTGGTCAGAGGGTCCTGGATGTAGAAAAATTAGGCCGGGTAGATGGCTTGAGCCTCTAAACTTTAAAGCCCCGAAGAGAATTCAGAGGTGAGCTGCAGAGGGATTCTTCCATGCCTGAGCATCCTTGCCCAGGACAGTGCACGTGGCGGAGGGGGCCCAGAACTGGGCCCTGCACGTGGAAGACAATAGCACAGGCAGAAGCTGTCCTCAGGACCTGCCTAGACCAACCCCAGCGGTCTGCAGGTCCCCCTGCTCTGCCTGCAGGTGCTCAGTGGAGTTGAAAGGAAGGCAACTGCTTCCACTTTTTGAAAGCAAGGAGTCCAGGTGGACATTTGACCCTCTGGCAGCTTCGCTCAAGAAGCGGCACGGCCAGCCCTGGCTGTCTGTCCTCTCTGTGATCCAGTCACTGCAGCCTGGCTGTTCATATACCATCTTCTCTCCTCTCACTTTCCCAGGTGACCTTATTCCCTCTGAAGGCCTCAAGTCCTACCTTTGTGGCGATGTCTCCCTCGTCTTCTGCCCAGTGTCTGCTCAGTGTAATTAGGACGATCCATGAACATCAGAAACTCCCTGTGCCTTTTTTAACCTCCTTCCCCCCCTCTAGTTCTCCTTCCCCCTTTTCATTCTTGTTGATATTGTTAATCTTAGTTCATGTTTAAACAGGTATATGGACCTGAGGATATAGAAACATCCCCAGACACATTCACCTGTGGTCTCTGACAAAGGAGCCAAAAGCATACGTTGGAGGAAAGATAGCCTATTCAACAAGTGGTCCCAGGAAAACTTGTTATCTTGCAGAAGATTGAAACTGGACCCATGTCTCTCACCATATACTAAATTAAAATGGATCAAAGATGTAAACAGTAAAACAACTGGCAGATAAGATAGATAAAACACTTGAAGACACAGGTTCAGGAAAGGATTTTCTGAACCTCAACTGCACAAGAAATAAAAACAAGAATCAATAAATAGGATTATATCAGACTAAAAAGCTTCTGTACAGCCAAAGAATCAACTAGTAGAATAAAGAGACAGCCTACAGAATGGGGAAAAAGTTTTGCCAGCTGCTTCTCAGAGGACTAATATTTAAAATGCTTAAAGAGGGGCTGGGGATTTAGCTAAGTGGTTAGAGTGCTTGTCTTGCAAGCACAAGGCCCTGAGTTTGATCCCCAGCACCAAAAAAAAAAAAAAAAAAAAAAAAAAGCTTAAAGAACTCAAAAAAGTTCGACCACCTAAAATAAGTTAGGTTTTTCAAACATCCTTCCCTTTCAGCTTTTCTCAGTGCCACTGCCATTTCTCTTTGTCATGCTGCAAAAGCTGGGCTGTGATCTCTTCATTAAACCTAAGAGACACTTGCAGAGTGTCTACTCTCCATATAGGAGCCTCCACTCTCTCTTCATGCCACACGTGGCCCAGCTTTGCCGGAGAGTTGCCCAACCTGGGAGCCCCTCCAGAGAACTGAAGCCGCTTGAGAACCTTTCCAGTGTTGCTGGAGTTGGTTGAGGGGTCTTAGCACTTGTAATTTGAGTGTGACATTTTGTGACTTTCCATTCACATTGTTTCCTGTCTTGGCCACAGTAACTTCCTGTTCTTAGTGGGTCCTCCACTGGCCTTTATATCCCGCAGTTTTTTGTTGTTACTTTCTAAGGTATATGCCAATGTGGTGGTCTTAGTGTTTAAAAGTTTCTGGCACTTACGAAGTGTTCCCAAATGCACTATAATCCACAATACTTATATTCAGAGACTGAGAAGGGGCCTTTGGAGGATGCTGGGGAAAATGATAACAGCAAGAACATCTGAGCTTTGGCTATACATCAGGCACTTTACACATCTTCTCACTTCTTTAATCTCCAGAACAACCCTGTGCCTTAGGCAGTATTATCACCCCTATATACAAAAAAAGAACCTGGGGCTCAGAAAAGTGGAATAATTTAGCCACAGTCACACAGCTCATGGTCAGGTGTAAGTACCACCCTTTACCAGCCCATCTTCTGATTCCCAGTCCAGAGCTCTGGGAAGCAAGAGATAAGGCTGTTGGGAATAATGGAGAAGTGCATGGACAGGAGGTCAGGAGTTTTAGCCTACTAAACTTACGAATCCAGAGCACCCTTTGTCCAGCCCATGGCAAAGCCTGTCCTGCGCCGTCCTGACCCAGCGCTGTCTGTACTCTAAATGAGCAGAGCTCCAGCTCCTTCAGCATTCTCACTGCAGTAAGGTCACCCTGGGGAGAGGTAGAGGGAGGGAGGCCCCCTCTCATTGCAATCAGGGGCCCAGAGCAGCCAAGCTGGTAGAAGCACTGATTGTAGCCTTAATGTCAGTCACTCGCAGAGAAGAGGCCTTGATTACCTCCTAGCCCCTCACAAGGAAAAGCTGGTTTGAAAGACCGTCCATTTAATGCATGCAGGTGGTGGCCAAAGAAGCCCATACACATCGTCTCTTGTGATCCGGTCCAGAGAAGGCTGCTAAGCTTAGATTGTTTCTTAAATTGCTCTTTATGGAAACCTGGAGAAAATATTCCAAATGTCTACCCTCTCTTTAATAAGAACCAAAAGCTCAGTGCAGGCAGCTTCTCCTGACTTTCCAGATGCACATTCGCTAGTGACTGACTGAGCAGGAGAGCAGGTGGACAGAAAAGGAAGCACAGAGACTATAGAGCCCTGCCATGCCAATGACACCTGTCCCTTTACTGGCACAGGGACTGTCCTGGCTGCTTTGTGGGGCCTGCAAGATGTGCCAGTTTTTCTTCCCCAACATGTCCAGGGCAAAGCCGGGCATGGAGACAGTGCTACACATGCAAGGGCTCCAGCACCCACCCTTGGCACAGGCTGGACTCTGGGCTCTGGGTTCTGGAAGCAGATGGGGCAGCTGTCATGAGATGGCCATGACTGGAGGAGTGTGAGTACAGTGCTGGATGTGGATGTGCAAGAGGTGGCCTGCCACAGGGTGAGGGCACATGCTGGGCAGAGATCACAGATTGCCCAGCTTACCAGGCAAAGGAGGAGGTAGAGAGTAGAATTTGCACAAGGGGTGGCTGTTGGATGTATGCAAATGATATAAATCCACAGATAGTGTTTAGTTCCCCCAGAACTAAAATTTAATTCCACTATGGTGTTTAAGGTTAAGTCTTTGGGAAGTGATTAAATGATATTAGGGTGAAGGCACATGATTGAAACTTGGTGGCTTTATACAGAGAGAGGGAGAGAGCCCACATGGACACAGAGGGACACAAGGTACGGTATAGTCAGGAGAGCCCTGGCCAGGCCCTGTGCTATGCTCTTTGGACTTCCAGCCTCCAAAATTGTGAGTTAAATAAATCTTTTCTTCATAAAGTAGCTTGCCCTGGGTATTTCATTTTAGTAACAAGAAAGCTGACCATAGTGAGTTTCTGTATCTAGAAACCAGGGATAATGACTCTCTTGAGATAATTGTGGACCCTGAGTATGAATTTTTAAAAGCGCCTCCCACACAGTAAGTATTCAAAAAGTAATAACTTCTACAACCGTTACAGTTTAGATCTAAAGTGGCCCCCAAAGCTTCATGAGCTTGGAAGGTGATTAGATTATGGGGTAATATAGCTGACTTGCTGTCAGGAGGTGAAGTCTGGTGGGAAGACATGGGCCACTGTGGGTTTGACTGGAAGGGTCCATCTTCCTTCTCATCTCCTCCCTTCATTCCCTCTGCTTCCTGGCCACCATGAGATGAGCAGATTTCCCCCTGCCATGCCCCTCTACCGTGCCGTCCTGCCTTGTGAACCAAAATAAACCTCTCCTCCTTTAAGTTGTGGCTGTTGGGTATTGTGTCCCAGCGATGACAAAGTGACGAAGTCAACGAGTGTCTGAGTGGAGTGGGCCCAGATGGTCTCAGCCAGTTCACAAGTACACAAGTACACAAGACCCCAGGACAGCCAAGTGGGCCTGCAGTGAAACCCATTCAAGGAGCCATCTCAGAGGAACTCTCTCGTGGGTAAGAAAGGGAAAGGGCTGCGGGCCTGGAGAAGACAGTGTGTGTCTGCCCAAGAGTAGCTCAACACTGGAAAGCCCTTTCGCTGATGGCAGTGTTGCTCAGGCTCTTGAGTCACCAAAAGAATATGCTGATTTCGGTCTGTACTTTATAGCTGTCGCATTCGTGGGGATTCTGTGTAGCCTGAAGCCCCTGAGTAATTCGTTGTGTTCTCTAGTTGTACATTTGTTACATGTTATGATTTATGTCATTTTATTATGAATTATTCTTTTTATTGCAGGTAGCACATTTTGTGTTGAAAAAATTTATTGAAATATGGTTCCCATATGTACATAACTTAACTTTCTTTCTTTTTTTTCAAAGCACTGGGGCTTGAATCTATGGCTTTTGTACCAAGCTACATCCTCATACTTTTTTAAAATTTTGAGACAGAGTCTCATTAAGTCACTAAATTGCTTGGGCTGGACTCAAACTTGTGATCCTCCTGCTTCACCTTCCCAGAGTGTTATAGGTGGGTGCCATCATGCCCAACTCAATTTGACTGTTTTAAAGTATATGATTCATTGGCTTTTGGTATTTGCACAGATTTGCGCATCCATCACCACAGTCAATTTTAGACTATTATCATCACTCTTGAAAGAAATCGTGTTCTCCTTAGACTTCACCCCTCCTCCCTCTGTGGTCACTCCTGCCCTGCCCAGCTCTGGACGACCACCGATCTACTTTCCATCTCTATGGCATGGAATCATACAATATATTGTACTTTATGACTGGAGTGGCATAATATTTTAATGTTTCATCCTTGTTGAAACATGTGTCAGTACTTCACTCCTTTTCACTCCTTAACACCATCCAGTTGTGTGAATGTCTATAGAATTTTAGGGTTTGGGTTTTTTTCTATTTTTTAGTTATTATGAATATTGCTTCTATGGTATGAACATTCGTGTACAAGTTTTTGTGCAGATACGGTTGCATTTTTAAAATTAACGTATATTGGAGGGTTATTTGCAATAAATTTTACTTCAAGATAGTAAAGGGATCCTTACAAAATAATTGTTGTTGGAAGAAAGGCCTTAGCTGCTATTTTAGGCAAAATAAAATCTGTGACTTCAGAAAGACCTTGACTTAGGCTCGAACTCTTCTATACACTGACAGTAATTTTGAGGGAGTTACTTGAATGCTTTGAGTCCTGGCCGTTTATCTCTAAAAATAAAAATAATTATTATCTCCACCTCATGACTGTCGGCAGGACTTACCAGATAATGAGGGGAGGCATGTAGCACGTGGTAGTAGTGAGCAAATGTGGTTCTTTTCCTCCAGCCTCTAGATTCTGCATCCTTCTAGTGCTGGGCATGGTTTGGGGAGCTAGAGTGAAACAAGTAACTACTGTGTTTGTCTTGGGAAGAGAGTATAATCCCTGCAAGTACTGACCTCACAATTCGTCCAAGCAAAGACTGCTGCTCACTTCCTCCCATGACGTAGAAAGGGACATTTAATGTTTCTAAAATTCCATGTGCTCTCAGCTTGCAAAGACCTCTTTCCAGGATCTCTCTCGGAACACCTGGATTTGGCGATCGCCTGATGGCCACTGTTCCCTTCTCATGATGCCCACCAGGATCTGTCCACCTGGCAGTGACGCTGAGTGGGTTTGTGCTAACGATCCAGGAGAGGGCGGCCTTCCTTCCCAGGTCACCTGCTTGGACTCTGTCCAGATTCTGTTGGGTCTTCTGAAACTGCATAGTAAGAACACTTCATGTGTCAGTGCGAAAAGGAGAGGCTTTTCCCAACACAGGAGTGCGGTAGACCTCACGGGCCATCCCCACCCCGGGAAGGACAACGTGGGATGGCTGATCGAGGCTCAGAGATGTGGTAAACCTGTTCGCTGTGCTTGTTAGATAGATGTGTGTTAAAGTGAAACATGTCATGATTTGTTTTTAGGTCACTTTAGAATATGTGACACATGCAAGAACTCAGAAATAAAACAACAAAACCCCTTTACTTTTGCCATAGAAACTTCATGCCTTGACTTACTTATACAGCCAGCAGAAGAGGGACGGGACCTTGCAGTCCCTTTAACCATCTGTGAACACAGAAGTTTAGCTTCAGCCACTACCATGGGCACCTGAGCATTGTGGAACTGTGACTGCTTAGTTTTCCTGCAGTGCTTACCATGAATCCAATGTTTAGGAGATGTTCCTGGAAGCCTGGAAGTGAGGACATGCGGACTCTTCCTGCTCTGAGTCACAGATAACAAAATCAAGTTACTCCATTTGAAAGACTCTCCTTTCTTCCCAGTCCAGAGACCCAGCCTTCTTTCCTAAATAACGGGCTCAGTGGTGAGCATTCAGCCCACTCTGCTCTCGCTCAGTGGCTGCCGGGTAGGGCAAGGATAGGCTGATGAGGGCTGGCAGTTTTGATTTCTAGTTTCAAGGCTATTTTCTGGGTAGGTCTTGTTTTCAGGGAAACAGAGATTAGTATTGTTGTTTTCCTCATGCTAGTGGAGTGACTCTCTTCCTACCTGAGGAAGTCACTGTTAACTTCTCAAGTTAATCACTGCAGTGTTCAGATGTGATTTTTAAATCTTTAAAGAAGATGCAAATGACTGGCAGAGACCAGGTATTTTTTGTTTGTTTGTTTGTTTTGTTTTTAATTTAATCACTTTACTCACATGCAAGATGAAGAGGAGACGTGAACAACTTGCTGAGCATCCCTGTATCAGGAGGTCACGTGACGGGTATGGACAAGAGTGGGCAATGGTGAGAGAGGTGAGGCCGGGGGCCACATCCACAGAGGGGGAGAGGAGCTCAAGCCAGGAAGTGCCATGGAGCAGAGGTCTCAGGAGAGAACTGAGGAGGGGCCTTGGCCGCACCCATGGGTGGCACAGTTCTCCTGAGGCCTGCCAAGGAGAGGCACATGGGGTTCAGAAGGAGGGAACCTCAGGACTGCAGGGAAAGGGAAATCTCCTCCTACTCTGCTTCCTGCCCAGGGTTTTGCACTGTCTGGAGAGCCCAGTGCCCACCCGTGTTAGCTGCTGAGATCTGGGGTCCCATCAGCCATGACCATGGAACATTCCATGCCATGGCACAGACCTCAGGGCCCATCGGACCCAGGAGGGATCCTGGGAGGGAACCTTCCCAAGGCCTTGGCAGAGTGAACAGCCTGCAGCCCAAAGCTATTCAGCTGGCTGTCCCCGTCATGGACTGTGTGTCCCCTAAAGCTGCTCTTACACACCCGATGCTGTGCTAGGTGCTGGGGAATGGGAGGAGACAAGGAAAAGGCTTCGGCCATGCCCCGGAGAAGTTCAGACTGAAAGAGCCTGAAGCAAAGAAGAGCACTGGGTGGGGGAGGCCTGTGGAGGAATGGAAGGTCTACAAGCCAGGTTTTAAAAGACAGACTCAATTTGTCCTTGGACAGACATCATAAAAACTTCAGGTTAAGATCATGGACTGAGCCAGTATGAGCCGCCCACCTCCCCATCTAACACGAAAACCCAGGAGCCAGATAGTGTATGTGCACAAGGAAAAGACTTGCTCCTAGATTTGCTCACAGTCAGAACTTCTTCCACAACCGAGGAGGTTCATGTGGGACGTTCTGGAAGAGGAGCTCATAGAAAAAATTATAAAGCCACAAGGAGATGGTTACAGTAAAACAATCTGAAGATGACTTAACACAAGGAGGTTAGAAATGTGGAAATATTAGAAAAGTGATCCCCAAGACAAAACCCGAGAAGTGTTTAAAAAGAAAAGACATTTTGTGAAAGTCAAAAAGACCATTGTGAGGGGTGAAAGGTGCCCGGTAATTCTTCACAATGCTTTCCTCTGAATGGCAGAGACTGGGCCAGCTTTGTTGCCTAGATTGGCAAACAGAGTGTGGAAGTATCGGCCTGTATAACATGTGAGTCCAAGCCTTACAGGATTTTAGTTTCTGTGTGTGTCTCTTAGAATGTTCCCCTTAAAACAGTGTACAATGATTCTTGTTAAAACACAGAAGACTCTTCTAGGAAGTGTAGAGGGACTACACAATAGGTGTGAGAGGCAGTGTGATGGAATTCTGCCACCAGTGAAAGCTCGGGCTTAACTTCAAAAAGAGCAGGGGTAAAGAGGAATTTATAGCCAAGGAGAAGAGTGGGTGGGGCCAGTGGACTGAAAATTACTGAGAGGAAACATCAGCAGTAAGGGCGGTATTCTGAGTGACGCAGTGGGATCTTTGCTAAAGGCAAGCCAAGGTGATCAAGCATTACAAGGGAATGGTGGAGGATGAGGAACCCATCAGATCTTGGCAGTAATTCGATATCCAAGAGCGGGTAGGGCTCTTGCCGCTTTGATTTGGCAGGGTTCTTGCTAAAACTGGAATTTACAAGTGCATGGATGGATGGGTCCAGGAAAAGGGTCAGCAGACTGATTTAAATTCAGTCAAGCAGAGAATCTTTCAGAACCCAGCTACCGTGCCACGGGAGCCCTGGAGGGGAGCGGAGGTGTCTTGGTAAATGGCCCCAGCTGGGTTCCTGGCTGACAGACTGCGTCAGCTGCCAAGCCCATGACTGGGCCCTACAGGCCCAGTCAAGGTGATGTCACAGGGAGCGTTGCTGTCTCCCCTGCAGGGCTCCGGCTGGACTGCGGACGTATGAGCAGGTGAATGGATTCTGGCCTCTACATTTTGCGGTAGTTCATTACACAGCAATACATCAGTGAAAAAATCATTGTAGAGAAGCTACAGTGCAGATTAGAAAATGGGGCACACCTGTATTTCTAATTTTCTTTTGGGTGAGCTTCAGGGCAGACACCAGGCAGGCCTTTGTTGGAAAGAACTGGAAAAAAATGTTACCCTGGACAGGAGACTTGGACAGAGCAGACAGTATGGTACATGCAGTTTAGGAGCGAAAGAGTTGGCAGTAAGGAGCAAGAGCTGAAGATTAGCTTTAAGTCATCGTGTGAAGAAGATGAAAGTTTTAATAATTGCTCTTTCACACATAAAAGAAAGGTTTATCGTTTTGAACAATTAACTTGGATCTGACAAAACTGAGATTCCACTTGTATTACATGCTGTTCATGGACAATTGGATACATATGCTATTAAATAAGAATATTTCTGCATAGAATTCACAAATTAGCAGAATTCTGTTTCTCTTGGTCATGTGCATATTTCATCTAGAAAAAGAGAAGAGCAGGGAGATCTGCGGCACTCTCCTGAGCTATCTCCAAGTCTGTGATGTGGGGAGGCTGCCTCTGTGATGGAGACAGTGTGGCTCTCAATTTGGAGTTCTGTGTAGATTTGCAGGGGGCAGATTGGACTCAGGCAATTTCCCAGCCTTGGAGCTCTCTAAATGTGGGGCAGTTGCTCAGCGAGGAGGGATTTTGTTCCTTGGTATTTCAATCAGAGGCCATCTGATGGACCCCACCATGGGACCATCAAAGGGCGGATTCCTGGGGTGAGAATGTTAGGGAGGAATTCTTGCGCCCTCCTCCTCCAATTTCCACAAAGGGGAGGCTATTTCTGCTGTGTGATCTTAAAGGAGAAGCACAGACCTAACTGCTGTTTCTCTACAGGTGCATCTGTCTCCTCTCACTTTTCTGCAGTGCATCAGTGATTTTGCCCACGGGTGAGTTTAGCAAAGGACCTGTATTAGTCTGCTCAGGCTGCCATGATAAAATTCTCCAGGCTGGGTGCCTTACTCAGCAGAACATTTGTCCCCTGACAGTTCTGGAGGCTGACAGCCATGACCAAGGTGCCATCAGGGTGGTTTCTGGTGAGGCCTCTCTTCAGACTTACAGACGGCCACCTTCTCACTATGTCCTCATGTGACCTTTCCTCCATGCCTGTAGGGACAGAGGTCTCTGGTGTCTGTTTTCTTATAAATACACAAATCCCATCAGTTAGGTTCACATGCCAAATTTAACCTTAATTACCATCTTAAAGCCCTATTTCCAAATACAGTCACATTGGTGTTAAAAATTTGTCTTAGTTAATTTCTTGTTGCTGGGAGAAAATACCTGATATCTGCAAGTTAAAGAAGAAAAGGTTTATTTTGGCTCACAGTTGTATAGAGGTTTCAGTCCATAATTGGCTGGCTCCAAGGCAGGGCGGCATGGCAGAGGGACATACAGGGGAGAAACAGTTTATGGCAGGGCAGGCAGAAGGCAGCAGTAGTGAGCCTACCTTTCCCTTTTATCCCATCCAGTCTACAAACCTTTTGGGCGGTGCCCCCCACACCCAGGATGGGACTTCTGTCTTCAGTAAATCCATTCAGCCACACCCAGAATGATACGAATTTCAATCAGTGGACTAATTTAGTACCATGTGACCTTAATCCATGTTCACATACCCTAGATTCAACCACCTCCAAAAATCCCCACTAATGAGTGCACGAGACTTTGGGGGAACATCTAGATAGAAACCATAAATTTTGAGAGGACAAAATTTACCCCAAAACAGCCACTGAGCACACTGAGTCTAGATCTGCTTACCCACAGATGGGATGTGCTCTGCCCTCTTCCTAACCATAGGACCAGCCAGCAGAGCAAGGTCTGCTGTGAAGAGGACCTGGGGCTACCCACCAATTTCAGGATAATTCATCTGGAAATCAGAAAATATTATAAAGTCTATTGTGCCTGTATCTTCGCCACATCTTTTCTAGCTTTTATCAGTAATCAGGCTAATCAAAAGTGTGACTAAAAATTGCAGTGAATGTTTAAATTGTTTAAGAAATTCATCATCATAAAAGACGCATTGTTATGTATCTCCCACAGACTCCTCCCCTTACTTACATCATCATTCTTGCCACTTTCTGAAGCAATTCTGGAAGTCTTCCTCCCTGAGTGTCTTTAGTTGCATGATCACTGTTGTGGCTGCCTTGATGACCTGAATTGATTCAAAACATTTACCTTTCGTGGGCATTTTGACTTTGGAGAAGAGCCAGAAGTCACACGGTGCCAGATACTGTGAAAAAGTACACAGCATGATGATTTTATGAGCCTGCCTTTTTTTTTGGATGGGACTTGGCAGCAGCATTCACCATATTTTTGATCACCTCCTGACACTCACAAGAGAAGATTTCCAGATCCTTTGCAGAAAGTGGCAGGAACCGCATCAGAGTGTTCAAAGTGAGGGGGAGTACCTTGAGGGGAATTAATGGTCATATGTCTTTTACTGTAATAAAGTTTTTTTTTTTTTTAAAGTAAACATTCACCATACGTTTTGGTCACATCTCATATTTTGATCTTTTCCCACCTGACTCTAATTTCTCGGATGGGGAAGGAAGCGATCTCTAAAACAGGTAGGGCAAGAAGCTGGAAACATGACCTCCTTGGAAGAGGGCTCTGTTTTAGTCCTGTGTTTTATTTCTTTCTGTCCATCTCTGCACAAAACCCCCAAAGAGCTTTTAGATACAAAATAAATCTATACTTGGAATAAAAGTGCTCCCCACGGGACACTCCCTGTTTTATTTAGAGCTAGCACAGTAGTATTGGCATACAGAATTGCCAAATTTCTATCAAGGAAATCTCAGTCCAGGTGATGCCAGCAAAACAGTTTGCAATCTCTCCAGGTAAATATTGACACATCTGAGAGCTTTCTGAAAGGCAAACATCTCAGCAGTTGCTCATAGCATCGTGAAATGTGTTCTGTTCAACTTAGTGGTGGCTGTTCCCAGGGAACAAATGGATCCTTGTTCATTCTGTTTGTTTGAAGCATGAGTCTGACTCTCCTGTGGAAGTTTGACCATGCTCCTAGAAAAATATTAACCTCTTGACATACCATCTCCTAAAATGTTTCACCCAATATGTTTGTTCTTGAGAAAACACTTCTTCCATTCAGCTGTGCCCCTCCAGTCCCAGGGAGGGAACAAAGGCCCCTGCAGTGCATGAGTTAGTGCTGGCTCTGGACGTGCAGGGATACCCAACCCCATGCCCAAAGCCACTGGCTTCTCCACTCCAAAGTTCCAGTTACCCATGCAGCCACCGTGGCACATTTCAGTGTGCACGGGGGCATCAAAGGCCAGATAGGGATTTGTGCCCAGTGGGCCCCCACTTGGAACGAGGCAGAACCTGAAGGAAACAAGCACCTGGGTGAGACGCTGCAGATCCTCACCCTCTCTGCTACCTGGACAGGAAGAATGGGATAGTTTGTTCTGTTTAATTCTTAAGAAGACCCTTCAGAAGGTACAATTGTGAGTGCAGCACTCTTCGTTGCTGTTCTGAATTGCCCTTTGCCACCTTTGGGCAACTAGAGGAAGGTGCTACTGATTCACTCAGAAAAAGAACTAAAAATGTTAGACTCTTGAAAATACATTTACTCACTGACAGTTTGCCCTCAAGGAGGGAAAAGTAGATGGAATCCAGCTTATGCTTTGAAGGTGAACTTGCCCATCAAATTGCACAGCATCAAAGGATAAAACCCAAAAAGGAGTCTGACAAGACTAAGCTCATAAAATTGGGAATCCAAGAGCTATATCCCGAAGTTAGGGTGATCCAGAAAGAAATGCCACCACCACCACCCCAGGTGGCTGCATTAAAAATCACTGGTTCCAAACTGCAAGGCAGGTAGAAGAGAAAACCACCTGTCTGTCCTTATAATTTGAAACAACAGGCTGGCCCTTCTTGTAGGGAAAGATGGGACCCCCAGGCAGGGCTAGAATAGGAACACAGGCCCTTTTAGAGGGCAGGAGAAAAGCAGATCCATGTCTATGAAAACAGATGGTTTTGTGATTTTACTTCTAAAGAGATAAACTCAAGCTGGTTCACAAAACTACTCTACTCACCACTTTGTGGTTTGAACATCCCGAAATGTTCCTAAACTGTGTATTGTAATCACACTGATGCAGTGTATGACCTTGTACCTTATCAACCAGCCAGTTAACCAATTAAGTGCAGACTCTCTATGTGGGTGAAGACAGCCCCTATCCCATAAAGATAGGACCACTGCCCTATATCCACTGATCACCCAGCTCTGCCCCCCCCCCACTTCTTAGAGCGGCTGTGTACCGCTTCCTTCTGTAATAAATTTACTTTCGCTTTGAGCCAGTAAACCCTCTTTCTACATTACAGACAGAGACAAGCCAGGGAAAGTTCAAGGGTGGGCTAGTGACCCCAGACTGCCAGATGCAACTGCTTGTTTCTGTGGGACAGGTTTCCAGGTTCTTGTGCACAATGAGTGTGATGAACAAAGAAGCGGATGTGGCATGCGGCATTAAGGAAGAAGCAGCAAAGTTTACTGAAGTTTACAGGGCCAAGGTATGCTCAGAGTGAGTGGACATGCACTAGTGGGAAGAAAAAATAGCATGAGTGCAGTTTTGTGGCAGATTTAAGAATTTAAAATGTTGCGCTGGGTTGAGGGTGACTCCCATTTAGTCTTCCAGAACATGACTGACAATGTGCTTGACAGCGTGCTGAGTCATGTCATTTGTATCTACTCTGCATGTCCTAACCCATGACTCACCCTGTTAAAATTGGACAAATGAGATGCAGTCCGTTAGCATGAACTTCTAACAAACTCCCAGTGAAAAAAGGTCATTTTAGCTCATGCCAGCCATCTAGTGTGCATGCCTCCTGGTTTGGGATTTCTGGATTTCCAGGGATCATTGTTCTCATCTCCACCTCCAGGTAGTGGGCCTTAGGACAAGTCAGGGAGGTTGACCCTGGGTTGTGTCCCAAGTTCAGTTGAGTAGAGGGGAGAAGTCCCACAGCCCCAGTTGTACTGTCTATATTATACCTACATGATTGCTGCTGGAGCTCATTCTTCTTGGATAATGTCACAAAAACAAAAATATTCTGTCTGTGAATCTAATTTAAAGTTGCTTTGTGCAGGCTGGGGATGTAGCTCAGTAGTTAGAGTGGTTGCCTAGCAAGCACAAGGCCCTGAGTTCGATCCCTGGCACCAAAAAAAAAAAGTTCCTTTGAGCAAATTTCAAACTGGGTTTGAATAACTTTTTGCAGTTTTTCTTAAAAGTACAATCTTAAAATCTTGATTTATCTCCTTTCTGCCTTTTTCCCCTTTCTATGTATCTTCATTTCTTCTATCCTACCTCACCTCTTATCAGAATTCCAAAAGGAAAGGAGAGAGAGAGAAAGGTAGAGATGGCGAGGAGGAGGACAGTAGGAAGTGGTGAGAGGGAGGGAAAAATTGAGAAAATGCTGAGCTCTTTGTCCAGCTAACAAGAGACATTGAGTCAGAGATTCCAACAGCCCTATGAGCTTTAAACAGCAGAAACAAAAATAAACCCACCCCGGACTCATTAAACTGACACCACATAACAGCAAGACAGAGAAGATTCCTAAAGGAGCCAGAGCAAAAAGACGGATACCGACAAGATCACAGAGAGACCAGCAGCTGCCTTCTCAGCCAGTGCAGCGAAGGGGTGCAGAAGACCACGGGGCAAGAATGATTTCAGGGCTCTCAGAGCAGTATCAGCTGACACAGAAATCAACATCTGGGGACTTTACTTGTCAGAGCAAAGGTGAAACACAGATATTTTTAGACATATGGTAACATTTTCAGATGTTTCCTTCCAGCAGAACCTCAAAAGAGATTTTAAAGAATGATTTTCAAAATGAGTAGAAATAATCCCAGATGCAATTTCTGAAATGCAAAAAGCACTAGATAAGCAAAATAAATGGTAAATATGTTGGAAAATGTAAATAAATATTACTGGCTAGAAAAACAATGATACTCTGTGTATTAAAAAGTACCTTTAAAATGTATCGTAACAGTTAACCTGTAAATTGGAATGTGGTGATCAAATGTAAAATAGTGTAAAGGTTTTTATGTTATTCAGGAGGGTTAGAAACTTATACTTGATTCTTTTAAAATTAAGTATGCATGTAGATATTTGTAGGGTAAAAAAAAAGTAACTGAAAAGAAAATGAGTGTGTAACCTCCAAATAAAGAATGGGAGAAACTAAAAAAAATTTATCAGTCAAAAAGTAGAGAAGAAAGAAACGTAAGCATGCAGAAGGCAGAAAAAATAATATCAAATAAATCCAAATATATCAACAATTATAATAAATGAAAGTAGCTATTCTACAGACACTTCTGATACATGAAAGAGGAGTCTTAGTGGATGGAGATATCAACGTCAAGCAGATACAGAAAGCTTGTGCACCTAGGTTAAAGCAGATAAAACAGTCTTTAAGAAACTGTTTTACGAGATAAAAGTAACTGGACAACTATGAAAAGGAGCAGCTCTTTAAGGACTTATAAATCAACATTTATATAAATCGATCAATATTTGTATTGTATCACCTAACCACATATTCTCAAAATGTTTAGAACAAACAAAAAAACTAGAAATAAATACAAGAAATGAATTCACCATCAAAATGGAAAATTTTTAACAAACTTCAATACTTAAATCAATCATTAAGAATATAGAAATTTGAATGGCATCATTAACGTACTTGATGTGATGGATATATGTAGAACATTATACCCCCAAACTGAGAAATTCACATTTTTCAAGCTCATGTGGAACATTTATGAAAATTTATTTTATAGAACTCCATACAGCAAATCTCAACGAATTTTAAAAGATGGCTACCATAGATCACAGTCTTCAACTATAATACAACTAGATTAAAAATTGAGAATAAAAAGCTACTAAGAGAAATCACATATATTTAGGATACAAGATTTCACATAGACTTAACTTTGGTGGCCACTGATTTAGGAAGTGTTATGCACTGGACATAATCCCAAGTGATATAAGACCTTTGTCTAGTCTAGGAATGTAGAGTCAAAGGGGGACAAGCAAGAAAGGAAATTAATTTTAAAGGCTTCACTATTCTTTTGTATTATTAAATTTCTAATGAGGTAGCTGTATAAGCGGTTGGAAAAATATTTAGAGCTTCAACCTATTTTAACACACCAGAGATTTTTAAGAACTGGCTTTGTGCTTTAGTAAAGGTTATCAAACTGTTCCACAATTTAGTGCCATATTGTTACTGAGTTTTGGGATATTAGATTCTCCTTCTGGAGGTGGTTCTAGGTTCTTTCTGTCCTGAGCAAAGAATTGGTCAAGACCAAAACAAACAAACAAACAAAAAACAAGCACAAATGATAGCTAAGTTTTATTAAAGGTTGGAAAAGAAACACGCTCTGCAGAGTAAGTTTGGACCAAGTACAAGGAAAAGAAGTACACCCTATAGCGTGAGGGCGGGCCACCATGCAAGAGAGAACACAGTGGCAAAAACTCAACATGTACTGTCCCTTTGGTATCACCCACTCCTCAGGCTGACATCAGGACTAGGCCATCCTATGACCTGCCTGAGTTCTTGCAAGAAGCCCAAATGCAGGGCTTTGGGAACTGTTCCACCTATGTGTTCTGAGATTTTGTCAAGCCTCCTTTCCCAGTCAGTTTTAGCCACACCCTACCTTCCTGTCTCATGATCAGCCATCTGTGTGTCAACGGACTTTAACATATATCCTACTTCTTAAATCCTAAACTACCTCGACCAACCACTCACTGTAAGCTATCAACTACTACTTTAGAATGAATGTCATTCAAAAGTTTTTGTTTTTATTAGTAATGTAGGAAGAAAGTTACTGTCTTCCACTGCTAATGGGAGTAAATAATTTTGAGAGTGTGCAAACTTCTAACTAGTAGTGAAAGCCTAAGGACACTTTAAAGTCCAAAAAGAGGACTTTAAATAAATTATAATGCTACCATTAAAATGACATCATAGGACAATATTTAATGAAAGGACTCATAAAATCAAATGAAACAGGCAAATTACAGAGCAGTATAACCCAATTGTCATGCATATAAAAAAACAACTGGGAAGACATATACCTCCTCTCTTTATTGTTTTTGTCTCTCTCTGGGTGGCGAAGTTATAAAGGAATCTCTTTTTTAAAATTTTCTGATTGATAATATTTAAAGGAGATGTACTATTGGTGTGACTGCAAAGAAAACAATAGAAATATTTTTAAAAGCATTGGTTCTATTTCCAATGTTAAATTTTTCTTATAATAAGCATTATCCAATTATTTTTTAGTCTATTTCCTTTTCCCTTTGGAGCTGGTATGGCATTAAATAAGGCTATCTCTAAATTCCAGTGTCTGCTATATCTTCTGTGAGGTGTCTTTAATGTTTTAATGTTCTCTAGCTTTTGGGAGATGATATCAAAGGAACAATTGTTCATATATCTTGTTGAAAGTATCATTCAGAATTTGTAAAAAGATACAGATAGCTTAGAATTGAATGTATCAGGCTTAATTAGCAATGCTTCAAATTATAGAACACTGATGTTTCTTGTACAACAAACTATCAATTAGCTATGCAAATGAGAAAAGCAGGGAATAATTACAGAAGAAAATGAAATCAGGAGGAAAAAACAAAACCATCCACTTTAGTCCCTAGTTTCAACCATCAATTGTCAATACTTACCAGAATGACTTCTAAGTATAAATTCTAGTCTCTTGTTGAAAAGATGGAGGATTAAAAAAAAAGTAATGTTAATTCCTTAGAAGCTCTTTTCTTTTCCAGGTTTTTCTTCAGAGAAACAATATGCAAATAATAAAATAATCAAAATATAAGCAACAGGAAACTTAGAAACAAAAGATTCATAAGTTGTTCTAAAATAATTCCTAGGGAAGCTTTAAAAAAAAAAATCAATGTAGAAGTTCACACCAAACCAGTTAAACAAGCCTCTTTTTTTTTTGGTGCTGGGGATCGAACTCAGGGCCTTGTGCTTGCAAGGCAAGCACTCTAACCACTGAGCTAAATTCCCAGCCCCTGTTAAACAAGTCTCCATTGAAGGAGCCAAATTAATCCAAAAGATGTACAAAATATTTCAAGTTCATTCCAGCTGTTTCTGAGTATTTACTTTGTCTGTTGGACAATAACAGTCTCAGGTAGATCATCTCTGGCTCTTCAGTCCCAGTTATGGTTTGTATCTAGATGTCTCCCAAAGTCCCATGTGCTTTTCAGAGATGGCTGGATATACGGTGTGTAAATTGGTATAGCACAGTTCTGGATGTGGATAATGGGAGCCCCACCCTGGGTATGGGTGGCACCAATCAATAGGCTTGTAACCTACATAGAATATAAAGGGACAGAAGGAAGGCAGGCTTACTGCTTGCTGCTTACTGTTCACTGCCTTCTGCTTGCCACACCATGAACTGTTTCTCCTTTGTGATGCCCCTCTGCCATGCTGCCCCACCTTGGAACCAGTCCACTATGGACTGAAACCCCTGCAAACTGTGAGCTGAAATAAACCTTTTCTCTTTCAACTCTGGGCATCAGGTATTTTGTTTCAGCAACAAAAAAAAAGTAACTAAGACAGTTCCAGTTGTCATCACCATTCTCAGGCTGGAGAACTGCACTCTGTCCCCTGCTAATCCAGTGTCTTTCAATACTTTTCTAATGGCTCTCTTCCAAGTTGTCATCTTAACTTTATGTTTTGAGAAGCTTTTTATGTCTTCAGGCTTCAAAATCAGGATTTCTGTGTATGCAGTAAGTGCCCTCATGGTGATTATCATTTATTTAACTATTCTCCTACAGTAGATGTTGATCATTACTTTCAGACAAGATTGGGAACATTCAGCGTGGTTTGGCTGTAGACTTGATTGTTACTTTCCAATCTGCCTTGTTTCCTCCATGCCCCCATTATTTCTCAGAAAACAAGACAAGTATCAGCCTGGTGAATTCATAAAAATTAGGCTTTCTGATTGAGATCGGCATAGTATCCAATAATTTCCCAAGGCCACATGTGGTAACTGTAGAAACAATGCCCTTTTCTTCTCCTACTGCTACATTCTTCTCTAATTTTTATACCCACCACTTTCCCACCAATTTCATTACCTACCACAGTGATAATATGGTTTTTCTTCTTTTATCCTAAGTCACCCTCCTCAAAAGTCCTGAAGTTCATTTCACCATCTTCCAAATCTCTATGTGTGAAATATTATCATCTAAGGGTACAATGTTGAGAGTGTAGCACAGCACATTTAACCTTTATGTCAACAACGTAAGGCCAATGCTACTATTTTTCCCATTTTACAGAAAAGAAAGTGAGGCTTCTGAGTAAGTCACCCCTAGTCAGACAGATAGTAAAAGGCAAAGCTGGGCCTTGAACTCAGAATTGTTTTATTCTAAACCACTTTTAGAAATATTATAATCTGAAATCCATATATATTCAAATTTTCCTAATTTTTATCTAATGTCCTTTTTTAGTTCTAGGATCACACCCAGGAGAAAATATTACATTTAATCATCATGTTTCTTAAGGTTCCTCTTGGCTATGAATTGTCCCAACTTTTCTTATTTTTTTCTAAACCATTTCTTAAAAAGAATAGTTAACTCCCATCACCTCAAACACCATAACAGCTACAATTCATTTTACATAACTATATGTGGCTATGATCCTCATGGCATCTGCCTTGGTTACTCATTGCTTGGTTTCTCATTGCTGAGAAAAAATATCCAATACTCAAATTTAAAGGAGGAAAGGTTTATTTTGGCTCACAGTTTGAGGAGGTTTCACTCCATAATCAGCTGGTTCCAAGACAGGGTGGCATGGCAGAGGAGAAACAGTCCACAGCAGAGTAGACAGGAGGCACAAGGCAGCAAGCACCAAGCAGCAAAGCAAGCCTTCCTTTCCCTTTTATCCCATCCAAGCTATCTGCATTTTGAGTGGTGCAGCTTACACAAAGTTTGGGCCCTTCCATTATCCACACCCAGAACTATGCTAAACCAATCAGTGGACAAATTTTTAGCACACATTCTTAATTCCAGTATCACAGACCATTGATCCAGCCGGCTCTAAAAAGCCCCACCTATGAGCACATGAGGATTTGGAGGGACATCTGGATACAGTCCACAACAGCACTTCTCTAAATTAGATGTTATAATCGCCATTTTATAGATAAGAAAGCTGAGCCTCAGAGATGAACATTCATGGTCCAGGCTATGATGCCAGAAGATAGTGGAGCTGGTACTCTGATCCAGGACCATCTGACCACAAATGCTATGTTCTTTTTACTACTCTGGTTTAGATGGCTTTTGTATGTGTTTATTTATTTATTTACTTACTTACTTAGTGGAGCAGACACTGTTTATTAACAAAAATACCGTGGTAGTTGTCTTAGTTCATCTTTCTGATACACCTGTTAATCTGGTCTTTCCCATGCCTGGCATCTCTAACGTCCACAACATGAACGGTCTTCTTCATTTCAGCTTGTGGAAAAGATAATTTGAAGGGCCACAGGAAGGTACAGTGGTACCTTGGTTCACAAACTTGATTCTTTCCACAGTTCTGGAAAAAATGGTCATGTTTGTGCTCATGCATATCACCTGATACAGAGTTCCCAAACAAAAACAAAATTTCGTCAACATATGTTTGCCAATGAAAGTGTTAGTGAGCTAAGGTACCATTGTATTTGTCTCTTTGATGCATTTTTTAAAGCATTTTCTAACAGTATAGAATCTCCATGAAGTTGATGACATATTTATCAAGAGATGAGTGATCTGTCCAGGCAGTTTGCTTCTTACCGATTTTGCCATAATCCCAGATTAGCTCATTTACTGACTTCAGGTTAAGTTATCCCCAGGCAATACAGTTCCACGATTCTCAACAACTTATTAAAGTCTTGTAGAGATTAACAAAGATGCCACTGACGATCCGGCTAAAGTGAAGCATCCACAATGCCTTACAGACTTTTGGGCCACACCATTGATACCTCTGATTTTGGTGACAAACACCAACTTGGGTTCTGAAGGTACGTAAAAATCGCCAGCTTTTCTTGCCATCCTAGGCATTTGAATTTTTCTATTCATCTGCCTATATTCCTTATGATAGTGCTTGACTTTTCTATTGGCCAGCCTCCTCTTTACCTATTGAAGCATCTTTCTCAGTCACTCTGCCTTCAACTCTGTGACATTTCTTTTTTAAGTATTTCTGCCACAGCAGGAACCTCATTTTTCTTCTCTGGCATTTTCTACGGTTTCAACCAGAGAACAGCACATGTGCCTTAAAATATTTTTAAATATACATATATTATATATACATATAATGTTAATATAATATCAGAGTCAGAGTGCCACAAAGATGATCAGTTCTGGTCCAAGTCTTATCTACCACCCAAGCTCCTTCCATGGATTCTCCAACTAAAGGTTCTGAGAAGGTAACCCAAAAATGTAGCCTGTTTACTCTTTCAGAAACTGTCCATTCTAATGTCTCACAGCTTTGATCATTAGAAAGCTCTGTGTTCCTCCAAGTGATTTTTGGCCTTTGGTCTTAAAATGTCTCTTAGGAACCAAAGACAGTAATCTAAACTTGGTACCTAAAGATGCTGTCTCTGGCCTATATACCTCCCAGACGCTTCTCCTAGCATACTGCAGCTGAGATCGTGTTTTCCTCACACTTCACACCACAATGGCTGGCAGTACTTGTGCAGTTGCAAGTCCTTACAGAGCATTACAGCCCCACACTGTGTCTGTCCTATACAATCAGGACTCAACTATGGTTGACGACTGACTCCTTCACAGTAACGTGTGTGTGTGTGTGTGTGTGTGTGTGTGTGTGTGTGTGTAGGCCATAGGCTGGAGACCGAACTACATCACTGAACTGCATTTCCAGGTCTTTTTAATCTTTTATTTTGAAATGTGGATCACCAAGTTGCCCAGGCTGGGATCGAACTTGTGATCCTCCTGCTTCAGCCTCCCAGTGCCCCCAGGCCAGGTTTAACAGTAACTTCTTCCCTTGGCTTCTGTTCCCCCTCCTCTTCTCTCCTACCACACTTCAGTCTAAAACCATCAGGCCCGAAGGCCCTGCGCACTGACGCCTCTTCCAGCCCTTTAAATGGGGCAGCTCTATGTAGACAACATCTTGAGACGCTCGTTTGAAAGGTGAATCAAGGGTAAGGGGTGGTGGTGCTTTCTCCGAGTTGACACACAAGTACAACAAACCAGCGAACCGTGGACGTGGGAGACAGCCCCTTTCTTCCCGAGAGCCCCGCTGGGCAGAGACAGGAGTTCTGGGGTGATGCGCCGGGCCGCGGCAGGGGCGGGGCGGGGCGGGGCCAGGCGGAGGGGCGTGGCCTGGTCTGGGCGGGGCCTGGGCCAGAGCGGGGCGAGGCAGGAGCTGTCCGCTGAGGTCGCCTTCGAGGCCAGGGGCAGCTCAGCGACACCACGGCGCCACTAGTTCCCTGCCAGCCGCGCTCAACGGGTCGCTAATCAGGGCGGCAGAGCAGGTAGAGGAGCCCGAGAGTCCTGCACGGGCTCCGTCACCCAAGTTTCCCAGGTCCTCGCGCCCCGCGCCTGGCTCTGCGTCGGAACCATGGACAGCGCCCGCGACCCGGCTCCGCGCAGGGGTCTGGACGCCGCCGGCTTCTGGCAGGTCTGGCAGCGCTTTGACGCCGACGGTGAGTAGAGCCAGCGCCTGCACAGGCGGTGTAGACCCCGAGTCCCGTTCCCACGCCCCTTTCCCTCCAGAGAAACTTTTCTGGTGCGTTGTGCACGCCCGCAGCTGGCGCGGTCCTCCTGGCACACCTGTGGAGAGCTGTTGTGGGACATCCAGAAATGGCCTGCAGACTCGCTGACTTCCCAGGGGTGTGTGTGTGTGTGTGTGTGTGTGTGTGTGTGTGTGTGTGAGAGAGAGAGAGAGAGAGAGAGAGAGAGAGAGAGAGAGGGAGATGATGTGCTGTTTGTGTAATGACAAGTATTATTTATTTATGGTCTCAACCAGTTTTTTTATTTATGGTCTCAACCACTGGGGAAATCAGCCATCTTGAGTGTGCTTTTTTTATGAGTGACTTTGTTGCATCCCCCAACACACTCTCTCAAAGGGAGTAGGAATTTTATCAACTTTCACATTTATTCCTTGCCCACCAGAAAGAAAAAAAAAAGGAAAAAAGAAAGAAATTTTCTTGAAAATAAAATGAAACTTCTTACCATTTTCTTTGTTTTTATTAATAATTTAAGAAGCATAAAGAAAACATCTAAAACTGTTCAAATCTGCAAGCTAAGATTTGGTATTTGCCTCTGTTTGGTTTTTCTAACTTTCCAAAATCATTGGGTTAGATTTTATTCTAAAGGTTGTGTTTATTCATTGATTACAATCTATGTGTTTATTAGCCTTCTTTTCCTGAATGTTAATACCACGCCCCCGCCCACCCACAAAGAATTTGCTCTGTAATATGTATACACTGTCCAAATCCACGTCTTCTGGATATGTTGGTACTTAATTATTGGGACAGCAAAAATGGTAATAATGGAGATTTTATGCATTGTGAGACTGAAAACAAATTTAGGTAAAAGCTAAAGGTCACATGGTATTCTATATAAGTGATTGCTGTTTATGCTTATCTTTTTTGCATTTAGAAAAAGGTTACATAGGAGAGAAGGAGCTTACTGCTTTCTTTCACCATATGCTGATGAAACTGGGTACCGATGTAAGTACTTGCAGTACTAAGGATTAATCTATGTGTCTCTTAGTGAAACACAAACATCCAAGTTTTGTGTTGATTTGTGCCTATTAATCCCAACTGACCTCCTTTCCTTCTTTGCATGCATGTAATTTTTCTACCTCTCCTAGTAATGCGAAGAGATTTAGGCAGGTTTTATAAAAGATACAGCTAAAACAGTAGCTGTGCTGGTCATTGACTTTCACGGTAACATCTGTCATCCACTCAGGGATCTTCGCTGTGGGCTTGTTCAACTCTGTTCTAAACACTTTCTTGGTTACATCTCTGCTAATGGATTTAAACCTAGAAATAGGGTAGCACACTTCAGTCAAAAGATCAAAAGATGGAAAAGATGGAAATGTAAAATATTTAGGGTTGTGGATGTTTGATGCCCATGATCTTCTTTTGACAGCAAACAGCAAAAAAAAAAAATAATAATAATAATTACAATTATTTTTTCATTATTCATTTTGTTAGAAGACATTACAGAGTCCTTGGAGAATGACAAACCAGAAAGAAACCAACATACTTAGAGTCCAGAGAGAAATATAAACCAACTCATTGGGAGTTCACATCCCAGATGTCTAATCCAGCCCTGAGAGATGCAGATCGCTCTCCAGGAGTCTGCTAGGAAAGTAGGGGAAAAGCTGGCACAGACATAGGAGCCAAGGTCTGCCAGGGGTGGGCTCCATCTGGGCAAAGTGCACTTGGGCACGCATGGTGCGATGCGTAGCTTGGCGCAGCTGTAGGAGGTGGTTCATCTTCAGACATCATTTACCTGGAAAAGTACCGAAGTGCAGCACATCTTCCAGAGCAGCCCAGTGAGAGTCCCCGGGGCTCTTCACCACTCAAGAGGGAGGCACTGGGGATGGGGGCAGCCTGATCAGAAATTGAGAGGCTACCATCTGTCCATCAGGCACACTGGCCTCTTGTCTGTTTGCTGTCACTTTGTGTCTCTCCTTGTCTGTCTTCATTTCTGTTTCTCATCTCTGAATTCTGCAGCCCTCACCCTCCTCTGACTCTTCCTTTCTCTCTGACCACTCTGTCTCTCATGGCTCTATCTCCCTGTCTCTATCTTTTTCTCACCTGTCTCTTCAGCTTTCTGTCTCTGTTTTCTCTTTCCATCTCTAGTCTGTTTCTTAAAGCTCGCTTTTGGTCCCTCCTTTCACCATGTCTGTTATTTTTCTTTTTCTCTTCTCTCTCTTTCTCTCTCTGTCTCTGTGTGTCTCTTCTTTATTTCTTTTCTCTTATTACCCTCCCACCACTTAAGTCTTTGTCTCTTTTTTGGTCCCACATCTCTCTTTTTGGTGCCACCCCATGCCCTGTGTAGCCTGTGAGGTGAGAGGAGGAGCATGTGAGAAGGACAGAGACATGAACCCTCTCTCCTCCAGGAAGGGAGGATCAGAGTCCTATTTGCTGCCCTGTTTTACATGGCAGCATCCCACAGTGAACCCCTCACCTTGCCCACTTGCCTCTGCTCATTCTGAGGCTCATGGCTTCCAAGAACCCAGGGGTTAGACATGGTTTTGTTGACTGTGAACAGCGGTGTTTGGGGAAAAGCCAAAAGATGGAGGTTAATCCATTCAGAGCCTTGGATAGCCAACTCCTGCACTTTAAAACAGAATGGTCAACTCCTAAAACTCTAGATGTCTTGAGACTTGGAACTTTACACCTTTTCAGAAGGCTCCTTGTATATGAAAAGAAGGAGAAAATTTGCAGTCAGTGCTAAAACTGGGAGTGCTTCATTTTCAGGCACAGGAGGGTGTGTCCACCCAAACACAAGGGTTTCCTCCAAGCTGAGAACCCACTCGGATCTGTCTTCATCTAAAGCTGTGGCCGACCTGAGACGTGCCATTGTTACTGGGGAGAGAGAAGAGGGAGCCTCCTCTTGAAGAGCAGCTTGGCTGTTCTGATCACCAGCGACCCTCAGATCTGGCCCCGTGGACCCAACCTCACACACGGGCAAGCAGAGATCTTGGAGAAAGAAGCTTTCAAATGAATCACCAGTATTCAGCACAGGTATCCCTGTGGCTAGAAAATGGGACAAGGAGATCTCAGAGTCCTTACACCAGCGCAAATCAAATTTTGGTATGCTTAAGAATGATCTATGTGGGCTCAAACGCACACCCCTAGGAATTTCACTATGTTCAGGGCCTGCAAAGAACCTTGCACTTTAAGAGTTGGTTCACATCTTCCACCACCCTCGGCGCCTGCAGGGACAGGGACTGCCTGTGTAGAGGGCTCGCACTGTGATCAGGCCAGTCCCACTCAGCTGTGGCAGCAGCCCTGGTACCCCTGCTCAGCATGAGGCAGGGAAGGAGAGAGCTCTGATAGATGGGTCAAACCATTACCCAGAAATGGTCCTCCTTGCCACTGGTTCCCAAGTTCTGAGGCGGAACTGGGACGGTGTGGCTTCAGGGACCTTTGCTGTGTCACTCTGTGCCACATTCACAGATGACAGAGACTGGAAGTGCCTTGATTCTAGGCTTTTGCCCTTGTCAGCAGTGAGTTGGTACTAAGCGAGTTCAATCGGGAGGGACAATCACTCATTTGCTGTGATGCCCGCTTTGGGTGTGTGGTAAGCTGTGTGTACAGAAGACAGCAAGAGGGCCTTCTGGGTCAGGCAGCCCCTTGCTCTTGAGTGTAGGAGTGGCATGAAGTTCATCAGAGGCCTAAACAGCTCCACTTCCTCCCACTGATTAGTGCATCACAGAGACCTTAGACGCAGGAGCTTGAGGGATCTAACAGCATGCTTCCTGCTCATCAATCTTGGCGAGCAATCAGCCCGCTGTAATTATGTGCTCCCACAACCTCCAAGAGACTGGCTTAGTGGAAGTATCATATGCTATTGATGCTCTGCGGCCAGCCCCCGTCTTTTCTTCTCCAATGCTGAGGTTTGGCCTCTTAATCTGAGGCTTATCTAGCCAGTGCATGCTGACCATCAGTGTCTGCGTGTACCTCTCCTTTCTGCACTTGCCGTCTCAACAGCAAGATGGGCTGGCAAGTGCTGGTTTCAGTCTCACTATGCCACTATCTGGGCCTCCTTCAATGCTCTGGAGATTGTGAGCACCTTGCTGTAGCCGCGAGTCTCCAATAAGGACTGATGCGGAATTGCAACGGGGAACCCTAGGCTCTTTGGGGACAGGTCCAAGTGACAGTCATGGGCTTTGGGGTCAGAGATTCAGTCATTTGCCCTCAGACTAAAGGTGGCACATAGAGCCTGACCACTCTTCTTTGGTTTCACAAGCATTTGTTTTGAAATCTAATTTTCCACAAACATGGTCTATATTAATTAACTTTCTTCAGGAATGCCAAGCCCACAATAAAGAATAATTTATTCATTCAACAAATACTTTATTGTGGAGATAAATAAACAATTGCTTTCTTGGCAGAGTCCTTACTCTCAAAAGTGAATTTGAAGTTGGAATTTGAAGCGAAGGCCCAGCCCAGCGAGTGATCTCCTCTGTGATTTTCTTGTGCGTTGTGGGGGCATCTGATTTAGCAGGGCCTCTCCAGAGAGACAGAACCGGCAGGGTGGATACGGAGATCTACAAGAGGAGATTTGTTAGGAAGTTGGCCAGTGCTGTGATGGCAGACTGTCAGCAAGCTGGAGACCCAGATGCCAGCAGGCCTGCTCAGTCCAAGTGTGAAGGTCTCTGTAACAGGGGAACTGATGGGGTCACTTTCAGTTTGAGGTCTAAAACCTGGGAACCCAGGATGGGGGCTGCTGGCATAAATCTTGGAGTCCAAGGGGAAGACGGCTTGGATTTCCAGTGTCCAAGACAGGTGATGAGCATGTCCCAGCTTTCAGGGTGTTGGGGATTAGTTTGTCATCTGCATTTGCTCTCTGTTCCTGGCCAAGCAGATGGTGGGCCTTTCCACTGAGAGTGGGTCTTCCCCACCAGGCCCACTGAAACTCATACACTGATCTCCTCTGGAAACACCTGGAAGACCCTCCCCAAATCACGCTTTCTGGGTCTCTAGATTTTCCTTCATCCCAAACATTGCAGCACCCAATCACGCTCCATGGTGCGGAGACTTGACCGTCTGACCTGCAAGTATTCAGCACAGGTCTCACGAAGAAGCCTGGTTGTCAGGGGATCTTGGAATCACAGAATGCCTGTCCACCTTCCACACAGGAAAAAACAACGTAGCTCTTTGTCTCTGAAGGCGGACTCCAGAGAAGCCTCATGAAGTGGGGGAAGGAAAACTCTACAAGGAACTGGAAATCAGACATTTGTGTCCTAGCTGTGTGACATCTACAAAAACTCCCTTCATTTGTCTCAATTTTCTTGTCCATAAAATGAGAATAATTATGTTTGGACCTGCCAGTGTCACAACGAGACAGCACAAGTGACAAGTGGTCCTTAGCTGTGGAAGCACCTAGTGTATACTAGTATCTTCTTGGGGTCTTGGCTGTTCCGTTGCTTATCCTGGACACCTTTTGCCTTCTTAGCTCCACTAATGGATTACCCCACACAGGATAACTGGAGGTTACTCTCTTAAACACTGAGAAGCTTTTAAGATCTAACATTAAACACATCTGTCATGCAATTGAGAGTTTTTGAAAGTAAATTTTCCATTTCCCTTGGAGAATGGCTTCAGTCACACTTCCCCTTTGGTCCCTCATGAGTAAAGGAAAGTACCCACTGGGAGACTGCAGACAGTAGTAGACAGTCACCTGAGGGGCCCAGGACACTTGCTTAGAATGAGACAAACATCCCAGGCATTATTTCTCTTTTCTTCATCTGAGATTTTGGTTCCAAATCACTAGTGCCTTTTTTCATAATTTTCAATTAGTGTGTGTTCACCAAGGAAGGTCTTCAGTATTTAAACTAAGCTCTTAACTGTTCTCTGTCTATAATCATCAAGTGAGTACTTTTGGCTGATGTATTTACAGAGTCAATCTGCCCAAGTCCTCTTATTTTAATCATTTAATCGTTCTAAATACAAGACCAAAATCAATCCAGCAGATGGCTTTGTTATGGCTAGAATATGCAGATCCATTTGATTAATACCTCATTTACAAATGCTGCAGGTTTGGGTTTGCCTTTTTTAAAAAAATTAAAATAGCTGTATATATACATATGCCTGTTAACAAACTTAATTGTTTGCAAGAACTTATCTTCACTGCAATTTATTCCAAGCAAAATTTATCCTTCACTGTCTAGTATCTGGTTGAGGACTATATGAGATGTTAATTCATTAATCTCTTTCTGCTGCACGTACTTCATCTATTTATCATACTCTGGTCTAATCCCCATTAGCAAAAGGCGACAAGAAAAAGAAAGAGACACAACTGCACTTTTATACTGGCTGACAGAAGTCTGTGAATGGCTGGAAAGGCAAGAGGCAAAATACTAATTGACATGAAACTTGGTGGTTCCCATATTTCTGTTACCATATCAGTCCTGGAAGTATAGAAAATTAAGGCAATATTAGGGGATCCAATAGTTTAAAATCATCTCAGCTCAGAGCACTTTTTCTTCTTCATTACTATAACTCACCATTAAATGTTTCCTGTGCACCAGCCACTGTGAAGCTGTCATCTGTCAAAGATCCTGGCTGGCAAGCACTCCATGAGTGTTTATTCACCTGCCCTTGTGAATTAGATGCAGGTGTCTGTTATTCTCTGCCGCTTGTCGCCACCCCCCCCCCCCATCATCTGCTCACTTTTGCAGAGGCCCATCAGAGAGAGGCCCCAGGGAAAGGAAGGCAGGACAAGGATGTCTGGCACAACCTGTGCCGGAGGGTGATGCTGGGTCTATCTTGCTGACTGGGGTCAGGGTCGTGTGCAGCACTGGCCGGCATGTTTGAGGACATTCTACTCTAGAAGAAACTGGAACCATGCTTGGATTGTCCCAGACAATTCTTTTTTAATCTCAGGAGGGTTCATTCTCAGTACATCCTACAGTTATTCTTGAGGACTGTTAGTGAGAAAGGGAACTGCGTGAGACCTAGGCGCCCAGGGGAGCACCCCAGTCACGTGCCCAGGCACAGTGCTCCCACAGAGCCACCCAGGAGCTCTGAGTCACCCTCTCTCCCCACACCAGTCGACACCATCACCTCTTCTTGGCTGTTGTCTCCTCTCACAGCTGATGGGTTTGGGGCAGGAATAGGATGATGGTATCAGAGAGAATTAATTTCACCTGAATTCCAGCATGTGGAGACCCTCAGAGGTGGGCAGTGTTTGAGACTGTCTGTGTATCTCAACCTTTGAAGCAGAAGTCCCTCTTTTTTGTTGGCTCATCGGTCACATTTCCTGCAAGGACCATGCAGTCCACTAAAGAAGACAACTGGATGTGTAGAAAAAATTGTACATGGAAGAGAAATGGGACATCTTTAGTAACTCAACAATTACTTTATTTCTTCTGCATTATTTCACCATTATAATTATTTTTTTCCTCTGAGAATACAAGGAAAAAATTAAAGGAATGGCTTACAGTCCCCAAGCTGGACCTTTTACTTAAAAATGGAAACATCTGTATATTAGTTATAATATAATCTTTTCTTGCAATCAAACAGATAATGATATTCAAATCTATTCTTTCAGCATTCTCAACTCTCAGTTCCTTTTCATCCATATTTTAATGATTCACTAACTATAAATTTTACCTAGACATGGTTTTGGTAGCTGGTTGGTTGCTCAAGAAATCTTTGTGAGTGCTCTGTCTTCTACAAAAAGATAGGATGACCCTAAATGGCCAAGGAACCGATTTTCCGGGTTGAGAGAACATAATGATTGGGCTGTGCGTTTTGAATGTTTGCCATCCTAACTGTATTTTAGGGAACCCAGTGGCTTTAATGTGATTATCTGTGGCCCATTGCAGGACTCAGTTATGGAGGAAAATGTGTGCAAGATGAAACAACAATTTGTGACTGCTCATGGTATCCCTAAAGAAGGTCACATAAAGATGAAAGAGGTACTGTTCATGATTGTACCTGCCTTGGCTATAGCTTCTTAGGTTGTAATTTTCCTTGAAAGACAATGGGAATCTTAACATTTGATCGGGAAAGTAAACTTTCTGCAAGGCATTTGGCCTGGATGACATTTTGGAAGTAATCACTTCTCCTTTTTCATCAGCTTAGTTGCTTAGTAACAAAAACTATGAAGCTCTTTCATCATTGTATTTAGGTCAATCAGTATTTGTACCTATTTTATGATTGGGGACTTGCAGTGATGGAGGCCTTTCAGGTACTTGAGTTAGCATTTGTCTCTTTACAGTGTCTTGTTCAAACTAATCCTTGATGTAAGAAAAGACTGACAGACACTAAATGAGTTTAAACTTCTGCATCAGTTCCCAGTGGGGGTTGGAAAGAGCTCCCCCTGAAGATTATTAAAAACAGACAGAAAATAGCTTTCTTCAACTCAACCAACTTTTCTTGCGTGCTACAGCAAGCCACCATTTGTAGTTTGCAGCATCTAGGATGGTCTGCTTCTTATCTAGGATTGTTCCTCCTCCAGTTCCAAAAAGAATTTCTACCACAGTTCCATATCACTTCACAACGGGTATCTGTTCTGAGGAGTACATAGTTATGTGAGCATGTAGAGCATAGTCACACAGACCTAGAGGCCATCAGTCACTCACTCAGTGTGGCCTCCTGAAGCCACCAGGAGACGCAGGGAATGCACGCTATATGAGACTGCCATGGGAGATTTTACACTTAGTAGGAGCACATACCTTTGGAAAGAACCAATAAATCAGTGAATGGGAATCATTGTATGCCCTATAGTATGCATCTCAGCCTTTTACCCAGGGGATATTCCTTAAAGCAACACTGGCCAGTGTCCCTGTGTCCCTGACTGCTATTCTTTCACTCCTTTAGCTGGCCAGTATGTTCTTGTCTGAGGATGAGAACTTTCTTCTCCTCTTTCGCCTGGAAACGCCCTTGGACAGCAGTGTGGAATTCATGCAGGTGAGTGTTGCGCTGTGGCCGCTGCCCTCCTGTCCAGTCCCCGAGGGGGAACACTGTGCACAGAGGACTGAGCAGAGAAGCCTTCGGGGCGAGCCGGCTGCTCCTGAGCTGACAGACTCTCTAGCAGGCTCGGACAGGTAGCCAAGTGCAGAATGGGAATGAAATACAGGGACACCACATGTCCTGTCTAAAGCTAATAGCCCTGTGGTGCTCCGGTGAATTTTGCCTTTTGAGAATTCTGTCTAAAAACCCAGCCTCTCTGCGGAACTGCTTAATTTTAAAGTGTTGGCAACTCAGTCTAGTTGTGAAGGCACAATGCAGTCAAAATATAAACTATAAGCTTGCTGACCTGCTTGCAACCACCGCGGTGGGTTGCAAACTAGAGACAATATCAATGACCCCTCCAGCTTCCTCCTTCCAGGCGACTCTCTCTCTTGACCTCTGGGTGTTTCTGCTTTGTTAGTGAAAACCACCACAGGAGGGGAAGGCAGGTTAGGGTTTGCCAAAGCCACAGCAATACGCTCAAGATCACCACTTTGTCCAGGGCCCCACTCCTGAAATGGTTACTATGCCCGCATTTAGAGATGATAGAGTCTCATCCTTTGGCACTATTTTGTTTGCCTTCATGTAAAACTTAGCAAGCACATGCATAAGCAGTTCACAGAAGACATTTGCATGGACTATAAATGTATGCCAGTAACCCATGAAGTGCAAATTAAAATAACTAAGTTTTTACAATCAAAGTGGTAAATATTTTAAAGGGATCCATAAAAATCCACAGTGCAATTAAGGAAGACCTGAGATTGTCAGGGATGCTCTGTTGAAAGCCACGCCACATGGAATAATTTTATGGAAAGTCATTTTGCAAAAATTTAACCAGGGTCCCTTAAAATTTTACTATATAGAGTTACTTTCTATTTCTCCAGGTGTCTTTCTTAGAGATCTGACCAAAGACAGAGCAAAGTTTTTTCTGTATAATCATGTTCATCAAATGTTGCAGTGTGTAGTTAAAACTAAAAATAATAAAAAGCTTAACACTGAATGAAAATGAGGTAAAGTATGATACATTTATATGATGCATTAATTCTGCAAGTATTCATGAGTGCGTCAATCTGCTTGGGACAACACTAGGTGTAGCAGGTTCATTAGAGAAAGATCCGATCTTTGACCAGCACACCTCGCTAAAGAGCAGACTTCCCAAGAGCAGCTCATGACAAGGGAGGGACACAATATCATGTTAAGAAATAAAACTGTATATGCAGCATGACCTTAATTTTGTTTTAAAAAGCACTCATTCTCACATCTGTACAGATCAGGTGGGTAAATACACACAAGATAAATAATGATTGCAAATGGTAAGGTTTCAGGTGCAATTTCACATTCTTTGTATTTTTGTATTTTCCAGTTGCATGTAGGATCATAGTTATTTGAAAGTTACCTTAAATGATATTTTTGAAATGCTTGTAATTTTGTTTAAAAACACTCACAGAAAATTTTAAGTGAAAATAATAAGCCAGCCACAAGTAGAGACATTAGGACCTGTAGTTAGTTTTGCTGGGTGAGTAACTGAAGTGCGAGAGGAAGAAAGCAAACAGTAATTATCTCTGGGCAGGAGTTTCTGAACATTATGAATTTCTTCTTTTTGTATTTCATTAGGTTTTTTTTTTTACAAAAAATATTATTTATTTTTTAATTCAGAAAAAAATATTAGTATGCCAGATCTTACGCAGTCTAGAAAAACTGTGAGAAATGAGAAGAGGAAATAGTACTGAGGAAGTTTTTTGTTTTTTTTTTTAACTATATTCTATTTCCCCCTTTGGTCTAGTTTGTCAATTTTCTCCTGTAAGGAAGAAATTTCTCTTTCTCTGAAGAATGCTTATTTTGCAGATATCTTTGTGGATTCTTTTAAAAAATTAAATTGGTTATAATCCATTATAGCCTATATATTTTATTAAATTCTAAGTAAGTTCCATGGAACTGTAGAACCTTACACTTTATCTCTTTCTTTAAAACTTTTTTTTTATTTTTAACCAAGAACATGTATTGGTACATTGTCTATATAATGATCACATTCATCACAGTTATTTTGTGCCTGTACATGATGTATCTTGGTTCCTCCCTCTTCCCCACCCCTCCTTTCTGTTCCCTCCTTCCCTATTTACAGCAGGTTTATTCGTATTTTTCCATGATTTCCCTTTCCCATTTCTTTCCTTTTTTCCGTTTCTGCTTTTCCCCCTTCTCTCTTTCTAGTGCCTGCCTTACACTTAAACTCTTAATGCACACCTCAACTCAAGCGCCACTACAGTACTTTTTTTTTTTTTTTGAAACAGGGTCTCACTGTGTAGCCCAGGATGGCCTTGAACTCACAGTGATCTTCCTGCCTCAGCCTCCCAAGTGCTGAAATTATACATGTGCACCACCACATCCAGCACATTATTTCTCTCTTGTTTTCTTTAATCCCACACATTTTATGCAATCAACACTTATGTCAATTTGCCCACATATTTACCACTATCTTTGCTGGCTTTTCCTTTTTGTGTCTTAGTTGTCCTTCATGTTTCTGCCTCTTGGTAGTGTGTAATCTTTCCTAAGAGTCAGTTGATAACAAACTATTTCTGTTTGTCTAAACATCTCTTTACATTGCTTTCATTCTTGAATGAGAGACCTGCTAAATATTCACATAAAAATCTTTGGCCCTCCCAAAACCCAGCGGTAGTAAAACTATAAGAGCACTTAGATGGAGGAAGATTTGGAGAATAGCATTTAAAAAGCATGTAAAATGTTTTGAAAATTATTTGAATTTTCTGTAGTTTTGGTGTAGCCACCCAATAAAAGTCAGAATATAAACCACATTTAGCTCATTGGTTTGTAAGTTTAGCTAAATTCAGGCATAAATGACAGAGACTGAAAGGAATGATGTTTCTGAACTGTTCTCGCTAAGTGGCAGCATCAGATCGACATCTCCCACTGTCCCCGCAGGGTCTGTGGTCAGGGCCCTGACTGTCTTGAAATAAGGTCCCTGTAGTTGGTAACACAGACAACCCACTTAGGACCTAACGAGAATCTTGTCTACTAAAAAACAAGAACACTCTGTGCTACTTTTCGTTTTGTGTAGGCGTTAGGAAGCTTACTAACTGATGTGAGTCTTGTCCATGGAATGATCAGCAGTGGTTACAGTAACAGCATTTATTAAAGAAAGCAGTTCGGAGATTTCCTCAAAGAATTTTAGCTGTCCTGTCTTTTGGTTCAGAATGCAATTGTATTTTCAACTCAAGAATGGTGGTCTCGGACCAGGAAGAGGGACAGCTGGTCCCTGGGAAATATCAGAGGCGGTTTGTTCCCTCCCACCAGAGCCGAGGCCGCACAGCAAGATTGCTGAGGGGACTTTGCTGCAGATTATCATCATTATTGTTTAGTTTACCCTTTCATTAAGATATTACAATTTGGAGTTCCAGTTGTAAGGAGGTGACTCAATCTGATTTCCCACCTTGTGTGGCAGCCGGGACCGTCTAGTGTCTACTACAAGTACAGTTTTCTGATGATGCTGCAGGCTGCGTCGCTTGGGATCAGCATATACACCTGGGCTGGGCTTTGGTTCTAGTTTACACCTCTGTAGGTTTGTGCTTCCCTCTCGTGTGAGTCTTGAGGACTCCTCTCACTTTCTTCCCACCTCAGCTAGGTGTTTAAAATGTTGTTTTCCGGTGTTTTCTGCGCTTTTAAGTGTTTAGAACAGAGAAGGTTTGTTTGTTTGCAATACTGCCCAAACTGAAGTCCATCCTTTCTTGTATTTCCATTTCGGGCTTCCGTGAAGAACCATGGCAGCATGAGCCTAATGATCTTCATGAATTCTCTAAGTAAATGTGGTGGCCCATTTCTGCTGAGTTCTGTTCGAACAATTGCTATTACCAAAGAAAGCCCCAAATTCCTTGTTAAAAAGCTTATTTGCATTCAGTAAAGAGCTGTTTTCAGACACGGAACCATCAGAGACACCAGTATCAGTCAACCCCGAAGTATTGGAAATAAATGGACTAAAGATCTTTGTGTATTTCAGATTTGGCGCAGATATGATGCGGACAGCAGTGGCTTTATATCAGCTGCTGAGCTTCGAGTAAGTGGCACTGGACGAAGGGCGGCTTTCTTTATTGTTGGGAACTTGATTAATATGTGTCATAACTGCTTCTTGGCCTTTTGGCTAAGATCAAGTGTCATATGTGTCGTGAATTTTATTCCTGTGGCCCAAGAAGTATGAATTTGCATTCCTTACTTTAAAAACAATGTATTCATGTTTGGAATATTTAGAAAATTCAGGTTACATTGCTGTCATTGAGAAAGAGGCATAATTGGGTATTTAGGATTCTTTTTTTCATAGCAGGAGCTATTTTCTGGGTCCCATGAGCTCCCTTCAAACAGTGACAGCTCTGCAATCTTGAATTGATTGCTTGTTAAAAGGGTTTTATTTCCTCCCTGAAACAGACAAACAGGCCCCTTGAGACCCTTGCAGCTTATTTGCTTGCTGAGTAAATGTCACTTTTCTCTTGATGTTACAGAACTTCCTCCAAGACCTCTTCTTCCACCACAAAAAGGCAATTTCAGAGGCAAAACTGGAAGAGTACACCAACACCATGGTGAGTCATGGAGAGTGATTTCCAGGCAGGTGGCACTCAGCGGCCTCCTCAGGTCTCCGGGAAGGAAATGTTTGCAGAGTGAATGAATGTGTGAGAAAAACCTCATCACTGGGAGCATTGGGTAACTCTGAGGTGTTTTAGCCCCTCTCTCAGGAACAGATTGCATGTGTTTGCGAGAGAAGGCTGCCCACTTGTTTCTGGGGAAACCAAGAAACTCCAGGCAATACTGCGTTTCTAAGCACCTGGCTGGTGACCTCAGTGTTAATCAGTCAGACAGCAGTGGGTGAGCAGGGACTTAGACCATCAGGGCCGACAGATGGATGCTGCTCCTTGCTGCAGGAGGTGATCCTAGGCACTGAGTGTACCAACCTGGAGTGGTGGAAAGTCAGGCTTCTCAGGAAGGGAAGTAGTTGCTGACCAAGGCTTAACTGTGTACCAGTAAAATTGTTACATTTATTATATAACTGTTCCTGAGCGGACTGACTTTACTGAGCCTCGGGGTGGAGAGCCACAGGTGCAGACCACTGAGAAGAGAGTGTGGGCTTCTCTCACCGTGCGAGCCCCTACATTGTTCAACAGAGGCTTACAGCTGGTGTCTCCCCCGAAATTCACTTTAAAGAGAAAAGCCAAAGGCACCGGTCACACTGGAGGCTAAGTTGCCCTAGTTTTTAGTCCTCCGCTTCCTGCCTTGCGATCTGGACCCCACTGTTGTGAATGCTGCCCCCTGACAAGTGATCTGCCCTGGGAGGGAAGAGAGCATTCTTGACCAGATAATTTGTAAATGGGCTGGACAGGAGAAAAGATGATGTCAAGGAGAAAATCAAATCCCAGGACAGGATCTCAATTAAGGAAGTAATCTGGCTTCTTACTATGTCCATTTGCTTTAATAGCATGCAAAATGATGCTCAAATCCTGAATAAATATGAGTATGGCCCTAAAGGTCAAGTTGAAAGTCTCCTATCAGCAGGAAGCAGTTTCCCAGCCACAAAATTGTCACTAGGTTTCTTTCAACCTGAGCTGCAGAGAGTCCTGCGACAGAATGAATGATATAAGAAGGAAATTCGATAGAAAGGGCCCAAAGGCCAGAACAACAAGGGGATGTTTTATCTAGCTAGGCATATTTAATTTTTTTTTTACATTTTTACAAAATTTATTTTATGTCATAATTTCTTAGTCCTAATTAAGGTGATGTAATTTGGGGAAATGAATGTTCTATTCCCTTTTTCATTGCACATGCACTAACAAAGAGTAAGAAGAAAAGAATATGAGAGAATAAGGAAAGAATGCAGGAAATGCAAAGAAGGGGAAAGAAAGATGAGGCTGAAGAGAAGAGGGAGGAGCATTTATAGAACCCTCCCTAAAGAAACAGGATCAACCCACAAAGTTCCACCAGGACACTATAAAGTATTTGCTCCTCACAGAAATAATCTGGAGCCACATTCCAAATCCACAAGTTACACAGTGTCACAGTGTGAGTTTCTTTTCAGATATCACGCATGTATTTTTTTCCTCACTTTTCAAGTCACATAATGACATTGTTCGTCAAGCACTTTTAGTGCATTATTCAGCAAATAATTTGATCATATAGACCAACCTTGTTAGCAGAGGGCAGTCAGCTGACATGCGAAGTTCCTTCTTTCAAGTGAAACAGCTCTACCCTTAGAGCTCCGTGTCCCAGGGACTTCTGGAAGCACACTCCTGTTTCAGCTGCGTTTGCACCTGCCCCACGACTGTGGATAAATTAAGTGACACTTTGGTTGAAGGTATGTGTATAAAAGCTCCCGGCACAATTAGCTGATACCTTGTCCAGACGGTAAATGTAAATGAAAGCTCTTTGGACTCCTCCCCCAGTTCCTCTGGAGGTCTTGCTCCAGGGACTATGGCTGAGGGCTGTGCAGCAAGAATAAATACTCATGCTGCTTTGAACCTGCCAGAATGTGTCTCACCAGAGTCCTGCTCCCTAATCCAGCAGCTCTTGCATTTCAACCCTCTGGAACTCGTAGGTGCTGAACATATTTTTAAACGTTGATTTAGCAGAATATTAGTGCTGGCTGTTACTATGTCAGTTTTATTAATTTATAAAGCATGAACTATACAGAATAAATAGATTTGCATTTTGCATCATTATTTTATTATTCCAGTATTTTTTTTCCAACATGAAGTCCTTTGACTTTGAAGGCTTCTCCTTACCTCCACTACTTTCTGATTGCTTAATATATTGCAGCTGTATTTTTTCCTGCTTTTGTTCATTTGGGTCTTGTTCATCCTTCAAGATTCAGTTATATATCGTGTTGCCCTGAAAATCTTCCAGCACCTTCTTCCATTGTGAGTCCCAGGACTCCTTCTCCAGGTCCCTATGGTGCCTGTCACCATCCTGACGCATTCATTTAATTCCTTCCTCAAATATCCATTAGACATTTACTGTGCCTCAGGCACTATTCAAGTCACTGAGGATTCAACAGGGAGCAAGATTAGTAAAGGAGAGACTGACAACAAACAATACATGTAATAAAAAATAAATTATGATGCATAATAGACTAATGAGCATTATGGAAAAAATGAAGACATAGAGCCTGCTGGGGACATCTGTGCCGTGGGGCAGCTGCAGTGGGCACTGGGGAGGAGGTGTAATTTCCGTCAGAGTATGCCGGGAAGGTAAGAGGTAGGAAGGACTAGGCTAGAGCTAGCACAGGCCAGAGGGTGGACACATTGGAGATATTTTGGAGCAGGGAGAACCAGTGCAGCTGGAGCATAGTGAGCAAGCATGAGACTAACCAGTGTCCAGACTATGTTGGGCTTTCAGGTGCTTGTGAGAACTTGCGGCTCCATCTGGGTGAAGTGGGGGCCTCTAGAGGGTCTGAGCAGAGGTCTGTCTCATCTGGCTGCGGTGTTGGGAAGAGCTTGGAGTAGACGAGGGTGAAATTAAGAAGACCCACAAGGGGCCCTTTCTGCCACCCGGGTGAGAGAGGATGGCAGCAGGGGCCACCAGGTTGGCATAGAGAAATTTTTAGGATGGAATCAACAGGATTTGCTGATGTAACGGGTGATGCAACCTGTGTGTGGGTATTGTGCCCCTCCAGCCTGTGCCTCCTCCAGGGCAGAGACACCATCTTCTCTATGTGTGCCTGCTCACACACGGGCCAGGCACGCAGTAGGGTCTTAATGCAAATTAAACTGAATTTTCCATTCTTATCTAATAGCAAGTTATGACTAAACCATGGTCACAGTAACCTTGTCCTGCACCCCCGTTATGGCTCTCGCTCCCACAGTTTGCTTGGTGGGTTGCAGCTTGTACATCTCAGCCTGGTGGGTTGCTGACTGCACATCTCATCTTTGAACACACTTTCCCCAAGTACTGCCGTAGGTCTAAGATTCTTTTCTTTTTCCTTAAACCCAGCTCTCCAAATTGGAGCCAGAACAGGTGCCTGGCAGTGCTGACTTGAGTCCATGTGACATTCTACTTTCATTGAAAAACAACCAGCACATATTCTACTATTTAGTATTTTAATCATAATAATTATGTTCACTTTATACTGAGCTGATTTTGAAGTATTTTTAAGCATCTCATTTGATTGAAACTAAATCTTACAAAACTCCCTCTCTGCAAAATGAAACGTCTGAGGGTTATAGATTTTAACTGGTCAAATGTGGTAAGGAGTTGAGTGGATGTTCACAGTGGAATTTGCCTCTGAAACCTGTTTTCAACTGTAACATTCATGTCTGAATGTTGGAATGTTGCATTGTTAAAAAGAAAACTTTCAGAAGAGGGAGAGCGTGGCTCTATGGACAGATTGAGAAGAGATGGCAATCCTGGGAAGAAAGGGAAGAATCAGGTAAGAATAAAGTCAAGAGAGGGAATCCGGATTGTCTGAATCTTTTAAATATAAGATGATACAGGAACCACAGATTTTTCTTAGCTTGAAGTTCCTAATAATCTGAAGAACTGACATCTTATTAATCACCAAGCAGAAAACAAATTAATGAAAGGCAATGGGAAATAAGGAACAACCCAACTGTCCTGGAGAAGAGAGGAACAGCCATTCAGTTCAAGAACTGAGGAGAGAGAGGCGTGAATGGTGCCTGCATACAGCCCCAAAAGCTTTCATTCAAACAGCCCCCATGAAAAGTGGGTGGCAGGGAGGAGGCTGTGAGAGCTCAGAAAGTCAGTGCACTCTCTGGCTCAAAGGGGTAGCACACATCGGCCTGGCACCCCAAGTTGGCAGAGCTGTTCTCTTCATAACTTCCAGGTTTAAATTTAAGGAACCGCCAGCTGGCAGCATCTTACAGCGAGTGGATGCCCGGAGCTGAAAAAGCCTGGTGATGTGTAAGTCTTGATTGCCATCAGTCTAGAGTTCTGGAACGCAGCTTGGGGATCAGAGAGGTCTTGTCCACTGGCTGAGACATTATTATGATGTGTCTATTTCATTGCTAAAACTTCGTGGCTCTTCTGTTCAGGTGTGCTGCAGTTCAACTCTCATTTTTGTTTGAAATTGTCCCCCAAAATCAGGTTCATGACTAATAAAATTGTCCTCGAGCAGTCATTTGTATCCTCTTTATGCTCTGGGGTGACTGCTAAAGAAGTCCGGTGAGTCTCCACCTAAAGATCTGAGTTTGGTCAGAAGATGAAATGAGCTTGATGGGCTATTGGCATCTTCTTCATTCTTCTCTAGGTTGTAGAGGAGGTCATACTTTCCAATGAACAGATTTTGGCACAGAACTATTGATTTTTTTAAGGACTTTTACAATTTTCCTAGAGAACTGCAAGTGTATTAACTTTTAGAAATCAACTTTCTTGCAAATGACTTCTACATTCTGAGCTCTGAGTGATTCACCAAGAGCAAAATCACATTACTGCTCCTATAATGACTTTTTATTAAGCAAGGAACACAGTCATGGTAGCGCTGCATTAAAGCTTTGGTTCTGAGGTTTAGCATAAAATGCTTTACTTAAGAGATGGATCCTACCAAATGAATTCAAATTGACCTGAATAAGGATTGACACATTTGAAAACTGTTTAAAGTGTGACTAATGAACGAGTTGTAGCCAAACAACCAATCAGGTGAGAGAAGCTGAGGTTTGCATACCTTGTCTTATCCTGATTCCTAATTGATGTTCTGGACAAGGAAGGAAACTGACTGTTAGCAAAACACTGTTATGATACTAAAGCAGGATGTCCTGCCAGAAATGGGCAGGGGATGATTAGCTATCTGGATAGAACATTACTGGATAATGTTTGGTTTGGTAAATGTAAGCTGATACCTCTGGGAGCTATTAAATTCATGTACCAAATGAGGGCATGAAACTTGAACTATTGTAAAGTGACAAATTAAAATCGGACACTTCGGTGGACAAAGGGAATTATACATGGTTAAACTGGTCCCTGGACTTGTCATCCTACACACCTGGATTAAAGCACCTGGCCTCTGGTTTGCTTCCCTCCCATCAAGGCACGCACCTCTCTGAGGCAGGCTGGGGCTTGGTTTGAGCTAGCTTCTCTTTCTGTGTCTGCCCTTGCTCTAATAAGGCTCTAAACTGTCTCTTAAAGACTGAAAACCTCCAGTTTATACCCCTGACTCCAATCATGTCTCTGAGCTCCTTGAGTGTGTTTGGATGGGTATCACCATGTCGGTACACAAGATGCATCTCAAACTTAGCATGTCCAAAGTAAAAGCCTGAACTTCAGTTGCAAACCACTAGAGTCTTCTTCATTTTAGGTAATGTGGACTTGGCCATCCAAATTTTTCAAGAGAAAACTCATGAAATCATCTTTAATGCCTCTTTCTCTATCACTCTATATCTAATTAGCCAATCCTACTGGCTACGGTGTTAGTCTGTTTTCTGTTGCTATAACAAAATACATGAATGAAGATCTCCATTTAAGGTAAAAAAAAAACTGCTAAGGAGTGATTTCAAAGAATATTGTTAAGTGAAAAAAGTAAGTTGCAAAACAGTATGTAGAATATGGTCCTGTTGGCAAAAAACGTTAAGTAGTGCATGTGTGTGTGCACACTTTAGAAGCATTTAGAAGGACACACAGGATTCTGTGCATAGCCATTACCTCTAGAATAGATAAAGGAAGAACTTTGTACTCTTCCTGCTGAGTATATGTATATTTTTCATGTCTGTCATATATCCTACTCTAATGATCAATCACCAGTTTCTTAAGAAATTCACAGATTGCCTCTTCTATCACTAGACAATAGTTGTGTTTTGGGTCTATTGTTTGAGAAACTGTCAACTGAAGAGAAGTTAGTACTAATCCAGTAGTGATTTTAGGTAAATCTACATTTCAAAATAACTATTATGTCTACCCAGATTTGAAAAATCATAATTAAACATATTATCCAGTCTAAGGAGAGAGTGCTGGATAACTCAATCCCTAAGATATGTCTTGCCTGAGAAGGGGACTACCAATCACAATATTTTAAGGAGTTTGTTAGTAAAACATTGTACTTCATTTCTGGAGTATGTGGATTTATAACACTTTTATTAGTTAACTTTCCATTGCTGGGACACAATACTTGACACCACAACTTAAAAGAGAACAGATTTAATTTAGTTCATTATTCCAGGGGATTCAGTCCATGGTCATCTGGCTCCAAGGCAGAAACATCATGGTAGAAGGGTGCAGTGGAACAAAACTGCTTACTTCATGGTGGCTAGGAATGAGGGCAGGGGAACAACATCAGAGGGGAAGGGTCCAGGGACCAGGCTTAGCCCCTAAGGCTACACCTTCATGACCCATTCAGACACACCCAGAACTGTGCTCCACCAATCCCCTGGGCAGCTATGAAGCCAATCGAGTTGATACAATCAAGTTTACCTGTCACAGCACCTACTTACAATTCCTACTGGAAAAGATGAGATCTGAGTATGAGACTGGAAAAGCAACAGTAGAGATGACAATAGTGGGCAAAGTCCACATAAACTTGCAGCAGCCAACCTGCAGAAGGAAACTCTACCCCAAACTGTCACAGCTGTCTAGAAATGAATTAGTGCCAAGAGGAGGGAAAACACTGAGGCCTTTGCTTCTTTTAACATAATAAATATTGGGTGACTACCATGTGCAAGCTATTGTCCCAGGTACTTGGGGCATATCATAGACAAAAAAGATCCCATCTAGCACTTATCAACATTTCATCTGCCTCCTGTCTGTGACTCTGGGCATGTCACCAAACCCTTATGCCCCTGTCTTCAGCTGCCCAGTGGGAGAAGAAGCAAGCCTGTGGGTAAGGCGCCTGGTGTACTGTAGTTGCCAATAGAATACCCAGCTCGAAATCCCACCCAGGCAGTGCGTGGGGCTAGATGTAGTGTTTATGCTCAAGGGATACAGCTGGACATGTAGTATGGCCAAATGTCTAAAAATATGACCTGTATCAGAAGAGATTCTATAATATACATTTTTGGCACCAATGTTGGGGAGAATGGGCTTTCAAATTCACTTCAAATACTAAAAATAAACTGATTTGGAGAGGGAGAAAGGACAGAAAACTAATGTATTTTTTAATGCAAAAATCTGTTAGATATATTTTCAGATTATCTCACTGCTTTTTCCCGGTGCAGCTTCCTTCTATAGATATGTTTAAAGATATTCTGAAGCCTTAAAGTGCTGTGATGTCACCAAATTCACTCGCATTCCACTGAGCTATGAAAAGAAATGCATCTCTTTAATCTTTCCTAGAACAATCTGGTCTTCCTGATTTGTGCTTAGTGCAGACATTTTTAACTGTGAGTGCTGTTTTGTGTAAGCGATGTCTGATCTAATAATGTAATCAGGCTCTTTGCGCAATGCTGAGTTTCTCCATGAGAGAAGAAGCTCAGCTCAGTTTCTCACTTTTGCAGAAACATGAGATTTCTTCTTTACACTATAGGGAGTGCACTAGGCTATGAGGCCCCTTGGTTTCATTGTTGATATGCTATGTGGAGGCGATAAAATAGTTCAGAAAACTCTGAGTCAAAGCAAAAACCAAGATTTCAAGCCTGTAATCAGCATACGAAATTCTATTACGCCTGTCTGAAACTGGTAGTTACTTCTGGTACTCACCAAATCATTGTGGGTTTCCTCCCAGGCACATAGTGGGACTGCCCTGCTTGTCCCTTTGAGGTTAAGTGTGGGCAAGATCTTGCTTTGGATGATGACATTTTAATCATTGAATATTTGCCATTCTCTCTTTCTGCCATGATAACTAGGAATGTTGCCAAGTAGTAGCACTTTGTCACTCTGAATCTCAGAATGCAGACTACATGGAACAGCTCCCAGCCAACCCTGAATTCTCATATAACAGGAGCAAGAAATGATCCTGTGTTGTGCTAAGCCACAAGTTTTAGGGGGCTTAGTACTACGACCATCCTAATACAGAAGCTCAGATGCAATTCATTTTGTAGCAAATACCAATTTCCCCCAAGCATACGTGCTCCTCAGCCAATTAAAGCAAATATGTAATCAGAAGGGCAAAATAAGGAAGTACTTTAATAACTTTCAGAATGAGTTCCTCTTACAAATATTGCAGCCATTTTCCTTTCTGCATTTCAGATGAAAATCTTTGACAAAAATAAAGATGGTCGATTGGATCTCAATGACCTGGCAAGGTGAGTGGCAAGGACGGTATGGATTTGGAAGCATCTTTCTAGTTTGATAATAACATGTATGTCCTTTTAAATTGGAGATCAACTCTCTCCCAAAGACTAGGTGCATTTTACCAAGTAAATTGCGGTGGTTCTGAGTCCTTTGGGTTAAGAGATTCCTTCATAAAGAGAATGAAAGGTCTTTCTCCTGAAATTCATAAAATTTAATAGATCTTAAGCATATTCTGCCTTCCAAGGCCAAACATTCACAGTCCCACATGAGGACATCATGACAGAACTTATCAGAACATTGAGCAGTTAGTTCAGGACAAAACTAATGACTGAAGCCGGCTCTGGCTTAGTGCGCTCTGGCCTTTCCGAGCTGGAGTATCTTCAGAGGGTGCCAAATGCCAAAGACTAATGGAGGAGGAGGAGGAGGAGAAGGAGGAGAAGATAAAAGTCAATAAGGCTGAGTGTGCAAAACTGCTTCTGTGAGTCTAGTATGAGACATGTGATTGGGTGCCACCTTTTGTATCAGGCCACTTTTTGTTACTGTAATAAAATACCCATGGTTGACTACCTTAAAAAGAAAAAAAGGTCATTTAGCTCACAGTTTTGGAGGCTGGAAGTCCAAACAGCATGGCACAAGTCCTGGCCAGGGGCCTTTTGGCTGTACCATACTGCGTGTGTATCTCTGTAACTGTAGGGCTCTTCTCCTTTCTATAAAGGTATCGGGATCCAACATGGGGTCTTATCAGATCTAATCACTTTCCAAAGGCTCCACTTCTAAACAGTGTAGTTGGATTAAGATTTCATCCTCTTAATTCTGTTAACAAATTTTGAGATTAAACTCTGTCTTGTGTTCAGGGGCGGGTGAGCTGAGGGGCATTCAGATTTAATCCACAGCAGCATTTTTGTCAAGGCTGACTGCCCTCAAACGACCTGCAATCGTTTGCAAAAAGAAAAAAGAGCTCAAGCAGATGGTTAAATATGGAATCACTGGGTCCAAAAGGCATGGAGATTACTATACCCCTGCTGAAGAACAACTATAGATCCAGCTGTCTCTGGATCAGGTGGGGCGGCAGCTGTGAACGGGATGGTGATCGGACTTAGGGTGACAGCAGGTGCAGCTGGGGGAGAGGGATTGCAAGGACTGAGGGTGTGTTTTCAGTGACAAGGAGTAAACGTAACTGCGTCACGGCAGGTGTAAGTTTCGTCTGGTAGCAGATACTACCTACACCAGCTGTGTTTTCTCGACAGCGCCCTGTGCAAGGTTTTGAAGGGTATGTGTGAAGGACACACCAGAAAGAATGGCCCCTTAATAATGACACTGATGCCAGCACACAGATGGAGTCCTGGCCACGCGGCCTAGGAGCTCTCAGGCAGCCGTGTGACCTCCACAGCTACTTGCCCCAGGATTTGATCTTGGCCTCTTTAATGACGAAGAAACCAGCCACCTAGAGCTGAAAGTGCTTCTCCCAAAGGCCCAGGGCAGGAGGGGTCCCAGGCCTCTGGTGTCGCCTCTGGCCCCCGGGTCTCAGGATCTCTTGTCACTTATGTTCTTGGTTGTGTCATCCGCAAAAGGGTTCTGCTAATTCTACTTTTAATGGAATGTTTAATCTACATAATTTAACATAACTAGTGATAAGGCAGGGTTTATATTTGACATTTTGTGATTTGTTTTCTCTGTTTTTTCTTTTTTTTTGCTCTATTCTTCCTTACTGCGTCCTTTACGTTAAGCATATCCTTTGTAGTGTAGTATTTTAATTCCCTTATTTTTTTTAGTTATTGTCTTAGTGGCTCCCTGAGGGATTACTATTTACATGCCACAATCTAATTTTGGATTAATGGTAACTTAATTTCCATATTAAAACTTTGCTTCTGTATATTTCAGATCCCTACCTTTTCCTTTGTATTGTTCACATTATATGCCCATATATTTCTTTCTCTCTTTATCTCTCTCTTTCTGTGTCTCTCTTTTTTGAGACAGAGTCTCACTCTTGGGGTCAGGGGATCCTCCTGCCTCAGGTTCTTGAGTAGCTGGGACTCTAGGTATGCACCACATTGTTTGGCTCACAGATTTTAATTGTTGCTTTATGAAATTGTCTTTTAGATGAGATAGCAAAAAAGTTACAAACAAAAAAATACAGTTATGTTGCCTTTTATGTTTGTTTATGTAGCTACCCATACGGGGGTTATTTCTTCATGTGGTTTCAAGTTTCTGTCTAGTGTCCTTTCATTTCAGCCTGAAATACTCCTTTTAGTTTTTATCATAGTACATATTTATTAATGATGATGGTTTTCATTGTTCAGTTGTTTAGGGCATTTCTAAACTAATTTCATAAAGTCTGTATGCTTTGTTATGTGTCCACAGATGTCTCTGCTCATTTTTTTTTCTGGTGGGGGTGGATGGGGGCGAGGAAGAAGGAGGAGGAAGAAAGAAGGAAAAGGGAGAAGGAAGGAAGAAAGGAGAGAGACAAAGGGGGAGAAAGAGGAGGAAGAGAAGAGGGAGGACAGGAGGGAAGAAGAGAGGAAGGAGGGGAGGGGAGGGGAGAGGAGAGGGGAGAACAGGCCAGGGGAGGGGAGGGGGCGGAGAGAGGTCTCTGCTCATTTAGTCCAGTGATCAGTTCATGATTGGACAAGATTTGAAATGCCTGGAACCAATAAGGCTCCTAGACTTTCCTAAGGCTTTGCGGACGGGCTGGGGCAAGTTAAACTGCCGTGACTTTCATTGTTATTACCAAGATTCAGCTGTTTTGGTTTTTGTTGTTATGTTTTATTGTTCAGAATAAGCACTCCCTAGATTGCTGCAATACTTTTCTAGTGTTCTGAAAACGTTATTCGGACCATTCTTTCCCATTTTCCCATTGCTTTCATGGAAGAGAGAATTTTTGCTAGCCCACCCTTGGCCATTTTCCACTAAGTTGAGTTTTTAAACGTCTCTCTATGGTGTCTACTAATCGCTATGAAAACCTCTCTCCATTAATCTGTTTTTATGATGTAGGAATTCCAATATTTCAAGCACCTATACTGTTTTCCAGGGTAATCTAGAAGCCACCTATTCTTTGAATGCTACAAATTTACTCGTGAATGTTGATAGACCATCATGTGGATCTTATTTATTTTTTCCTATTTAGGATTTTGGCTCTTCAGGAAAACTTCCTTCTCCAATTTAAAATGGATGTAAGTAGTGACATTTCTTTCTTTTCTTTTCTTTTTCCTCAAAGAGGCATGAGAGTAGTGACATTTCTATAGATGTGCTTATGTCACTTTTGTTTCTCTGTGGATTTGGGAAGTGGGGAAGAAAGGGAGACATTCACTGTCTGTCTGTAATTTAGAGACTGACGGGGCTCAGAGTGGAACCCAGGGCTCTTCTGGGTCACTGACTCAGTTTATAAGAGTTGCCCAAAGCCTTGGAAAGACTGTATGGTGCCAGATTGACAGAATGTGTTCTCCGCATGCAGGCCAGTTCTGCTGAAGAGAGGAAGAGGGACTTCGAGAAGATCTTTGCCCACTATGACATTGTAAGTGTGTCTCTTTGTTGTGTGCTGGCTGTCGTCACACAGGCAGCCTGTGTAGCCCCTGAGTGGGGTCCTCCTACTCACAAAGAGCAACCTCGCATGTGTGTTGCTAGGTCAAGCTGCCCTCAACTTCGCTAGATAATTTCTGAGAACTAAGTGAAAATGAACAAAGAAGTATTTATATTTGAAAAAAAATCACAATTAAATTTTTTTTTCTCCTTGTATTCAAACTAAGAAAAAGTTTCTCCTTGTAGGACCAAAACCCACTTATAATAGTACTATGCTCAAAATCAAAATAAAAAAATCCTAACACACAACCCAAAGAAATAGAGGCAAAGCCATACTTATTTGGCATAGTAATAAAAATATTTCTCTTAGAGAATCAGGTATTTGGTCATTCTTTAGAGGAGAGAAAATAATTCTAAAGCATCAGATATAACAAAGAGATCGCGGTTTTTGACAACAAGGTAGGATAATGTGATATAAAAGAAAAAAACCCAGAAAATTAGGAAAGATCATAAGAAATAACTTCCTGAAATTGATCAGACTTCTGCGTCATATCCTGAACAGAGAAGGATATTGCCTGCAGAAAGCGGCACAGCATATTGATTATGTGACCAACTACTCAGCTTTGAATTATGACTTATCAGTCAGGTGACCTGGGTAGGCTCCCACATTACTGTCCCTGTGCTTTGTTTTCCTTGTCTGTAGAATTGGGGTGGGTAAAGATTGTGATAATGTCTACCTAATGGAGTTGTGCTGAGAATTAAATAATTCATGTTTATAAATCTTTTACACGAGTGCCTGGCCTATGGCAAGTACTATACAAGTGTTTGGTATATGCACTATGGGAACAGAATTTTTTAAATAATATGCTAAAGAGTCAATATGAAGAAAATATGAAGAAAATAAATGAATGTTAGAGAAGAACCTGCAATATTTTAGCATTTTGTATTTTTTTAAACATTCATGTTTGCATGGATTATAAAATGGGTAGAAAAAATAAAGGGCCTGATATACAGACCAAATGATCATTCTAATATGCTTCTTTAATATAGTCTCCCTTGATTTAAAGTCTAATTTTAACAGTCACCCATCATTTACTAAATCATAAAACAGAATTTAAACACATTGATCTCTCCTTCAAAGGTCCAAAATAATGCACAATTAAAAACTTATCTGAATGGAAGTTAATATCAGGAAAATAAAGTCAGCCTTTGTCACGTAAATGCTATTTTCAAGAGCCAAGGAACCCAAAACTACTGTTTCTTGTTTGGTCACATGGAATTACTTACAATTAATTCTTTTCACTTGTGAGGAGCATTCACATTCTGCATGGAGGACCTGAGTCCCAGCGTGCCCTTCCTGTCAGCTTGCAGTTTTGAAAGAGCACAGAGTTGGTGAATTTGCCTAGCAAATGCCATTCTGGTGACTGGATCTCTTTATCTTTCAGAGTAAAACTGGAGCCCTAGAAGGCCCAGAAGTGGACGGGTTTGTGAAAGACATGATGGAGCTGGTCCAGGTGATTTCGGGGGCTGAGTAGATTACTCCCGTCATGGGCTGGGGTCCCGCTTTGATGGATTCCATTGTTTATTTGTGGGAACCGGTGGGGCTGCAAGTTAATGCCAGAGAGAAGTCCTAGAATGTGGTCTACTTAAAGCCTTTGAGCTTTCTATGCAACTCAACAAATCCCTCTTGCTTTCCTAAGATTGTTTTGAGTTTTCATTACAGAGTCATTAGAGAAGCACGGTTTTTATCATTGAAAAGTCATTTACTTCATCAAAATGGTCACTTACATCCTACTGTTTTATTTTTCAATCCTACAAAGTCCTTTCCATCCTTCTGATTTGGATATTAGAATAATTAAAAATTTAAATTTAATTTCATGTAACAAATCTTATATTTGAGGTTCTAAATTTTTCACCAAGAGGTCTCTTTAACACCTCGCCTAAGATGGCCGTGCTACTTACATTACTTAAAGGCATACTTAAAATACTGAGACAGTTGGGGCTGAAGCATCTTAGATTGCATTTACATCAAACAGCTGTTTTATGTTGGGGAAACAATGTTGGAAAGAGGCGTCTCCTCTGAAACCCTCTTGAGCTGTACTGACTCACGTGCATAATCTGCTTAAACAGATAATTTCCCATGGGGCCCTGTTTATACGATGAGTTTAATATTCTGTACCCTTAGGGATTTTATGAGGTTCATTTGTGTCTTTGTCTGCCCAGACAACAACAAATTAGAGTAGCAATTATGCACTGTTTTTGGAGTTCCTGAGATTTTTTGCAAATCTGATTAAAACTATGTAGTCATGCCACAGAAAAATGTTCAGCTATCAATTTTTGCATAAACCTCTAGGAAGTTTACATGCAGTGCAGTGAATGAGCAGACACAAACAAAATCCTTCTGCTGACTACTCAGGATGACGGAGTCGTCTTCTGTGACTCCTAACTTGTGCTATTTCCATCTTAACTGGGCCCTTGATTTTGCTTTTCCCCCTTAGTTGTTGCTCCTGTTGGTGACGCCAACAGCCTTTGGCGCAGCCAGAATAATTGATAGATATTCGCGTAGTGTTTTCTTTTGCTTTGATCTAACAAAAATCCCATTTTATTCATTATCAGTTTAATGCCAGAATGACTTTTGTAATAGGAACTGAGCAGTTATCTGTGGGGATAGTAAAGATCCATGGCAGAAGGACTTGCTAAACTGGAGTTCAGTTTGCCTTTAATGCAATGAACGGGACAGGGAGGCTGCTTAGGAGAGCTGCCTGGCCCCCTCCGCCCGACAGAGCTGGGCCCAGGATTGCTTTAGTGTAAGTCCGGGGGTTCAGATGCTTGCAGACCACAGGCAGAGTCTGGCTTCCTGTGCCCTGCATGTTCTGCACGCACAGCCGGGCAGCTAGTGCCAGTGCGGATGCCCAGCCAGATGAGCAATCAGCCATTAGCCGGATGGGTCTCCCTTCTTTGCTAACCCTTTTGTGCTGTTCTGCCTCAAACTTGTTAAACAAATTTTTCCCAACCTGAGACGATGTTGTTCTTGGAAAGCTTTTCTGGTGTCCGCTCTGCCAGGCTACGGGAGGCAGCCAGCCAGCCAAGCCACTGGGCCCTGGCCACACTGACATCTGTCAGAGACACAGAGTTCGGAGCAGAGGCTTTCAAGGGGCGTGACAGTGGCAGTCTGATCCTCCTCTCTTTTATCACCTCGTTGTTGTTCTCTTTTTCTTTTCTTCCTTTTCCATGAAAAGAATGGATTGGAAACATTTTTGCAGATGAGAGAGTATAAAATGGAGAACAGGGTTTTGGAGTTGACTGACTTGAACTTTAATTCCAGATCAAATTCTTGAACCTCTCTGAAACTCGAATCCTCGCCCACAAACAGTGCCGTGGCCCCTGCTTCCCAGCATTGTGTCATGACCAGGAATAACAGACACAGATCAGTCAGAATAAAATTTCAAAAAAACTAGTCCTTTCTATTGTATCAAAACAAACAGCTATAATCTTTAGCGTCCATTTCTGAGTTTGAGAATAATTTAGATTTGAGAGAGAGGAAGGAACCAGCAGCGTCGTGCATGGCCTCGCCATGCTACTGGCTGATCCTTTCTGAAATAACGGTGTAAAGAAGATGCGCGGAAAAGAGCTACTACGAGATAGACGCGATTGTGTCAGATGGTGACTGATTTACCTACCTTAGAAGTCCTTGTTTTAAAACATTTGCTTTCTTTTATGATTATAGAAGTAGTACTGCATATTGCAGAAAAATATTGAAAATAAAGGAAAATAGGTGCTATAAAACTGAGGAGAATTTAGATTAAGAGTTCAAGTTGCAGACTGACCGCCCTGGGCTACAGCTTGTTTTTACCACTAACAGGCCTTGTGACTCTGGGTGAGTCATTTAGCATCTTTAAACTTCAGTTTCCTCCTCTGGAAGATGGGAATTGTCATAAATCCCACCTCCATTAAGATGTCAGGAGGATTTTAGCATAGAATCTGCATAAATTCATTAACATTGTGCTACTTCACTAATGATTGCCCATAATAATAAGCTATTATTAAGAGCTCAGTAAATATTAGTGATTGTGACTATATCGCAGATCGGTCAGTAAGCTAACATAGTTCTTTAAACTTCAGTGACCCTGATCTTTACCTTTTCTGTATGACTTTTCTAAGAGAAAGCTCAAATATCCATATCCAGTATAATTTTGCTGAATTCCCTTTTAAAAATCATCACTTTTGAATCTGGATGATCTTAATCATTTTCAATGATCCTGCCTTTCAGTCATCACTGTGTTTGGTAAAAGTTTCGAAAGGTTGACAGGAGAAGATGGAACTCAAATCCAAACCAGAAACACAGTGAATGAGACATCATTCAGCTAAAATTAAAAGGAAGGGAAAGATTGTAGAACACCCAAAAAGAGTCAAGGAAGGCGGAGGTCAGCCCTGCTCCCTGTGGCTCCTGTCACCCCGTGGGAAATCAGGAGCACCCCTCCTGTCGTCCTAGCCTCCCTGTTTCTGTGGGGCTGCAGGGGCAGCAAAAGGCGCCTCTTTCTGCAAGCCCTGGGGCAGTCCAAGGCTGCACTCAGTAACACAAAAGCGCTTCGAAAGGTTCCTCAGATGATTTGTTGAGTCAAAAAAACATGGACATAGAAGGCAATTAGAAAGGTTCTCCTCTGAACTCAGACAGCGGAGGATGCAAACCAGTGTTGTATCTTTCCTAGCTTTTATTGGATCTTTCTTAGCTTTTCAGAGTTCTTAAAGAATATTAACTATATAATTTGAAGGAGATAGCAAATGGATGACCACAAGTTGAATCTAATGTTTTTGTGAAATTTTTTCTTTATTTTCTTTTTATAAGAAAGGGCCGTGAGACAAGTAGGCAATTAATATCTAGAATTTATTTTAAAAAGCAACTATCAGATGAGCATGCCATGGAGTCAGCAGGGGGCTGGCCTAGTTTCTAAGTTTGCATTCCTGGGTCAGGTTTCTTGATTGCAGTAATAACCCTGAAGTGAGCCTGTTTTATACTCTTAATTTTTGGACAACCGTATTTTACACATCTGTTGACTTTGCATTAACAAGAGTATTTGGTTATCAGAAGATCCTATTTCCTACCATAGGAAAATAGTGCCTAAGTCTGTCCTCTCCCAGTCTGATGAGATAGTGAGCCACTGAGGGAACAAACTAATTTCTTTTTAATCACTTTATTGAGATACAATTGATATTCAAAAAGCTGTAGATATTTAATGCACATAATTTGATGTTTGGGGATAAGTACACACCCATGAAGCCATCATCACCATCAGTGCTGCAGATTTATCTTTCACTTGCAAGTTCCTCCAGGCCCCCTTGCTTTTTGTTTCTGTCTTGTTTTGTTTTCTCTTTTGTGGTAAGAGTATTCAACATAGCATCTACTCTCTTAGCAAAAATTTAAGAATAAGATGCAGCATTGTGTAGTATTTTACATAATTTTTTTTGTACTGGCGATTGATCCCAGGGCCTTTGCACTAAGCTGCATCCCCAGGCCTTTTTATTTTTCATTTTGAGACATGGTCTTTTAAGTAGCTGAATTGCCCAGGTTGGGCTGGAACTTGAGATTCTCCTGCTTCAGCCTCCTAGAGTCCCGGGGTTGCAGGAATAGGCTGCCAAATCCAGCTTGCACAATTTTTTTCAGGGCTTTTGGCTCATTCAGCACAGGATAATAATTGACACAGCTTAAACTAGAAAGTATAAAGGCAAAAAATTTAAGATCTCGCAGGGAGAAGGAAAACTGTGAATATTAGAGGCCAAATAAACATGCAGCCAGAGATGACTCAGATGTCTGACTGAGGTACTGAGAGCGCCTGCATCCCAGGCTTCCTTAAAATCCTCTCTTCTCCCTGATAGACACCACCTGCTTTCTCTGCTGTTGACAGAAGGATGGCAGGGAAAGAGGACAATACCTGCTAGGGGCTCAGGTCTACCATGTGCCCCTTCCCAAAGCTAGCCCTTAGCATACATGTTGCTTTTTACTTTTTTACTTTTTTTCAGGCAGGGTCTTATAATAAAGTTCAGGCTGGCCTCGACCTCAGTGTGTAATCCAGGCTGGCCTTGAACTTGTGGTGATCCTCCTGCCTTAGCCTCCTGAATACTGGAATGACAGGTGTGTGCCATCATGCCTGACTTACTTTTTACTATTTAAATTGTAAGAATTATACATACATACATCTTAGAGAAATTTTTCTCATCATAGAGAAAAAAGAAAAAAAAAAGAGGACAATTGCTACACTCTGCCAAACTCACCATGAACTGACTTTTTCCCCATGTGTAGTTCATATATAGCCAAGATGATAGCAAACAAGCATTTCGTAGTAGCATCCATAGGCCATGTCCTGTGTGTGACTGAAAATAGCACCGTGCATAAATCTTTCACTGTATTTGGTCTATTACTAAGTGAAGCAGTTTGCACACATTAGAGTTCCCATCACTCAGATTTGAGGGAGCTTTGGAAAAGGAGGTGTGCGCCTATGTCCCTCTTTGGTCCTCTCCACCGCGGCTCATCCTTTCTCCACTACTCAGAAAGCTGCTGGCTTCGCTATGGCCCAGGCTGGTCGGTCAGGGAAGACAGCAGCCCGGGACACCCACAAGTGATGTTGGTACTCAACGTGCTGTGCTCCCTCAGATGACTGATGGCTCCCCAGAGGGTATGGGTGGAAGGAGATGGCCATGCAGCCCCACAGTGCACATTTACCAAGGCCTGTGGGTGCCAGAGGACGGGTGGTGGGGAGACAGCAGCAAGGCTGCAGAGGGCCTTCTGGAACTTTCTGGAACTCCTTGGGTGACAGAGCAGCCACCTATGACCACCACGCTTCTGCGCCTTCCCAGTTCTCGGCAGGCACTTCTACTACACCAGCAAAGGCGCCATGAAGGAAGCCCTTCTTGTCACTCTACACGGCAGTGGCAGATGACAATTAGAAGAAATGTGGGACGGGACTGGCCCTGGATGTGAGATAATCATTGTTTTGGTTTTCCTTATCTGAGGAAGCCAGAGAGGTTGGGATAGGGGAGCCGCCTGATAATAAGATGGCAGGATCATTAGTGCCACAGACAGGGATGAGCCCCCAGTTCCCAGGATGCAAAGGGGCAGATGGACGTTTGTCAGTTATCCCAGATGCACCCCCACTTTCCCATTAAATGGATGAGAACATAATTATATTTTTATATGAAAGGCTACAATACAGTGTAGGCCTGCCTGCTTGAATCTGTGTCCTGGCTCTGGCGTGAAACAGCTGTGTGCCATGGGAAGTTAATTCCTCTCTCCGTGCTTTAGTTTACTCATCTATAAATTAAGGTTGAAAGTAGACACAACCTCCCGTGGCTGTTCTGAAGGTGCAGAGCCCTTAGGTCAGGGCTCCACATACGCTTACGATGGGGGCTTGTTATCAAGACTGAGGCTCTAATGACTGTAGATTTGTCTTCAGTGATGCGTGAAGTTTGAGCAATGGTGTCCAGTTTTCGTAGTGAGTTGCCCAGCATTAAAAACATAACTCAGAAGGTCCAAAGAAACTTCCCTTCCATCCTTTCATTTATTTGAAAGAAGTAATTACTTTGGCAGCAAACAAGCCTATTATTCTTTATTTAGGGTTAAAAAAAAGCTTAGAGTAGCTTGAATGAGGTAAATAAACTGGCAAATTGATTCATGCTACTGTGTAAATGACCATCACTGAGTCCTTTCTAAGAGTGAGGATTGGGATCCTGAGGCGGGTAGCACTTATTGGACAAAAGCTGCAGCAGTAAGTTATCCAAGCTTCCTAAAACCAAACCTCCTCACTTCGCAACTGTGTAAGAAACGAGCTCTTAGTATGGGGTGGCAGAGTGCAGCTTGCTGTTTTCAGGACCCCTACCCCATTTCCCTGGGTCACACTATACCACCTGGCATTGACACCCAGCGCACCATCCTTTGTGAGCCCAACAAGGAGAACCTATTGGCCACGTGTTACATCTTGGTGTTGCAGCCTAATCATCCAGCGACTTTACACAGATGAGGGGAGTGGACCCAGCTCACCTCCTGGTCCCAAACCCTCTCACCTCCCAAAGGTCCCAACCCTGCCGTGATGGTGATTGCTCTTCCTGCTGTGCTGTCTGCTTCCACTTCCTGCTGCTCTCTTCCCTTCTCCCCTGGCAAAACCTGCCATCAGGGAGAGACTTGGTGTAGCTCATTTCCCAGTTGCAAATGCAAATCATCAGGTTTAATGTGGCTGACTAGTTAAGTCATTAAGGGGTTTTCCCCCCTCCTGGAGATTTTTCAGAGGTTTCTTTGGAGGTGAGGAATCCTTAGGGGCTGGATTGGGACATGGGGAGTGTGTCTCAGAGCCCCTAACCTACACCCCTGCAGACAGCCGTGTTCTCTGTCCACTCACAAAGCCGCACCAGGCATCAAGGGCCTTGGTAACCTGATTGGCTGGGTTTTCCTTCCTCTCTGGATGTTGCTTTATAGTTTAGATCCACCATTCCTGCAGCTGCAGGAGGCCAGCCTTCCTCCAGGTGGGAAACAGTGGAATGGTCACTTAATGGGCGTCAAAAGTCTTGGAATAAAAAGTGCTGCCCCAACGCTCTAGCTCATAATTTGCTTAAGCTCTTCCTGGGCCTGTGTCCTAAACTGTAAACAGAAGTGTCATTATTTACCTCCCTGGGTTACTGTGAGGATTAAAGGAGAGCTCCCGGGGAGAACCAGTGAGTTCAGGCATTGCTAACTTTGGCCGTCTTTGTTTGGGCTTACTGTCTTCCTAGCTCACATGCTCTGTAATTCCTTCTTAGCTCCTAAAGTTTCCCTCGGCACAAATACTAGGTCCCTAGCTCAGCAACATGATGTTTTGTTAGATATTCATGGTATATAACGTCTTTTACCTGGAGGCAAAGAAACATCTTGCAGGGAGCTAATAACTATGTCTTCTCTCACTGTTGCAAGCAAGAAAGAATCTGTGATCTTGGTTCTCTACTTTGAGGCACAATGTCTTTATTTCAGTTGCTAATAAGACAGGAGGTTTGCAAAAACTGCAGGGAAGTGATAGGGAAATGGGAGTCTCTTTTGCCTGAAGGGACAACCTGAGAGATGAAGCTGTTGGTGGAAGGTTGCCCTTAGCAGTGCTCGGAGGGAAGGGGAGGCAGGCTGCCCTCAGCCTCATGGCAGGCAAGGCGGCCTCCTGTGCTTAGCGGGTGTCAGGGAGGTGAAGGGCGGGACTGCCACTGCCTGGCCTGCTGACAGGGTCCTTCTGTCATCCTCAGCCCAGCATCAGTGGAGTGGACCTTGACAAGTTCCGGGGGATCCTTCTGCGTCACTGTGATGTGAACAAGGATGGGAAAATTCAGAAGTCTGAACTGGCTTTGTGTCTTGGGCTGAAAATCAACCCTTGATCTCCAAGTGCTTTGCCGCTCGTCCTTACCGTGTTTCCCTGCTTTTGCTGTTGGAATTGTATCTGTGCTTTGCTGCTGGGGACCCAATGGGCCAACTTTCTCACTATGGGGAGGAGGGGACACCAGGGCCCCTTCTGGGGCAGGCATGCTCCTGTCTCTCTGAAGCTCCCATGCAGCAGCATTGTCCTTTTCCCCTTGGCATTCCTGTCCCCAGAAGACTCAGTGAGCTATTAGATCTGCTCTGCTCCTCTTCACCTGCCACTAGGCAGCAGGGACAGCCTGGCTATCCATCCCAGCTCCTCGCATGGGCTTTCTACTGAATCTGAGCAGTGTGTGGCATCCAGAGCAGTTCTGTAACTTCTGCAAGTAGATTGTTACATGGAAATAAATCTGCAGTTGAAAGCAAAGATGTACTGGTGATTGCTTTGGTTGTGATCTCTGAGGTGTACTCCCCAATGGTCTGAAAGAAAAAACACTAACTTAGGGTAGGGGAAGAGGAAAAGAACGAGGGGCAGTGTCCTTCAGGGCTCCTACGGGAACCCAGGGAACAGCGTGGAGTGGGATTCCATGCTTCTGATGCCCACGTTGATTACATCCTGTATTCTTAGACCTTTCAGGAACTCTCAGCCCTCTTCACAGTCTGACCTCTTGAGGGATCCATGCAGCTCCCCGGAGGACATTTCTCCAAGTCTGTGTCCTGCATCCTGACTTCACTTAACTGGAGTCCAGGAAGCAGCAGAGGGTGGGCAAACACACCAACTGCTTCTCATAGTGCCACCTTCCAAAAGACCCACGTTCACTTTCAGAGTTGAAACTGGCTGAAACCACAAGAAAGGAAGAGAAATCCCCTGTTTCCAGGACATTGCATTACTCTGCAGAACATTAATGCCTCCTCTCAGTCTCTTTTACTGTTGTTAAATAACAGAAACCCTTTACTGTAGTTGCATTTATTTTATATGTTTTTGTTCCAACACTTTGATTTTTGGTTTGAGAAATACTACTCTATATGTCACAAAACATTCCCTCCTACTTCTATTTTTTTTTTAATTTTAAAAAATTTGCTATTTTATCCCTTTCACCTGTCTTTATGTCCATTCCTCATCTGCAAAGTAAGATTGCTGACATTCAGGGAAAAGGATGCTGTATACTGAGACTTGGAGCACAGTTCTTGCCAGCCACCACATAATGCACATCAGTGTCAGATAAGTGACAGAAATCATTTTAAAACTGCTGCTCACAAACATGACAAGCTTCTTCCTGTAGGATATAGGAGGACCTGAGGTCCTGCTGGGCCCCACGTTTGCAGAGTAGAGGTGGCAGCAGCCGGAACTGGAAGGGCCCAGAGCGGAAGGTAGGAGGCCTCACTTCCTGAAACCAGGGTCTGGGGATGGACTTCCTTCCCAGCCATGGCCTGAGACTGTTTCTTCCAGAAATACTGGAGATAGAGGTTGCCTGGTAGAGCACTGAATGGCCTGCTGCAGGCCAAGGCTATAAACCGTGGTCAGCTTCTGCCCTGCGTATGGAGGGATGAGCCACTCACAAGCTTTAAGTCCAGCAGCACCTTTAGCCTCTTTCCATGGCTGGGAAGTGCAATATATGGGATCTAAACTACAATCTGGAGACCAGTCTCATGCAAGCATTAAACCACTGGGCAAAGGCCGGGGTGTGTGTGTGGGTGTTATTCACACAAGCCTGTAAGCCAATTCTAAAGTTCAATGACAAAAAGGGCTGTTGTTACATAGGAAACAAAGCCATAAACTAAAAATAGCTTATATTTTCTTAAATATGTGTAGTTTGTTTTCAGAAGTAAATTTGTAATTCACTTGCTCTCAAGAAGAACTGGGTAACAGGGAGGGAAGACTTCTGAATTTTGAACACATGAGTGTGCTGACTACTTAAAAATATATAAATTTAAAATTTGGGAGCCTTACAATGATAATAATAATATTCTTTTAAAAACAATTATTTTAAAAGTAGAAATGAAACAGAAACAAGTGGATATAAATACAATCTCATTAGAAATCTTAAAATGTGTAGCCATTGAAATTATATTATTGCAATAAATAGCTTTTTGCTGGTCATGGTTGGAAATAAATAGTGGGGAGAAATAGGGCAAATAAATCACACAAAGAGCTATAGAAAGACACATTTAGATAGAAATTATGAGAAAGAACAATCAGTCATAGTTATATTGTCTGTAATATATGCCTGTAGCAATTTCAAACAAAGATAATAGAATGACAGATCAATAAAACTTGAAGAGATGATGCTCGAGAGTTCCCAGAAATAAAGAAAGTGTGAGTTGTCAGCGTGGGAATATATCGAATCCTGAACCTTGTCAGCAGAGATATACCACACCAGACACCTGATATTGAAAGTCTAGACAGTAAGGGCTAAGAAGAAACATCTCAACAGCTATCTAAGAATTAATTATCCACAGAATAATTACCTTTATTGGTATCAGTTAGGGTTCTCTAGAGGAACAGAATCAATAGAAATATATGTACAACTATGCCAGAGGATGTACTAGGTAGGCTTACAGGGCCAGAGTCAGGACAGTCCACAATGGACGCCAGTAAGCTGGGAACATCGCGGATGCGGTAGCCGTTCAGTCCAAGGGTGCAGCGCCAGTTCGAGGTCGAGGGCAAGTCTATGTAGGAAGGCTGAAGAAAAAGGAGATCAAGGTCTAAGGGCGATGGCTCAAACAAAGCAACTACTCTAGAGGACTGCAACGCTTCACAAACGGGCACATTTCCTTCTTCGTTTCCATTTTATTCCATAGAGGCTACAAACCTATTTATTGGCTGGTGCCAGCCACAACGAGGGTGAGTCTTCCTCCTCATTTTGCGGGCCCACGTGTCAACCACCCACAGGCATACCCGGAACTCTTTTTTTGGGAGAGGGGGTTGCCGAGAGGAGAGGGAGAAAGGAAGTAAGGCTGTGGACTGCGATTGGGGGAAAGTTTGGGAGCGTTTGGAAAGGGGGAGGAGGGAATCTAGGCAGTTAGGCATGAAACTTATAAAGAGACAACGATGGAGATGTGGAATTTTATTATTAGTGTCTGTCCTGTAATATTTTGAAATACTTTAACGTTGAGTTTTTTGTTGTTTGTTTTTCAGTCGTTAGATTGGAGTTTCCCTGAGTAAGTCACTCTGCTGGAGAGCGCCCCAGGATGGCTCAGTCCCTAATGCCTAACTTTGGGTTGTACCTAGCAAGGCAACTTGATGGCTACAGGTCTTGCTTCTGTGAGAGGGGCTGGAAGTTGTTCCCTGACAGATCCCTAGCATTGTGGGGAAAGCAGCATTGAACCCGAGGCCTGGAATCTTAAATGTGAGTCCCAGCTTAGGCCATTTCATCTTGGACAAAGTTATCTGTCTGTTCTGGAATTGTATTTCTTTTTCATGAAATGAAAAGCCAGACTGGCTGCTTTCTAGGGTTCCTTCCGACTCTGGCCACAGTCTTGATTACAATCCATGCTGAAAGATTGAGAAGCCGATGAATCATCTTTAGGTAGTCATCCTGATACTGTAATCTGCTTTTATTATTGTCTTTAAAGAACAGTATTCTTCCTCAGAGCAGCAGATGAGCTTTCCGAAATTCAGGCCAGTAAGAAAGAGTTAAGGTACACAGTTCTCAAATTCGGGCAACATAAATGACTGCTACTTCCGATTTCTGTGTGTGTTATTTTGTTTCAGCTCTTCAAAAAAGGAACAAGAGTCTCAGATGAGAAGAAAACTATGAAAGAAAGCACATGCCTCAATCACCTGATGACACAGAAATTGAGCATAGAAATGTGGTTCACCTGCATGGGCTGACCACAAGGGAGACTCGCATTGTGAACTGTCCTGGCCAAAATATAAAGCTCAGCTCCAAGCCACTGCCCCCTCCCCCAGGGCTCCAGCTGGGAAATGGGTCATATCAATTAACGTTGCTGTACAGCCACCACAGAAACTTCAGTAGCATAATGTTAAGTGTCTACTGCTCATGTGTTATTTGGGGGGCTAGGTCACTCTTGGGGGCTGACTACACTGCCTATTGGGTGTATCAGGAGACAATCCCACAATGGTCTTCTAGTGTTCCAAGGTTCTAAAGAGAAAGAGCTGGGAAATGCCTTCATTTAATCCAACTGTCCTCAAGAACGTGAAGAAAGCAAGGTACGTCTAGAGAAATCTTTTACAAGTCTGATTCCTTCTAAGGTAGAATTAGAAAACAATTTTGTAATTCCTTTCAGTTGCCAAAAAGTATACATTAAGGAAGAAAAAAATTACTTGAGAGTGTGGAGACAGATTGTTTTGGTAATTCTCCCTTTCTCTCGTGTTTCCTGTCTCTCACTTGTGGTTGTTTGTAGAAAAACAAATTGTCATTATTAATGAAAACATTAGCAGAACGGCCGGCAGCAGCATCTTGGAAAATCTGTTCTGATGGAAGAGGAAGCGAGTGTTTTCCTTTTGTACTTTAATTACAGAGATTATTATTTAAAATTACTTGCTAATCACTGTTACTCTGAAGACAAAGCTGCAAGTTGCTTTTACGAACTGAAATGTTTCATGAGGCTGTAAGTGCGGTGGTATGTGGTACTTGGGCAAAATTAGGCCATTTAGATGGAACAAATGAATTCAGTGTTAAACAGCACTAAGCTACTTCTGGCCCTAAAGAACATGTAGTAGAAAAAAAGCTACTATAATGAAACCTTTCAGAACTTGGATTCAGGAGATCTGGTTAAATTTATGAGCCTGCCACCTGCTAGCTCTGTGCTGTGTGGTTCCTCACACCTGTATGGACTCAAGAAAAAGCTGTTTGAACCTTAGTTTTCTCATCTAGTAAATGGAAATGATACTTCACCAATGGTTGGTGAAAAGATTGTATGATGAATGGGCTAATGTGTGTGAAAATATTTTTATAGTTTATAGTGCTTATGCAAACTGTGGGTAGCGGAGGTAATAATGGGGAAAGGGAGAAGGATGGTTTTGATTCCTCATTTTAAGTACTAAAGCTTCAGTGCTCTGTGATCCCTTGTTCCATTCCTGCTCCTGAAACCCCTGTGTGCTCCCTGAAAACTATCCAGTCATCCCTGAAGAGTCTGTGCACTGCATGCCCCTGTTGACCACAAGTCCTGACTTTATACCCTTATTGTTGCTCAGGATTCCCTGGCTTGCATTTAATTCATTTCTCTTTTCACCCTGGTCCCTGTTTTTAAATTTGAAAGAGTAGGAAATTTGAAAGAGTAGAAAATCTTCCCAGTTTCCCTGCTCAGCCTCCATTTGGCCGGGCGTATCTAGGGATGGGGAGCCTGCCCCTGCTCTTGGCACAAAGCACCAGGTGAGAGCTGACTATCTGAAGTAGCAACTGGTTTCTGAATGAAGGCCACGGCTGAGAAGAGGGCACCATTAGTATTTCTGTTTTACAAATTAGAAAATTTGGATTGAGGAGAGGTAATCATATGGCCCCCAGGCCTTTAAACTAGTAAATGACTGAGAAGGATACAAAGTCACTCATAAAACAGAGATAAATCATTTCACTTCTGTCACATACTAGTCAGAACCTCTTAGTTGTGGACGTGGGGCGTGCTGTCCTGTAGGTCTTGGCCTAGGACTCGAGTGAACTTTGACGTGAAGCTTGACAGTTGTGACTGTGTGTTCAGCACATAGTGACTGCCAGCCAGGGCAGAGTCTAAGGGATCATAAAAAATAAATTCGGTAATCAAGAAAAACACTACTTTAATGCAATATTTAAATGAATCACAATACACAAAAACTCATATTTAAAAGAATTCCAAGATGTTAAAGATGGGGTCAGTATAAGTGACTTTCGCCTCAAGCTTCAATAGGTTTGCCTTTGTGCTTTAAAATTTCAATTTGGGGCAACAACTTTACATTTTCCAATTTGTTTCTTTTTATCATCAAATGTCCAATTTTATGTCCCCTCTTGTCCCAAGGAAAGTAAATGGCCCTGGCCTAAGTGTCTCCCAGGCTTTTCTCTTTCAAAAGCCTATGAATTTAGATCATTTCTGGAGGAGATGCACGAGAGAAGAGGATCTGGGGGGAGGAGCAGAGGGTCTTGGAGAAGCAGGAGGGCAAGCTGGGCTTCTTGTTCCCAAGCAAAGGGATAGGGGAAAAAGATAAGACATTTGCCCTGAGAAGGAACAAGAAAGAGAGTCCTTTGGGTGCCAGAACATTGGCTTGGACGAGGTTCACAGCAGGAATCAAGGGACACAGCACAAGCTTGCAGAGACTTCCGGGTGGGCTGGAGATTTAGCTCAGTGGTTAATGTGCTTACCTCACAAGCACAAAGCCCTGAGTTCAATCCCCAGCACCAAAAAAAAAAAAAAAAAAAAAAAAAAAAGAAAGACTTTGGGGTGCCACAGTCATATCAAAGCTCTCTGTGTCCCAAGCAGCGCTAAGAAGTGGAGAGGCAGCAGTCTCAAATACCACCACCATCATCACCATCGCCATTTTTCTTGTTGGTAAAAATATCCCAACTCACACTTTAGTGGTTTGAAAGACCATCAGTAAGCTAAGAAGCTCCATTTTATGTCTTAATTTCCTTCCTCTGTCAAAACAAGTTGCCCGTTTTCACCTAGACATTGAAGCAAACTATTGGTCCTTAGTCCTTGGAGTATAGATGCTAGAGAAACTGAGAGAGAGAATGTTGTGCACATGGTGGGAGGAGACGAGGAAACAGCGGTCTGTGGAAACCCCAGCCTGGTACACGCTCTGTGTCTTCTTTCCAAACCTGTGTTACTCTGAGTCAGTGCTGATTACTATGTACACGAACACAGTGATCTGTAGCAAGTGCTAATATCGCTAATGACATCTCTTTGCTGAACGATTATCTGGAAGCTGTTCTCAGTTGCTACCCCAGATTACAGCATTCGTGTAACTCCAAATTAAGTCAGAGGTGGAAACAGCGACATTGTTCAAGTCAGAAAGCACTGCAGAAGCAGGCAGCCTGCAATTAGCTCAGGCACACTGTCACCAGGGGGCTGGCAGGCTGGTTCACATGCTGTAAGGCTAAGGATGACCTTTAACAGATGTGAATTCTCAATATAAAATCCCAGAGCCTAGAGCAGATAATGAAGGAACCTTTGTAGCTGGCTGCTTCCTCTTTCCTTCTCTATGTTGTAAGAATTTTCTGGGCTAACAAATGTCCTTGTTGAGATCTCTGAAGGAACCAAACCAGGCAGCCACATCTGTGCAGTTGGACTTGGCCATCCAGGGGTCTTATCAAACAAAACTGCTCACTTTTGCCAGCCCCTTGGGCATTTTCTGGATATTTTGCTTTATATTTGATATTTGCCTAATATTTTTACACCAAGGCCTTCCAGAACTAAATCTCTCCTAATATCAGAGATCCAGGTAACCTCAGGAGAGAGGAACTTGTTTCCAGGACTGGGCTGTTTGATGCAGTGCCTTGAGCTGTCCCCCACCTGCCCACATCCTGCCCTGCTAGCAAGCAGAAGAGAGAACTTGATTTTATGAGGCCTGACCTGTGAGTACTGGCATGCTCAAGTTCACGGAAATCTTAAATGGCTCCCTATCGGTGAGAGATTTTTCTTCAACAAATTCACAATCCACTATAGGCAGATTCACAGTCCACAGCCCAGCTGAGTACTGTTCACAGTACTCAGGAGATGCCCGTGCTCTAACCAGTTGTGCACATGGTGGGAGGTGCACAACTACCTTAGATGGGTCCTCTGTGCCTGCCGGACTGGGCCAGAGCTTTCCCAGCTCTGGTTTGTGCAATGCTTACTCTCCTCTCTCCTTTCTACACTTCAAGCACTGGTCACCTCCAAGGACGGCTCCCGGACACCTTCCAGGAGGCTGGCCCACACCATCCAGATAGAAGAGGTTGCATCCCCTCTGGAAGTAGACAGCTGGTCTGTGGAGAAAGGGCATCAGGCTGAGGGTCAGAAGGGCTGCTCCCCAAGCCCAGCTTTGCTAGCACTCACTGGAGAGCTCTGTTTGTTCTCTAGAACTGCCATAACAAAGGCCTGAGGACTAGGGGGCTTAGACACAGAAACGTATTAACTGTTTTGGGGGCTGGAGGTCTGAGACTGAGGTGCTGGCAGCGTGGGTTCCTTCTGAGAGTGTGGGGAGAATCTGGTCCGTGCTCTCTCCTGGCTTCTGGTGGCTGCCAGCCACTTTGTTGTGTAGAAGCATCACCCCAACCTCCATCCTTATCTTCACATGGTCTCCCCACAACATGCATGTTGGTCTGTGTCCAAAATTCCCTTTTTCCTAATAACACCAGTTGTATTAGGAGGGTCCATCCTATTCCAGTATGATGTCATCTTGTGTAATCATACAACGACTGATCAAAAAATACAGTGTGTGTTTAAAGACACACACTTATTACAGTAAAAGACATATTGCCACAAATCCCCATCAAAATACTCCCCCTTGCTTCGAACACACTTATCCCATCATTAGTGCCACTTTCTGAAGTAATTCTGGAGGTCCTCTTTTGTGTCTTTTTGTGACTGCCTCAAGGTCCTGAATCAATTAAAAAAGTTTATAGAAATTTCTGTGAAACAAAAACATTACAGTGTGTCCTCATCTACTTTATCCATTGAACTTGGCATGATGTGACTTCTGGCTCTTCCCTAAAGTCAAAATGACCAGGAAAGGTAAATGTTTTGAATTAATTCAGTACATTGAGGCAGTCACCAGAGGACCTAAAGAGACTCTCAAAGGAAGACTTCCAGAACTGCTTCAAGAAGTGCTCAGAATGTATTTTGGAAGGTAGAAGGTGTGTTTTGAGGGAGATTTACAATAACGTGTCTTCTACTGTAATACATTTTGGGGGGTGGTTCTGGGGATTGAACTCAGGGCCTTGTGCTTGCTAGGCAAGTGCTCTACCACTGAGTTTAATCCCCAACCCTATAATACATTTTTTATTTTTTGGTGCTGGGGATTGAACTCAGGGCCTTGCACTTGCTAGGCAAGCGCTCTACCACTTGAGCTAAATCCCCAATCCCCTATAATACATTTTTAAGATTGAAACATTCATCATATTTTTCCATAATACCTCCTGTCCTCAATGACCCAACTAAGGTTGCATTCTGACGTACTGGAGATTAGGGCTTCAATATATGAATTTTAAAGGGACACAAACCTGTAAACAGAGCTGTCGGGAGAATCTTCTTGGTTGACTGACTTGTAAAATGGATATAGAAGAGTTGACTACTCACTGAGTCCTCAGAGCTTAGCATGTACAATGTCCCAGGCCTGTGGTTAGGTGGATGTGTGTGTGTGTGTGTGAGCGCGCATGTGCGCGTGCATGTTGATTCCCTGTTTTACCATTTCTGTGTTCTTGTGCTTTTTACACACATGTGTGAGTAGAAGCAGAGAGGAGAGGTGGCCAGGCACCAGCATAGCTGATAGCTTCTCCTTGGGGAAAGCAGGGATTTGAACATGGCTTCTCTTTTGGCAAAGGGCATAGTAATAAATATTTTCAGCTCTGTGGGCCATGTCAGCACAGCACAAAAGCAGCCCAGGACAATATGTAACTAATTGGTTCAGCTGTTTCAATAAAATTTTGTTGACAAAAACAGGCAGCAAGCAGAATCAACTTGTGGGCTACAGACTGATAACGCATTTTATATTGTATCATATTTTATTATATTGTATTACAGAGAAAACATACAAATGGAGAAAATGATGACAAAAGGAGAGTCTTGATAAATAAAATTTGAATAGGTGTTTTCTGTGCTATTTTTGCAAATTTTTTGTCAGGGTGAAATTATTTCCTCCCTTTCCCCCAAGAAAACTTGGATGATGTGTCCAAAGTAGTAAAATAAATTGTTTGATATCCAATATTTAAAAAAAATATTTTGAGACAATTTTTTTGTAGTTCGGGCTTGGCCTTGAACTCACTATGTAGCCTAAGCTGGTAACCCTCTTGCCTCAGCCTCCCAAGCACTGGGACTGCTGGGTTATGACACCATGCCTAGCAATCCAGGTATTTTTGGAAGAAATGAGACATCATTCAGCCTTTGCAGGAGTCTGGGCAGGCTTTCCAAAGGAGGTGCTTCTGAGCTGAACATTAAAGGATGATGAGGAGGTAAAACAGTTGTCGGTTTGGGTCTAGTTGGGAGCCAAAGCCATGCCAACCGTAGTCACATTAGTAGAGGCTGCAGATGGTGACATGAAGTCTGTATCTGATACGCTTCTCTCATGCTGCTGTTCACAAGGTACCTAACGTTGGTCTTGTGCACACTAAGCAAATGCTCTACCACCATACTACACCCCCAGCCCTTATGCATTTGGTTTTTACTTTGATTATTTTTTTCATTTATAAGACAAATTTTGGATAAGGGATATATTTGTACTTGGTTTCCTAAATACATTTATACTAAGGGATTTATCAGACAGTTTTCTGTTTTCTACTTTTGTTAGAACCTAATCAATTCAGGAACGTGGAAGCATAAGTCAGCACAGCAGAGGCATTAATTTCCTGGGATCATATAGAAGCATGGGGGCCTTTTGGACCCCACCAGGCACTCACTCGTGCAATTACAGCTGGGAGGTCTACTGTCGCCACAGGCAGGAGCAGCTCACTATGCAGGGAGAAGCTGAAGCTGTGTCCCTTCAGAGCCTACCTGTCACAGCTCTAGCCTGTCCCCTCTCTCAGGTTACTGTCACCAGTCTCCTAGTGGCTTCCCCAAACGCTTTGCATGAATCATGTGAATAAGAAGAGTGCCTAGCTCCTGTCCAAACTGGAGCAGCAGGGTGAGGAATTCCAAGTGCTCCCACCCTTTCCAGAGAAGTTGACTCAGCAGGAACCTTGAGAAACACAAGGGACAATCACCCATACTTGTGTAGTTAGCAGGAAGCTGCCTGCCTTGGGATACCAAGGTGGGGAGAGGTCAGGTAGAAGCCCAAGGGCAGGAAGTAGGTGTAAAGGCAAATTCCGTTCCCACTCCCCCTTCTCTTTAGAAAGGCTGCCCTTGAATTTCCTCAGCACCTTCCCTTTCAGCATTCAGCACCTTTGGCCATTTCCTAGAGACCTCACCTCTTGTGCAGGAAGGAGGTAGGCCCACAGGTAGAGAGGTGGGTGGGGAGGAGGCTCTGGAGAAGAGAGGGAAGTTAGGAGGTGAGGAGGGGCAGAAGGTGAGCACTCTGCTGGTGGAGCTCTGCTCAGCCCGAATCCCCTCCTGGAGGAAAGGGCTCCTCACACCCAGGGTCTCCTGCCCACATTCCTCCCTGGGGCCAGCCTGTTGCACCTTTTTCAGGCATTCGGGCAATTCCTTTGTGGCTCTCCCTTTCTGGAAATTTTGAGGCAGACATAGCATCTGAACCAGCAAAAGGGAACTAAATCAAAATTCCCATGGGAGCTCCTGGAAAGCCGCTAACTTCATTTTAGACACAAGGCCTTTTATTGACAGTGGAAAGAAAGAAAAACTTTCTGAAGAGAAAGGGAAACAGAGGAGGTCTTGTCTAGAGAAAGGGAGACAAGGCAAGAAGAAGGTAGCTGGGATGAAAACCAGACATGCTGGGAATTAGCACAGCCTGAACAGTAATATTTTCCAAAAAAGTCAGAAATTTGGTAATGAAATGAGTTTTGATGTTTCCTGGAATTTACATATATACAGTCAGGGAAATAACTCACCCCAAGGACAAGAGCTGAGGGGAAATCTTGAGGCTAATGAGAAGCTGAGGCTCACTTTTCTAATACTAACTCTTACTAATATGAACAAAGAAAGGGTGAAAAATGATACAAATCTGAGTGAAAAGGGGTGTGAAATTCATAGCCTTGTAACATAATCTGTATGGTAAAATGAAACTTTAAAAGTTAGATATTTTTCCTCTAGAGACAAGTGGCTTCTCTAAACTTCCTGAGGTCTAGGCAATAAACCAGGCCTCCACTCCCTCTTCAGCCTAGACTACGGGGCAGAACAAGCAGGTACTGGCACCAAGAGGTCAAGGTACTCTATGGCAGGGGTGGCAAACCTATGGCACACGTGCTACAGCGACTCTTTGTTATCACTGAAAGTTCTAAAAGGTTCGCCATCGCTGCTCCAGGGGCTAATGAAGAGAGATTCTGGTCCAGGTGGTTCCTTCCCAATTAGAACTCTCTTCCAGACTACAGAGTTGTCTTTTTTAGAAGGAGACTGGGAGAGTAAAGTATCAGAGGTCAGATGTGGGGGAGGGTGGTGAGAGGTGGTCTGACCACATCCCACCTTCATTACAAACACGATTGCCCACTGTCTTAGCCTACCCAGGCTGCTGTATAGAAAAATACCCTAGACTTAAACAACAGAAGCTTATTTCTCAAAGTTTTGGAGGCTGGAATTGCAAGATATGGGGGAAGGAGAATGGAGAAGTGGGAGAGAGGGGAAGGAGGAACTTTGATTCTTTGGTGCCTCCTAGTATAAGGGCACTAATCTCATCCTGAGGGTCCCATGTTCCCAACTACATCTAAACCTCATTATTACCCTGAAGCCCCATCAGATCCATATACTGCCATGTGAAGTGTCAGGGCTCTCAACATAGGAATTTAGTGCATGTGTGTGGGGGGCACATTCCACAGCGCCACCTCCTCCCTCCCCCACCGATGTCCTGGATTACCCGCAGTCTCTCAGATGGCTTTCAGGACTGAATCTGCTCCAGGAATTCTCAGCCTCAAATCTGAGCCTGTGGCTCCCAAGTGCTACTTGACCAGGACTCCAAGATGCTGCGGTCTCATGGGAATGATATCCTGTGCCTGCCAGTGTATCTGTCCCCTCGTCTTCATCTTTTGAAACTTCCCTTCGGTCTTAGCTATGGCTCCTATGTTTGATTATGCAGAAAACTTTCAGTCATTATATCTGAGAGGAAATTTCTGGGAATGTGCCTTTAGTAAGTGGCCCGGGTGATTCTGAACTAGGTGATTTGCAGATCATGTGTTGAGAAACACTACTGGTGACCATGTGTGCGGACAACATCTGTCCCAGGCTTTGTGACTGCCCAGAATTCAGAGTCAGACCAACTGCTCATGCCAGGCCTTATCTGCTTGGCCAGGAGCAGGGAGACTCAGGGCTACCAGTCCCCTAACCCACATCCAAGGGCATCTATACAACCTCCATTGTGTATATAGAAGGATTATCTCTAAATAGTTTTGATTATGGAAAAAGCTTCAGCATTTCTCCATATATTAACATTTATTTGTTCATAAATTATACACAGTTATGTCCATGTATGTCCATATATCCATAGCAAAATACAGACAAAAGGTAACACTTACTAAGACAAAAACTAAATAAATAGATACAATAGTTCTTTGTGTTCTCCAATGACCATCTAGATTATTCAAATTTGGTTCTTGGGTTTCCAGTGGTGCTCTTCAAACTGTGGTTTGCCATCCTGCAAACTTTCACTGGTCTGCAATGAAACAAGCTCTAGAAATCACCTCTGTGTGCGGGTCCCATGAGTGTGTTCAGCTCCTGTGATCCCCTTATTTTCCCCTGAATTATGTTAGTTCCTATTTTGTTTATTGAAATGTAATTCTATGTCTGTTGAATCAGAAGCTAGATCTTGTATTTTATATGTTTTTTATTTCCTGTTCCTAGTCATTTATTTTTATTATATTTGACAAAAGCTAGCCCACAACAGACTGGATATTAAAAAAGGAACAACCTGGTCCTTCCTGCAGACACTAGCTCAGGAAGCTCTGGTTTAAATGCCGTCAGACATCTGTTAGTCAACTCTGCCTGGGTGGAAGGCGGCAGATGCCTGTTTTTAAAACCCTCCATATCGCCCTAGAAATTCTGATTTACTTAGAAGACACCCACACTGAATCAGAGCTCTTCTGCCTTGGTGTCCCCTTCCTGCCAACACCTCCACCTGGAACTCCAGAACTCTTGACAGGATGGCGAGACAGCAACGAGAGGCACAGAGGAAGTCTCAGCCACAGCCACCGCCTTCACCCAACTGCCGACAGCAGGCCCCTCGGCCTGCGTGGCCTCAGGTCCGGTGCCGTCTCATGCACTCCAGGGCAAACCTCCGATTGTCCTCTGCCGAACTGGGTGACCCTCCGATAAGAATAGGACACAGTTCCCTCTCGTGAGCGAGGAGGGTGTATTTCCAGCCTGAGTGCTCGCAGGAGCAGCCTGAGCCTCGGATAGCAGCTTCTAGACCCAGAAAAAGCCCAGGTTAGAAAGACATCCCCAGACAAGGGTAAGGATAAAAGCAACCCTTCGCTCATCCAGTCTTCAGGCTACTTCTACGTAGGCCCTGAGGAGCTGCCTCAGAGAACACATGGCCCTGGTGTCTCCCATGCCCTGCAGCTCTGCTCATCTTTGCAGAGGTGTGGAAAATGTACAGAGCGTCGCCTGCAGTCCCCATGCAGACGGTCCGAGTCAGTTTCAAAGGCAGAGTGGCCTTTCCTTTCATTCTCTGGCTCCTGCCGGGGACATAAGTCTTACCCAGGCAATGTCCATCATGAGATGTGAATAAGAAAGGAAAGAGCCTCCTAGGCCAACCTTACTCCAAGTTCCTTTTAAGACATATGGTTGCATAAAATTCCTGGGCACTTCTCCCTGGAGAAACAAACATTGCTGGCCATTTACTGTGGGAGACGAGATTCCAGGGTGATCTTTCCTCTGGAGTATGAGCTCAGACAGAGTGGATTGGACAGTCGGCCTCCTCAGAATGCTTTTCCATATTTATGTCTTTAAAAATGGACAGGAGATTTGATATGTGGCAGGTGTTCAATAAATGTACATTTATCTACCAGTACCTGTCAATTTAAGGCCACACAGTTTGGGACAGAACTACTGGGCAGGCAGGACTCAAGGAGCAAGAGAAAGGATGATTATGATTTATATTTGTAACATGCCAAATAGATGAAATCCAAATAAACTTCTTGAAGAATTCTTTCTTCCATGCTGCAGATGAGGAAAGAGGCTTGAGATGTCAAGAGATTGTTTTCCCAGGGCCCTCAGGCAGAGAGGGGCAGAGCCAGGACTCAGACTCAGGGGGCAGAAGTGGCTCTTCTTGCCTCAAGGAGACCTGCAGGAAACTCCCAGAACTGAGGAGAGGACACACAAGGATCAGGAGGTCAGAGCTGTCGTCACACAGACCCATTCTGTAGGAAAGGGCCAAGTCCCTGTGTCTTCAGCATCTGTCACAGCACTAGCTGACAACTGAAGAGCCAAGTGCTGAGGAAGAGGCCTGCCCATCTTTCTCAAGCCCAGCAGGAGACTCTGGCAGCATGTGGCTGCCACAGGGCATCCAGGACACCCCATTTCTTTCTGCTCCACACAGTGGAGATGGTGTGTGCAATTCTCTTGCAAACCAAACACCTGCCATTCCAGCCTTGGCATTTTGGGCTGCATTTTTCTTACTCGTTTGTTCTGCGCAGACAGAATGTTCACAAATACAAATGACAGGAATCAGGTTTATTACTTACAGGTGGGCATCACGAGACACTCCGATTCAGAACAAGCCAGTTCCTTGTGGCGCAGGAGAGCAGCAGAACACAGGCTCATCTATACATGGCCCCCGGGAGAGCAGCTGAAGGTCCCACAAAGCAGCCTGCCCTGCCTGCTTAACTCAGGGGCAACCGGACCTGCCAGGCCATCGTGACAAGAGACAGCTTGCTTCAGCAGTGCTGCGGATTGAATGTGATTTGTCCTCTATGGGTTCAAGTGCTGGAAACTGCATCTCTAGGGTGTCAGTGTTGGGCAGTAGTACGGAATGTTTAAGAGGCAGGGAGCTCCTTGGGTCACTGGAGGAGCTGCCCCCGGATGGGATTAGGTAGCTCTCAGGGGACGCCTAAGCTCCTGTAGAGTGAGTTGTATCAAAGCACGTCCCACTCCCGAATTGCTCTCTGGTGTCGTATCTTGCAATATGATTTCTCCCTCTTGCACATGTTCCCACCTGATGCCAACTGCAGTTAGGTCCTCATCAGAGGAAAACCAATGAGGTTGCCCAACCTTGGACTTCCAGTCTTCAAAAGTGTGAGCTAAATAAATCTCTCTTATTTGTAAAGTTACCCAGCTTCAACTACTTCATTACAGTAAAACAAAGACATACAAGAAGGGACTGGAACAGATTCCAGGCTGCTCTGGTAAGTTTTTCCCTATCTCAGGATGTTGCATTCCCTGCACATCTTAGGTATTCTGAGAACTACCAGGGAGAATGGAGACAGTAGGACTGGGTCAGTCCAAGGCCACCCAGAGAGGCTCCTGCCGCTAACAAACGGCTTGTTGTCTGCACCTTCCTCACCCTTTCTCATCCCCAGACTGTGACGAGCCACAGTTTCACTATCAGATTGTAATTCCCTGAATGGAAAGACCTTTATATTTCATTGTACAGTATTTTCAGAAACTCAAATAATGTAGATTCTTAGCAGAGGAGTGTTAATGATGACATTACATCTCTAAACTTTGGCACTTTTTAGCTTTTGGGGGGCAGTTGCTTCTTTGTTGGGGGTGCTGTCCTACATACTGTGTTTGGTAGAGAGCCTGTACACATCTACGACAGTTTCACTGCCCTCTTCTGATAACCAAAAATGTCTAATGGGGAGCCAAATTACCCTTGGTTGAAGACATTCTTCCAGATTAAGAACTAGCATATTTAAATGTGTGGTATGTGCTTAACTGACATGATCTTAGTGTGGTCTTCACAATAACCATGCGAGGTGGGTATTAACATGTATAGGTGAGGATAGTGAGGCACAGAGAGATTAGGTAACCGAATCAAAAGCATTTGGTTTAAAAGTAGGGGTCCTAGGTTGGGGCACTGTGATTTCTGTGCTCACAGAACGCAGAAATGCCAATCGGTACATGATCTGTTCAGGCATTGGTAGGTGTTCTATAATTGATGTTCATTTACTCACCATTCTTATTTTATATCTTTCCCAGTTCATAGAAAGGTTGAGTTTTGAATGTATATTTTAAGCACGGGTTTCTGTTTTCCCCCCTAGACCTATTAAATGAAGTATTCAAAGTTAATTGTCCATTTCTCCCATGTCATTTCAGAGATGTGTTAAAAATCGGGTACATTTTCACATGAAATGCCTTCTGGGCTCCCTCTGGTGTCAGCTGTGATTATAGCTGATGTTGAAGGACCTTGTGTGTGAGACTGTATTTCAAATTAATAAGGATTTGTTCTTTGTCAAAAGATGGTTTAAAAAATTCAACTGCATTGTGAAGTTATTTTATTCTGATCTTACAAGTATTCTATAAGGAGCTAACAAAGTTTTATAATATTAGAAAAGCAACTGATGTGAATTTTTTTGTTAAACTATTTTTTAATGGAGCCAAGAGACATTTTACAAGACAGGACTAACTGATACAGAGACACACAGTCAAATGCACGCGTGCACACACACACACACACACACACACAAATGTTCAGTGTCACTCTGATAAAAAGAAATACAGATTAACACTGTAATATGGCAGCACTGCACCCTACCAACTAACCAACTCTTTATTGGAATAACACCAAACTCTGTAGGGGAAAAGTAAAACAGATATACTCTCATGTTGTGCTGATGGCCTTTTGATTCAATCATCTGGAAGAGTAATTTTATGATATGAGAAAAAGCCATCGAATCTTGCAAACTCTTTGACTTAGTCATTTTATATCTAGGAATGGTGTAAGTCAATACTTTAGAAGGAGAAAAAAGGAGTTTATATGTATATAATTGTCTTAGGTTTTCAAAGAACCGATGGTCGTAAGAGAGCAGATTTAATGGAGGACATTTACAGATTACAATATGCACCCACAAGCCAAATGCAGAAGGTGCCGAATGTCATCTAGGAACTGGAGACCCAAAAGATCCAATTGAGGGCTGGGAGCCCACAGCACTGTCCCACGTATGTCCATGTCTTCACATGATGGCTGAAAGGATCTTTCCTGGAACTAGGAATACGATGCTTGCAGCAGAGATGACAACCAGAGCTCCTCCGAAGCAACAGCAGCCATCTTCAACGACACCAAGGCCCTGAGCTCCTTCCTCGATGAGGACAGCCGAGCCCCCTCCAGAAGAACCAGCTGCAGCAGAGCTTCTCTTGGGAAACAGCCCACCAACCAGCTATGACTCCCACTCTGCCTCTTATGTTGCATCAGCAACAACCCTCAGGTGGATCTCATACGCCCAGCATCACACCAACACAGCCCAGCTGGGCGTTCTGGCTCAAGTTGACCACATTAGGTCCACCACAATAATACAACATTGATTGTAATACTAAAATATTGTAAACAGCCTCAGTAGTCAAGAATGGGAGGGTGATATATTTAAATTGACATAAGACAGGTCAATAGAAAGAAAGTCTGCAAATTTACTACAAATTTTACCTGGTATGAGAAGCTTCATAAAGGAATTAAGACTGAAAGACTGGTAAGAATGGAACATATTTATATAGGCAATTGGTCATAGTAGTAAACTGAGAAAATGTAACAGGGATCACTAAATAAAGATTTGCCTTTCAATTTCTTTTTGTATTTATGGTGAAAACAGACCAACTATTTTGTCTTCTTTTAATAGTTAAAATGTTTGAAACATTATCCCAACAGTGTGTTAACTCTTAATTCAGTGGAGTAAACTAAAATCATTTTCACACTACCTCCAAAAAGCACAGGTTGTCAATATTGTAGTAACTTCAACTGACTGTTTTCTCTCAAACACTCAAAAATGTTAACTGAAAGTGATATTGGGGCCACTAGGAGCTTGCTATGTGTCCCTTGTGACAGCAACCAGCTGGAGTTGGAGACTCTCTGATCCTGGTATTCTGGAAGACTAATGCAGCAGAATTCAAAGTTGGGCAAGGGCGATTTTATTAGGCCTTGTTGCTAGGGATGAACCATACCTCAGCGCACAGGCCATGAGTTCATCCCCAGCACCACCAAACAAAAACAAATCAAAAAATCCTAAAGCAGGTCCACACTGGCAGGAGTCTTAAATCCACAAGTGTTTGGGATTTTTCACAACACTTGAGATTTAGGGGCCAATAACTAGTTATCAGACACAAGGCCTTAATTAAGATGATTTTTAGTCATCTATTTCCACAGATTCACACAACTACAGGCCTCTGTAACCTGTGCCCAGCCTTCTGCGACATTGTGGGTGGCCCTGAAAAGGACCTTTTGTGTGTCTCTTCCTCACAATGTTTAGATCACTTACACTTGTCACCCGGCAGGATCACTTGCTCTGAACCTTGTGGTGGTGGTGGATGTCGGTCTTCTTGGGCAGCAGCACGGCCTGGATGTTGGGCAGCACACCACCCTGCGCGATCGTTACTCCACCTAGCAGCTTGTTGAGCTCCTCGTCGTTGCGGACAGCCAGTTGCAGGTGGCGCGGGATGATGCGCGTCTTCTTGTTGTCGCGGGAAGCATTGCCCGCCAGCTCCAGAACCTCGGCCGTCAGGTACTCGAGCACGGCCGCCAGGTACACCGGGGCACCAGCCCCAATGCGCTCCGCATAGTTACCCTGACGAAGCAGGCGGTATATCCGACCCACAGGAAACTGTAAACCAGCTCTGGAAGAGCGAGACCTGGCCTTGGCACGGGCCTTGCCACCCTGTTTTGCTCGTCCAGTCATCGCTTTATAGGTTATAGCAGACATATGTTCGCGAGCAACCGCTACTGGGCTTATTTATAGTCTGACGGCCGGTCGTGATTTGACACGTGAACGGCTATCTAGCCAATCAGAAAATCTTACTGGAATCACCTCATTTGCATACTGGTCATTTCCGTTATCCAATCAGATCGTGCCTAGCCATATGCCATTGAGCGCCGCACCTATAAATACCACTCTTGCCAGCCTCTTAACGGCCTTCGGTGACTCGCTTTTTCCTGGGCGTGTAACCTTCGCTTGTTGTATGTTGTAAAGCTGTGCACTTAACAATGCCAGAGTTAACTTCGAAGGTTGCCACGATTTCCAAGAAGGGGTTCAAGAAGGCTGTCATTAAGACTCAGAAAAAGGAGGGGAAGAAGCGCAAGAAAAGCCGAAAAGAGAGCTATTCTATTTACATATACAAGGTACTAAAGCAGGTTCATCCAGACACCGGCATCTCCTCAAAGGCTATGAGCATCATGAATTCTTTTGTTACTGACATATTTGAACGTATATCCGGCGAGGCATCGCGTCTGGCGCATTACAACAAGCGCTCAACTATCTCGTCGCGGGAGATCCAGACGGCCGTGCGGCTGCTGTTGCCCGGGGAGCTGGCCAAGCATGCCGTGTCCGAGGGCACCAAGGCCGTCACCAAGTACACCAGCTCCAAGTGAGACATGTAGCTGAGCTTGTCTCCAACCCAAAGGCTCTTTTAAGAGCCACCCACACTTTCTGAAGGAAGGACTGTGTGCTTCTTACCTGGTAAGCCAGACAAATCTTCAGTTTCAGCACCAATATACCCATGTTGACCAAACGTTGCCGTAGTTCTTCTAAGCTTCCCGTTAGATTAGTCTAGTGGCTCTCCTGTAGGGTATGATCATAACGCTAAAAATAACCAGGACTGGGAATGTAGCTCTGATAGAGTGCTTGGCTAGAGTGTGAGAGGCCCTGGTCTGCATGCAGAGTACAGCAGCAAAAGTTTCATCTGTTGACTGGCTCGCTAATTTCATGGGTTCCCAGAACAAAAAGGCAAGATGTTCACATCTCAATACCAACCTGTTCTGAAAACAACTGTGTAGAGACCCTGAAGAAATGAACAAATTCCTGAGTTTTGGGACTAAAGTCCCAGCCAGCCTGAATCACTGGGAATTTTTCCCCCTCCGTACATCACAGCCTACATAAATTGGAAGAAAATCAGCCTTAATGCTTTTAGGTCAGACTTCTCTAAGGTCGTCCCACGTCTATGGCCACAAGGTCCTTTTGCTCAGTTATCTAATAAAGGATTTGAATATGTGAGAGATGACCTGGAAAAGGTGAAGCTCTATGCTCTCCATGGCATTCATCAGTAGAAACACCCATTCAGAGTTGGGATTTTGAGAGCTCTCTGAACTGCTTCACTGGAGATATTTTTTACTGAAAATGTGATAGTTAATAAATTCATAAATTCATACATTACATAGAACCAGTGTAGTTATCTATTCTGCTTGCTTTATAATCCAATGTAAAAGAAAATGACTTAAAATAGAGCAAACACATTTGATAAACCATGAGTTTGTTATTCTTTTTTAAAAACTATTTTATTTAATTAATTAATTTTTTTAACCAAAACCATTTTATTTTGTTTTTTGGTACCGGGGATCGAACTCAGGGCCTTGTGCTTGCAAGGCAAGAACTCTAACCGCTGAGCTAAATCCTCAGCCCGAGTTTGTTATTCTTAAACACCAAAGCTTGTGATCTTTGCCTGGTGGCTGGACAATTTTGCTCCACACTGGTGTACTTGGTGATGGCCTTGGTGACCTCAGACACACGTGTGGCTGACTGGCTCCCTGGGCAGCAGCTGCTGCATGGCCATTTAGATCTCCTGAAGGTACACTAAAGATACCACAAGAGGACTCACAATGCTCATGGCCTTGGAAGAAACCTGGGATTGGGGTGCACCCACTATAATACCTATATGTAAACCTCTCACTCCCTGGCCTCTTCTTGGCTTACTCCCACCCCTTTCTTCTAGTCCTAAAGGCCACCTTTTAGAAGCCTTCTTAGTGCTGCTCCATGTAGGCCTCGCATTGCAAAACCATAGATCCAAAATGTTCAAACTAACAGCCTCCGAAAGGAGGTGTAGTATTTATAGGAGAGTAGGCAAATGATATTTAAAAAAAAATTATGCGACATGTGATTGGATAATGGCTTGTATGTAAATGAGGTGAAACCTGTAAGATTCTCTGATTGGATAGATGGCTAAGCAATCAGATGAGCCACAGTCTGTCTTCAAGATGTAATTAGGCCAGGAACCTGCCTTAACGGTAATTTTTTTCTGTTAAAACAGAATCTTCTGAGCTCTGTCTCAGCGCGGAAAGGCAAGGACTAAGCCTAGTTTCTAATGGTGCCCACTGCCCATGGAGTCCTCCTCCACCTCCGGCTCCGCCAGGGCTGCTCTGTACCTAGGGTCCTGGCTCCATACCTGGTCGCTGAGTTCCTGAAGCTGGCCGGTGATGCGGCTGTGACCACACTCAGCAGTCTCACGCGAGGACAAACCCGAGTTGTGGAGCTGCGTGACCACGGCTTTGGCTCCAGGCTGCATTGCTGCCCACATGCTGGGAGTCGCCACTGCCAGGATCAGCGCGGTGAACACCTGGCATGCTGTTCAGACCAGCGAGCGACTGGAACTGGAGGGAAGAGAGCCGCATTTACAAAAGGGTTACAGAGAATAGTAACCGCTGGTACACAAGCTTATTGACCACAGCTTTGGCAAAGGACTAGGACCTAGAACTTGGTTCTGCTTACAGAGTCATCTCCAGGTGCTCACTTTAGTGTTCAGTAATATTGACTAGGAGCCTAGGATCCTGGGAGGGACTGCATCGGCACCCACTTGGGGCTAGTAAAGCAGCCCTGCTGGCTGGCTCTGGCAGTGGGGACGCCAGCATCCGTGGGAAAGGAGCGCATCCACATTAGGGCATGACTGTGACCACCTAAGAATGAAGATGTGGGGTCTTTTTTGGATAGAGGATCCCCCTGCCAAATCTAATCATTCAGCCTAACTCTACCCCTATTTTTAAGTGAGGGAAAAGTTAGATTGAGTGGTTGAATTAGAAGCAAAGAAAAATGACTTGTAAACTCTTATTTTTGGAAAGCACATTTACAGGACATTATTAAGCAGCAAGCAAATCTCATACATTTTGCTGCAAGTTTTCTCAGGTACCTTTCAGCAAGGAATTTCTAAGGGCTCTAGGATGCTTACACTCCTTGAAGGCTGTGAAGCATGAGGTGTTAACAAACCAAGATAGAAGGCACATGTGAATCTTTGATACTTTAAATGAAACACTCAGAAAATATGTCAAGTAAAAACCCAATGCCATTATGAAATTTGGAGTAAAGTGACAAGATAGTGATAGAATCACTACCTACTCAGGAATATTAGACATTGGGTTCTACCATCGAAAATCGAATTTACAATGAATATGAGGCAAAATATTTTGTTGATTTTTTAGCACTCTTTGTTAGTAAACTCCCACAGTAATATCTGAGAACAGTAAAACAACCAAATATAAAATTTCTATGCAAAAACAGAAGTGCCCCAATTCTTCAAACAATGCAAAACAAAGCAAAATTATTCACATTTATAGCAAGGTTACAAAAATTCCTTTAAAATTTGCAAAGTTAGTTATTTTCTTAACAATACTTGTGTCCACAGAATTATCCCCAAGCCTATAGAATTTAATACAAATGAGAATTATTTGTTGGAAATTATTAAACCTCTTGGAAACATCACTTAGAAAGGAATGGAAAATTTAGGAATTGTCTTAAAAGTATAAGGACATGATTTTAAAGAATCTATGTTAATATATTTGAAAATACTGATGAAATGTAAGAATTTCGGAAATAATATAAATTGCTTAAAGTGAACCTAGAAAACAGAGAGGACTGTAAAGAATGGAGGAAAAATGTTGGGGTCATCAATGACCTAATACTCTCAAGCTTCAGACCTCCAAGAGTGTTTCCTCTTAGGCATTTAAAGAAAAGCAAAATCAAGAGCTAATGAGCCCCATTCATGTTTTTTCAGAAGTTTGATAAAATCCAATGAAGAAATTAAGTTACCAAGCATGGGACATTCTCAGTTATAAGAATCTACCACTAGATTACCAACCAACTCTGGAAACCCACTAAAAAGTTAACAGTGAAAGGGCAGGGATGTGGCTCAGTGGCAGACTCCTTGCCAACCATGCATAAGGCCTGGGTTGGATCCCCAGCATGACAAAATAAAATTTTAACATTAACAATGGCAAATTAGGCTCCATCTAAGAATACAAGATTGCTTGAATATTAAGAAGAATACAAACTTAATTCACTTCATAAAGTTAGAAGAAAAATTAATCTCATGTTAAACTCAGTAGATGTTTAAAAAGGTACTTGCCAATGTATTTACTTGGGTAATTTTTTTTCTTAGTCAAGTACTAGTAGTATTTTAATGGATTTTTTATCACTATTATTTAATACTATTCTAGATTACTAGACAAACTTTAAAAATATTTAGGTTCCGCAGCACTACAGAAGAACAATAAAATCAGATGCAAGTAACTCTTTTGGGAGAATGCCCCACAGCTAACTGTGAAATAATATTGGAAATCAACAGTTCTCTTCAGAGAAATTCATACTTTCTGGGAAGTAAGGAGCTGCTGTCATGTTTCAGTAAGTCATTTATAGTCAATGTAATAATTGCAGCTGCTTAAAAATGCTAGTGTTTATCTTCCTAACTTCATATAAATTGTATTATATGAGACTACATCTTAATAAGTAAAATGAAATGGGACTTTGTTGGTGAGTGTTGGCTGTTTTTCATTTATAAATTTAGAAATGCTGTATTCTATTGAAATTGGACTGTGGGAGAATTAAAGTAAATTCAAGAGAATTAAAGATAAACAAAATCAGGAATGAGAGAGGCCAGATGAGGCTTGGTTGTAAAACCCTGATGAGGAAATAAGTGTGTCTGATTATTCTTTAAAGTGGGTGAATGAGGAGTGGAGGGATTAAGGGAGCAATCTTGCTCTAACACGGTCTGTTGTGCAGAAGACCAAACAAGGGAGCTGCCTCCCTCCTCTGAGAAATGCATTAGAAACATCCGCTCTGGGAACAACTGTAAAGAGCAGAAACAACACATAGAATTAAAATGTGCAAACTATGTAGCAGAGTTGAGAGGTTTTTAAATTTTTTGTTTTTGCTACAACATACAAATTAAGAAACACCTTTTACTATATGACTATGTCATACTCAAATATACATAGGTAACCAATAGTTAAAGCAAAAGCTTTCTAAAACAATATAACGCTGTGTAAGGATTTGGAGACTGCTGTTCTAAGTCATTGTTTTGTTCTGTTGTTCTGTGTATCCTACATTACAATCAGCTCATGACTTTCTGTTTTGAACATGACTGGGGTGATGGGAACGGTTACCGCGGCAGGGTGCTCAGCGTGCATGGGTAGTCAGTGAAGGAACTATTCCTGCTGGGTGCCCAGTGGCTCAGGGCCTGGGAGTGTTCCCCAAGCTGAGCCCCTGTAGTACTTTCTTTTCTAGAGTCGGTGGTTTTCGAGAGAGCAGATTTAATACAGGACAAGTACAAGTTACATTCACACGCACAAGTCAAATGCAGGAAGAGTGCAGAATATCTGTCTATACACTGGAGACCCGAAAGATCCAATCAAGGGCTGGGAGCCCACAGCACTGTCCCATGTACATCTGTGTCTGCACTAAAAGGCTGAAGAAATCTATACTGAAACCAGGATATCACGCTCACAGCAGAGATGAAGACCAGAGCCCCCCTGAACAGCAGCCATCTCTGATGACAGCAAGGCCCTGAGTGCCTCCTTTGTGGAGAACAGCTGAATTCCCTTCAGGAGAACCAGCCACAAAGAGCTTCTCCTGAGAAACAGCCGGCCCCTATCTTCTGCTCCCGTCCTCCTTTACATCGTGTGAGCAACAATCTTCAGGTGGATCTTCTACTCCTAGAACACTGACTCAGTCCAGCTGGGTGTTCCTGCTTACAGTGACCACAGTAAGTCCACCACAGCCAGTAAGATCTTCCCTGGTATTTTCAGAGCTGGCGATTGAAGGGACACATTGTAGGGTGCCAGGCAATTCAGACTTTAGGAAATGAATCCTGAGCTGCCAGTAGCTGAATCTCTAGCTCTTGGAGCAAATGAAAATGAAACTGAAGTCAGAAATTAGAAGCAGTGTGGCTGTGAAAGAGGAGCGGATATATCTTTGTGTCTCAGATTCTACTGTGTGAGGGGTCTTTCTGTCCCAATAGCTTTTCTGTGTGTTCTAATGTTTATTGCAATAATACCTTTAATGGCTCCTCCCTTTTTTTTGCTCTATTTCAATTAGTTTCTTTGATTTGTAAGTGCATCTGTCGGACAAAATGAATGACTTTCAATTTGTCACAACCAAAACGTCATCAAGCACCATGGTCAATTAAATGTTGATCTTCAATCTTGGTCTCTTGGGCTGGGGATTTAGCTCAAGTGGTACAGTGCTTGCCTAGTAAGCATGAGGCCTTGAGTTTGATCCCTACCACCACCAAAAAGACCCCCAAAAAACTTGGTCCCTCATCTTGTACTTTTAGGAGACATCAAATGGCCTCATTCTTAATCAGGCTGAGCCACAAGAATAAGTACAGAATAAGGAAGAATATGAAATGAAGCTAAAGGATAGCATTTTCCTATTTTTTTCCAATATAATAAATCACTTAAAGGGGAAATTTAGAGCCAATAAAGACGGTATGGTTGATCCTTTGGGGAAATTTGTGGATCATCAGAACATCCTGATTCCCTTCTATGCAGACATCAAACCTTTCCTCAGCTGCTAAGAATCTACAGAAGAGCCCGAGATGGCAGGTCTATTGCTCAGTTTCTTTTGTTGTCATATGATTCTTCTGAAATCATGAGGTATCAGTTTTAGACCGTATTTAGTTAAATTTGCTTTCAATTCCCACTGTGTAGAAATAAAATTAACACCCTGTAGTCTTTTCCACTTTGAATTGAGCTTTTCTATATGGTCCAACTAAATTCACCGGAGTTAATCAACAGTAACATGACCATCATATGACACTGAAATAACATGATGCTGGGAATAAAAGCTAAGCTTTCTGCCTTCCACTGAAATATGACAACATCATTAGATCATGGACAATTTCTCCCTTTAGAAGATGAGATAGTAAAATTAGGGATTTTCTGAATGAGTCCCTTTGCCCCTTGACCACAGAGAAATACAAGTTCTACACTGTATAAGAAGTTCCATTTCTAATGCTTGTCTTCTGATTCCCCTTGATCATAGGCCTTCAGGTTCCACTTGGATTAGGTAGGTATTCGAGTTCTTTGAGGGTAATCCCAGGTGCTGTGTAACCATAAGGACTCATGTGGTCTCTAAAGCCAATGATAAATGTCCTTATGTGAGACAGAAGAAGAGAAGACACACAGAAGGGAAGGCAATATTAAGATGAAGGAAGGAATTGGAGTGATGGAGCTACAAGCCAAGGAATGCAAAGGACTCCTGGCAGCCGTCAGAACTAGTCTAGAGGCCCTGGCCAAAGTCATCCTCAGAGTAGTTAGAAGGAACCAGTCATGGTAACACCTTGATTTTGGACTTCTGATAGTTGTGATACAACCAACAAGGATCAAATATTTAGTGTATATGCAGAATGTCCAACTGTAAACATTAAAAAAAATCCTATTGGTTTGATCCCCAGCATCCCCCCAAAAAATCCTATTAAAAATGGACAAAAGCAATGAAGGAACATTTCACTAAAAAAAGACATACATATAAACCCATGGAAGGGGTTTAGAAATGCAAATTATAACCACAATGAGATATCCCTTCACGTTTATTCGAACGCCTAAATTCCAAAACACAGACACTACCAAGTGCTGGTGAGGATATGAGAAGAACTCATACATTACTTGTGAGAATGCAGAATTTTGCAGCCACTTTGGAAGACAGTTTGGCAGTTTCCTACAAAACTAAATTCTCTTACCACGTCATCTGGCAGTCATGCTCCTAGGTATTTACCCAAATGAGCTGAACACATATGTGCACACAAAACCTGTATATGAGTGTCTGTAGCAGTTTTACGCAGAATTGCCCCAAATTGGAAGCAATCAAGATATTTTTCAGTAGATGAATGAATAAATACAGCATGCTTTTTCCATACAAATGGAGTATTATGCAGAGATTTTAAAAAAGAGACACTAAAACACAGAAAGGCACAAAGGAACCTTAAATAAACATCACTGAGTAAAACAAGTGAGTCTGAAAAGACTATAGCAAATCAATCCAACAATATGTCATTCTGGAAAAGGCAACACTATAACAACAGTAAGAAGATCAGTGACTACCAGATGTTCTGCATCGTTTCAGGAGTAGTAGGAGGGATAAATAGGTAGAACTTCTTGGGATTCTACAAACTGGCACTACCCCAAGGTCAAAACCAGACAAAGAAAACACAAGACAACTAGAAGCTAATATCAGTTGGAGGGCAAAGGCAGAAATTCTAAACAGAATAATATAAAATTGGATAAAACATTTTTAAAGAAAAATACACTGTGAAAGTATGCTAGTATACTCAAGGCCTTAAAATTCAACCACCTATTCACTCAACAGGGGTTACTAAGCACAAATACCTGATAGATACTTCTCCTGGCAACAGAAAATTAGTGGCACATTAGATAACGTTGCAAGGAGTTTACGGATTAAAATCTGAATAAACGAAGGAGCCAGATAATTTTAGGGAATCATAAGCACTAATACAGAGCTGTGGCTGCAATATCTATATGTCCAAAGGTTCCTGAAGGCTACTGGGTTGAAAGTCCAGTTCTGACTGGGGGAAAAGGAGGGTGAAAAAGTGCCCCCAGGAGAGGAATATTTAAGCCTAGTCTAGAGGAGGGTGTCCCTAAATGTCACACACAGAAAGGACAAGGTCCACTCAGGGAGACAGAAGACAGTCATCAAAACCAAGGTGTGGCCAGGGATGGCTTCTCAGAGCTATAAAGACTAATCTTATATGACTAGAGACTACAGGCATGCGGGGCAAGATATGGCTGGGGAGGTCAGTTGACACAGCCTTCGGGTGGCATACGAAAGAGACTGGAACTTCTAATCTAAAGGCAGACACAAAGCTTCTGTGGGTAGGAGTGAAGCAGTCGGCTGTGTATGTGAGCAACAGGTGGCATCAACGTGGATGTCCTGCAGAGGGGAGGTAGTAGAGGACGTGGAAGCACACCTATCCAGTTTGCTCCACCCGTAAGCATAGAGTTATGTCCTCACCTCCACAGTCACCAGTGTTGTGCTGGAGCTGATTCTAGTGAGTGCAAACCTAGTTAGAAGAGATAACTGCTAAAATTTCAGGAATGTTGCAACTGCTCATTAAATACCACCATGTAAAAAATTAAATTGCATAGAAGTACAATTACGTAAATTAAATCTAGACAGTGAAAACAGCCTTCACATCCTAATTGTTTGCCAGGATTTTACTGTTTCCGATCTGTGCTCTTGAGGCTAGCTATGTGACATTCTTGGAAATAAATGCACGTGTTTCAACTGAGCAGAGACAGAGAAGATCACTCATATGAGCAGATTTTGCACCCCTTAGAAATACACAGGATTAACTGTAACCAACTTGGTGAACTTGAATGTTTATTACATTTGTAAATAATAAGTTCAAAGAAAAATGCCTCCTCATATCTTATCAAATTAATAATATGATTCACAGCCAGCAGCATATAGATAGGGAAACCATAGTTAATCACAGCTCTTATGTCGCTAATGTTATTGCTTTGAAACAATCTTTCTGATGATCTTTGAGCAGACTGTTTGCAGCTGAACCCTCAGACGACCGCCTCCTGGGGCTGCCTTCCTAAAGGCATGTGTCTCCACAATTCCAATTTGAGGGCTTCTGTAGAACTGGTTTCTGAAGTCAGCTGATATTGATAAAGTATTATATTGATAAGGACAGTTACTATGTATCCACTAAAGATGTCAACTATAGGTTCTTTAGAGTTAAAAACTGTAGTCAGTGGGAGATAATTGGACCAATCCTAAAAATTGTTGCCTCTATATCCCCAGTAAAACCCAGCACCCTTAGTTCATTAATGAAATAGTTTTATTGCCATTAGAATCGGGAGCCTGTCCCTCCAAAGTTCTTATCACCGCTTGTCTTCTATTTTTATCACCACATGTCTTATGTCTTATGGTGGAATACAGTATTGGAAAAGAACCTCCAAGTCTAGAATAGAACAGTGATCAACTCTAAGACTATCCTTTTAGATGACTTAATTGTATACCTTCTATGGGAGCCATCTTATACAATGGCACATCATTTTTCTTGCCCCCCTGGTATTTGTGACCTTGTATAGCTCCCTCTCACATTGTACCAGGATTGTGGCTGTATGGCCAGGGGAATACAACATAGCAGAAGTTTTGGTTACAATGTGGTTTTTACTTTGGAGATTAGGTATAATAGGTAATGCAGCTTCTTTCTGTCACAGAGTAGGAAACAGAGTCAACATAAAAATTAAGTGATTCACTAGGAATAGACTTCCAATAAAGTGATTCTTTATCATAGTACTTTAAAAGAATCTTTGATTTTAATGACATGCACCTTTCAAAGCAATTTACCAAAAGTATCACCATAGATGATCACAGGATGCTTATGGGTGTAGAGAAGATGTTGGTATTTAAGTGGATCTACTTAAGCACTTACTGAAGACAAGCGCAGCAGAACCAGCACATTCCTGCAGGACATTATCCTTCTTGGTCAGGACATTCATGCAGCTATGCTAGAGTGAAGGAGCAAAGTGCATTTGTTCTAGCATTGTGACGACACTGTTCTCAAGGAGGGGAATAAACATGCAGATCAGGGTAGATGCTGGTGAAATCTCATTTTAGGGTTCCTATTTCAATTTAGAAGAGTAAGATTTAAATGCTGATTGGATTCGAAGCAGCAGAAGGAGACCTATAAAATTGTACGTCTCAGCTCAAGCAAATAACATCACATATCTAAGGCTGCACAGATTCCACAGATTCTTCAAATATCTTCTGGCCAGGAATATCCTTCAAGAAACTTGGTGTTATGGACAGAAGGTTTGTGTCTCCTTCCAGTTTATGTGTTGAAATCCTAACCACTTGTGTGATGGGATTTAGAAGTGGGAACCTTTGGGTAGTAACTAGGTCACAAGTGGGGCAGCTTCATAATTGATTACTGTCCTTTGAGAGCAGGCAGGAAAGCATGCTCCCATTGTTCCTCCCAAAGGAAGACACCACAGAGAAAACAGCTGTCTGCAAACCTGAAGTGGGCTCTCGTCAGACACCAATCTGCTGGGGCTTGGCCTTAGACTCCTAATCTCCAGAATTTGGAAAAACAAATTTCTGTGGTTTAAGCCAACCAGTATCTATCTGCCCCAACTGACTACGCTGCCTAGGATATACTGATATTGGAAAATCTAAAATAAAGGATTTATAATACCAACCCAAAAGGTTAAAAAAAAGTGTTGAATTTAGAATTTGCTAAAAGAGTATGTATATATTTTTGTTACTTGGTTTTTATGAAAATGTTTAGTAAAACAAGAGTATATGGACCAAACATACATTGATCTAAAGGCTAGTATGTTAGATGGTGAAATATCAATGACATTCCCATAATAGTGAGGAAGACAAATGTGTATGTGTGTGCATGCGTGGAAAAGAGAGTGTACAAACTATTTTTTCTCAAGAAGAAACAGAAAAAATCTGGAAAATATGGCAAGAAAACTGAACCACAGATACATTAAACAAAAATACTTTTCATTTCTACTTATGTAGAAAATATAATTGCATGACAAAACATAATGAAGAAATATACTCAAATTTGTTCAGAGAGGCCTATTCCCTACTTTAAATATTAGATAAATTCAGAGAGAATATTGAATAATTAGCACACAAAGACAAACTGTGGTCCAGATGCAAACCTATGCTGATGTGCAAAACGTCTATGGTTGGATCAGTTAATTCATCAACAGTGAGAAACTACACAACTATTTGAACAGGAAAAATTAGGAATTCTTGAACAGTTTATAGGAGTTGGCTACTAAGCAGAAAAGATGGAGTGGCAGAGAGAAAGAGGAGCCTGTGCCACTTGGGCTTGACGAAGAGCCCAGGACTAAGCCCAGCCTTTGAGGGGAGCTGGGTGCAGGTCGGGCTTGTGTCCGGCTCACAGGGTGGCAGAGCCCAGCCAAGCAATCGCTGTGGCTCTGGACCTGTGGACTTGCTGGCCATCAGCTCTATGGGGGTGCAGGAGCTGGACCAGGGGGTGTCTACTGGAGGAACTTCCCTACCACACCTCTGAGGGAGGACAGGCAGGGCTGGGGAGCTGGGGCTACTCATGCTGCTGACTGCCTGCCCTGCAAGAACCAAGCCAGGCACATTGTGCAGGCGTGGACCCGTGCTTTGGGGAGCACTCAGATCTTGCTAGACCTCTCACAGCAACCACTCCAAATCCTGGAGGCAGACCTTTTTCTTCCCATAGTTTCTCTCCAGGGCCTTCTCCGGATAAAGCTTCAACTGCTGATGGCTCAGCTAAAATACTAATGGGCGTGTGTTCCTTGTCACAGAGCAGGCAAAAGGTTAAGCTTTAAACTGAGAGGTCATAAAATAGATTATAGCGCATGGCTGGTGCTCAGAGGGCACACCCAGGCCACATGGGAGCACTACTGCCATCCTCTTCACCGGCCACCTCTGGATTCTCGCTGGGGAGCCAAGAGAGAGAGACAGGCAGCTCTGAGCACCCTCGCGCCTTCTTTACTGCTGTCTTCTCACTTTTTAACATTGCTTGGAATTGCACATTAATTTAACTAACATGCATCCTGCGGAAAGCCATACTCCTCTACTCTCCAGACCCAGGGCATCGGCGCCTCATCAGTCAGGGCTAAGCCTGATGGAGATGATGCCATGAAAACTACCTGTTATGTTTGCCAATCTAATGGAGAGTGCCTATACCTCTCAGTTCCTTTCTATTGACAAAAACTTAAAGTTTTACAGGAGAATGTGTTTTTCTCATTGCCTCCATGTAATGCTAGGAATCCACCATGACAGGTAGACCAAGAAAAAAAAAAATTCTGCCCACTGGCTCAGGGAAATAAAGCTTTTCACTCCTGCCCTCTATTTTAGGTGATTAAAAATTCTTCCAATAAAATTAATGACTGACTTGTGCATAGTTTATTTTTAGATTCAAATTTACACTATTTTCATAAAGTGGAGACTCAAGCAATGTCATATACACAAAAGTCGTCTCAAGCTGATGTTACTTAAGAGAAGCAAACATAAAATCACTCTAGAGAAATAATCCCTCAACTACTGTCAAGGTACACAGAAGTAAAGCTTGTTGAACCTAAGCTTGCAATCTGAAATTACACACTATACCTGGAACAGTCCAGATGAGCAAGAGTCAGGAGAACACAACTGGACTGGATGATACCCTTGCCCAGAACTGCAGAGAATAGAATAAGAAATTACAGAAATTAAGAAACTAAAACCCAAAGAGAACAACAATAAAGTATTTGTAAAGATCAAGCAGAAATGGGGCAAAGGGGAGCGGGCAAATAAGACATAAGAAAAATGAAGTCCTTGAAAACAAAAGTCAGTAAAAGTGATTTTATAATCGCATTACACATTGCTGGATGCTTGAACTATAAAGAATCGTTTAAACGAATAGAATTCTATTTCCCCCAATTTACAGGCAGCTCAAAATAGGTATAATGGTTCAACAAAGCTAGAGAGAGCAAATTTTTTCTCTTTTCCTTTTGTGCGTCTGTGGTAGACTGTATTATTTTTCAGATATTTCCAGCTTGCCTTAGAGGAAGGCTTGTACTCTGGCCACATTAATGCATATCCAGATCACGTGACTTGCTTGATCACTGCAATTTGAGCAGAAACAACATGTTTAATTTCCAGCGATATGTATTCCCACTTTCTTCTCACCTGAAGTTGGCCATGTTTCAGGAGGAGGCTGCATATCTGCCTGCTCTCACCAAGAGGATCATAGCGAACAGAGCTGCTGCTGGCTCGTGTTAGACCCGTGCCATGGAGCAGAAAATAAAACTAGGCTGTATGCCACTAATGGAGTTTTTTTATTCATTACCACTGTATAACTTCATCTAAAGTTAATTCCAGACATAGCATAGGGTGTTACCGTAGATCTAAAAACAAAGTGTTAAGTTTTGTTTTTTGCCATTGGTTTTAGGATTAGGATGGGGACAGAATATAAACTGTTACAGAGGTTTAGAAGGACAGTAGACACCAGTTTGCATTAGTGAAACATTCAGAAAACTTAAAAATTTGTAGGTAATTTCCTTACAGAGCTTATTATTTGGGGAGAAGTTTTGGGAAAGTTTAATGTAAACTGCTTGTTTATTATTGACTATTTTTCATAAAAGACTACCAAAAAAGACATAATCTTAAAAGTAATTCACTTGATTGAAAATAAGAATTGAGGAAACTAAGAGAAACTAAATGTTGTATATTCATTGAGTTGAAATTGCTAGTTCTTTTTAACTCCAAACAGTTAAAGATAAAATTGAGAAGGGATTTAAGTATCAAAGTCTTTTTGAAGATTAACCTTGTGTAAATATCTAGTCATGGTGGTGATGATCCCATTGACCGTTAAAAATCCCTGAATGGACTAAGATCATGTCCTATAAGTAACTGTAGACAGCTAAATAGCTTTAAAAAAAGAAATAAGGATATAAAGGTGATGGCTTTTCTTAAGAAAAGTAGTAGATGTTACTGTTGGCACAGGTTAGCAAATGTATTAGAAACTGGTTAAGGTTTCAAGTGATATAATAACCTGGATAAAGGCGCCTGTGACTTATCCAGGACTCAAATGTTACTTGGGTCACAAATTTTTTTTTATTTTTTATTTTTTTTAAATTTTAAACCAAGAACATGTATTGGTACATTTTACATATAATGGTTACATTCATCACATTTATTTTGTACCCGTACATGATGCATCTTGGTTCTCCCCCCTCTTCCCCGCCCCTCCCCTCTGTTCCCTCCCTCCCTAATTAGAGCAGGTTTATTCTTAATTTTCCATATTTTCCCTTTCCCTTTTCTTTCCTTTGTTGCCGTTCTGCTTTTCCCCTTCTTTCTTTCTAGTACTCCTCTCCTTTGTATATTATCTTCCTTTTATATAATATCTATTACACCTCTTTGTCCTTATTTACAGTTATGATTTCTCATATCAGAGAGACAATTCGATGTGTACTCATGAGTGTCTGATTTATTTCACTTAAAAGTATGTTCTCAAGGAACATCCATTTATATACGAATGGCTCTAGTTTATCCTTTTTATGGCTGTGTAGTACTCCATTGGGTAGAAAAACCACATTTTCTTTAGCCATTCATTGGTTGTTGGGCATTTAGGTTGTTTCCAAGACTTAGCTATTACAAATTGTGTTGCTATGAACATGGTTGGGTCACGAATGTTTTTATTGTCAGCACTGGGCTGGAAAACCTGCTCACCCTGCAGACTCTTTAAACATGGCCCGTGAAGGTGATGGAACAGAAGAGCTGCTCAGAGGGTGGTGCCGAGAACCTTGAAGAGTGACATTGGGGTTGGGGGCTACTCATGGTTGCAGGCTGTAATTAGGAACTACAGAATTTTACCTCCAGGGTGGGGAAACCGTGACACAGATTCCCACATGACTTCAGATTTCTTTGAACTGTGTTTCTTGCGTTTGCAGCTGTCCTGTCTGTGCACTAGCTGACACCCTGGGTGTATGTGACTGTGTGAAGGAGCATACACTTTGTCTTCTTAGTCTGTGAGTTTCTGTAATAACAGAAGCTATATGCAGACTCATAGTATCACAGAATTGTGAACATCAGGCCTGATGCTAGGATTAGGTGGGACTGACTTTTGACTTGGCTTTTCTTGGGAAGCGAGGAAGTATATTTTTGTGTCTAGGAATGAGAAAACGGAATATTTTAGAGTAGAAGTTTGAACAGTGACAATTTATATTACTGTTCAGAAATACATCCTTGGCCCTCCCTTAGAAAGCATCATATTTTCTATCTTAGTTCTACTGGCCTGGCTATGTGACTTCGTTACCCAATGAGGTTTGAACCCCTCTGCGCAAAACATCTGAGGGCCAGTGTTCAGCTTACCATGTTTCTCTTCATGCCTGGCATAAGGCCATCCACATTCCAGATGAATCCTGATCAGACTGGATCCTGGAGTGAGGGAGCCGCGGAGCAGAGCTGTAGTCCACACACAAGGTCTGTGAGCGGGACACCATAGGAAACTTTGTCATTGTGAGCACCTGAGACCTTGGGGCCATTTGTTAACTGGGTGTAACTCACCTCACTCTTGCTGATAAAGCCATTATCAATTTCTTAGCTCCAGCCTCTGCTTGTCATTTTGTGATCATCAAGTAATTCCTACACTTTCAGATCTGACACTCACAGTCAAGGGATGGAGGGAAAGGGAAAAAAAAATGAAGGAAAAAAATAACATGAGGCTCAGGCCAGCTTCTTTTGATGTATCAATGGCCAGAAATGTGTAAGGCCTTATTTGTTTTAAGGAAGCCACAAAATGAACCTTTTGTTTTTAAGGCCCTCATGGTAGATACCAGCTAAGGCACGGAAATTTGGCTTAGCTAAACAACACCGCCTGCCACACAAACACTCGACCTACCTACAGCTTCTCCTCCCCATGGAGCCGCTGCTCCCTGTGTGCTATGATGGTCACCACACCTGACTGCATGATCTTTGCAGCCTGTGCGACTTCTGACATCTGGCAAAGGGCTGGAGTTATTTTGGGTTTTCTTAGGGTGCAATGAGCTTTCTGCACCGGAGAAAATCAGGCTACGATGTGGCATCAACTAACACCTCACATATCTGGCTTGGCCAATCAAAGATTTGGGTCTGACTGGTGTTATGGACCGTGCAGCTGGGTCTCCTGTCCTTGAAGAGTGTCCACCGAATGGTGCCTCAAGGCCCAGCCCACTCCCATTCCTCAGAGTCACTTACACAGTGTGTAGCGCCTGTTGGAACCCCGGGAAGTGCCGCTGCGTGGCATGAGCAGGAAGAAAAGTGGTTTGAACATGTAGCCGCGACTTTTTCACAACCGGTCAAACATACAGTAGTTCTTGGCAAATGATTTTAAAACAATTCTGTTCTGCTGTTTTGTTATCTGTTAAGTGGGTAATAATAGTTGTGGTCTCAGAGATTATTTGGAGGATTCATTGAGTTTATATTTATAAAATACTTAGAAAAGAGTCAACTGAATGCTGTAACTTGTTATAGTCTCTGTGTTTATGAACAGTGACAATCCTTTGCACAAACTTCAATTCCTGTCTGTACAAAGACAACTTTAGGAAAACCTAAACATGTTCAATTACTGGGTCAAAGTTACCCGGAGATTTAAACACAAATAGACATTGCCAGAGTGCTCCTTTTATGGAGACTATAACACTTCATACAGTCATTGTATTAGTCATCTTGGGCTTCTATGACAAAACGCTGTAGACGGGTGGTTTAACGACAGAAGTTTATTTTCATATAGGTCTGGAGGCTGGATCTCCAAGGTCAAGGGCTGGCAGGGTTCACTTTCTGGTGAGTGCTTTTCCTGGTTCACAGATGACTGTGTTGTGTTCTAGCTGTACCGTTCCATGAGTATATTATCACTTTGGGGCTTAGGGCTTCAACATGTGAACGTGGGGGGATGCAAGTATTCCACCCATGGCACCCACCAACAGTGTTTTTGAACACATAAATATATCTGTTTTTAACCAACTATATGTTATCAAACATTTGGTTATTACCCCATCAGAGGTAAAAAAATTGTCTCATAGCTTTTTTCTCTTTCTCTTATTATACATTTTTTTTGGTATGTGTCTGTGTTTAAAATTCATTTGTATTTTACTTTCTAGAAAATTTTTAGTTCCTTTAAATCATTCTCTGTGGAGTTATTACCCCCCACCACCTACCATGATTCTTTCCTTATTCAAGAAATCAGGCCTTTGTGGCATGGTACAATATTTTCTTATTTTTTTTCTTGATTTTTTTTTGAACTATAAAGACATTTGTCAGGGTCACTTGGTAGAATTTATTAAAATTTATAAACATAAGTTCCGGGATATTTTAGGTTAGGTTAGTATCATTTCCAACTGTGCAAAGCTCATACTTTCCCACTGGGAAGCCCTCTTCTTGTTCTCTCTCTCTGTTTCCTTCCCCTTACATCACACTTCTTTTCTCATCTTCTACATCTCAGATAGTATAAATATTAGACCTCTTAATATTGTCCCAGAGATCCCCAATTCCTGTTCATTTGTTTGCTCCTTTCCTCCTGCTGTGTTCAGGTCAGGTATCTTTTATTGATCTAACTCAAGTCTACTGACTAGTTCCTCTTGATTCCCTCACTGATCCCACCTAGAGAATTTATTTTGCTATTTTTTTTTAGGTTTTAAAAATTCCATTTTCTCCTTTATATCTTTTATTTCTTTGCTAAGAATTTCTGTTTTTTCCACACCTAAGGGGTGAGTTCATAAATAACTTTCTTTTCTTTCTTTCTCTCCCGTTCTCTCCTTCCCTTTCCTTCTTTTCCTCTCCCTTCCTCCTTTCTTCTTTTCTTTCCTTCTTTCTTTCCTGGTTATTGAACCCACAGCCTTCACATTAAACTATATCCTCTGTCACTTTTTATTTTAAGGCAGAGTCTCGCTCAGTCACTAAATTGCCCAGGCTGTACTTGAAATCGCAGTCCTCCTGTCTCAGCCTCTCAGAGTTCTCTGTTATAGGTATAGGCCATAAGGCCCGGCTAGTTCAGTGGTTCTTTAAACTCCAGTCTCACTCCCTCCCTGCTCTGCTGTGGTTCACTTTTCAGAGTGGTCAAATGCCAGTTCCACAGAACCTTTCCAGGCCTTACATCTGCATTTAGTGAGAAAGAGATGGTGGGCTCTGCTCACTCCCACTTACAAAGAACGTTTTTGATTTTCCGAGACAGGGCCTCACTAGGTAGCCCAGGCTGACTTGAACTCATGGTGACCCTCCTGCCTCAGCTTCCCGAGAGCTGGGATTACAGACGTATGCTACTATATCTTCCACTCAGAACCTTTAAAAAGAATTTTCCTGAAATGTTTTAATTTGTTGATGGTGGTTGAGATCTTGCAAAACAGACAGACAAAAGACAGATTAATAAGAGGGAAACAAAATACTCATTAACACACAACATGCAACACACTTGATGTGGGCAAAACCTCAGTGTTGAGTCTTTCCCGGCTGGTCAGTCCCTGGGCTTATGTCGCACCTTTAAAAGCAGAACGTTTGTAGACAAGATGAAGGAAAGGGACGTTCAGCTTCTGGGGGCAGCAACTTAGCTTCGCGTCTTGCACTGAGGTCACATTACATTTCTGTGTTAAATTAGGGTAAACCTGTCAGCCCCATTGTGCTTTGTTTATTGACCCATGATTCGCTCTGTAGTGTATTTTTGATATCCAAACATATATGAAAGGTGACTTTCTCACTAAATGCAGACAGGTGACTGCGTTCAGTTTTGCTGGATTCTCTCCGCCCTGCCATGGCATTCTCGTTTAGGGAAACTGGGTTTTTATTCTTGATCCAGACAGCAAATTTGTGGGATGGGGATGAGGTGGGATGTGGATGGAGATGTCTGCTCATCTACAAAATGTTCTCTCTCTGCTCATTTCATTGCAGTTGTTTTCATAGCTCTCATGTGCTCTTAACAAAACAATTTGCTCATGTCTCCAGTTTTTTATTAGGTTATAGCAGAAGCCAAAACCTGCTAAAACTTCTCCATTTTTAGCAGGAGCAGAACTGATCCTGTCATGTTTCAAGGAAAATAATCGAGCTGCAGGGTTCACATTGCCACAGCTTGTCTGGGTCCAAGTTCCTGGGTAGTGGCTCTTCGCCAGGTGAATGCATTGAAATTGATGGACACACAGGTATTAAAGGTTAGTTCTTGGACTGTTTTTGTGGTGTGTGGTTATAATAGTTTTACTTTTGCAAACTACATAAAACATGTGGCCAAGAATGTTCCCAAGGCTTCTCCCAAGACTTGAGACAGGACTCAGGAAAGTGAGGGGCCTAAAGCTCAGGGAAAGAAAAAAAGAAAGAATGAAAGAAAGAAGAAAAAGAAAGAGAAAACATGTATTTTTGATGACAATTTTTTTCCAGTTTTACTATGAGTGACAAATAAAAACTTTATATATTTCAGGTGTACTGCATGTTTTGGTATATATATATATATATATATACTGTGAAGGGATCACCACAACCTAACACCTATCTCCTCACTTCACCTAGTTGTGCATATGTGCGTGTGTGTGTGTGTGTGTGTGTGTGTGTGTGTGTTAAGAACCCTTGTGATCTACTTACTCTCAGCAAATCTGACGTATGAAGTACTTATTATTAACCAAAGTCACCATGCTGTAGGTTGGGTTTCTAGGACATTATCATCTGATAACTTATGGTCTGTACCCTTCTTTGACTATTTTAAACATCAAATGTAACTTATTCCATATGTTAAAACTGTCTTAAACCAAACCCCAAATTAATTTTAGATATTTATTTCCAAGTGTGGGGCAGGTGAGTTAATTTACCAAAGTTTATAGAGATGAAGGTGGTACATTGAGTTTTAAAAAATATTTTTAAAGTTTTAGAACACTTTTACTAAAATACTGAGATTTACAAAGTCCTCATATACCAATGCCCAGTTACCCCTATTTTCTAAACTTTACATTAGTATGGTATATTTGTTAAAATTAATGAACAATTACTTATGTATTATCACTAATTAAAGACCTTCACTTAGATTTCCTTAGTTTTACCTTATTTCTTTTTTCTCTTCCAAGAGCCCAAGTAGGATATCATGTTTAGTCAGCATTTCTCCTCAGGCTGCTCCATAGGCTGTGGGGAGAAAGGAACCCTTCCTCATTGTTGGTGGGAGTGTAAACTAATACAATCACTACAGAAAACAGTATGGTAATTCTTCAAAAAATTAAAAATAGAAGTTATACCGGATCCAGCTATTTCCCTGTTAGGTATTTTCCCCAAAGAGTTAAAAATATCATATCACAGTAATATATGCATACCTATGTTTATAGCAGCAAAACTCATAATAGCTAAGTAGCCTGTATGACCATGAACAGATGAATGGATGAAGAAAATGTGGTATACATACGCAATGGGACACTGCTGCTCTGTAAAGAAAGATGAACTTGAAGCATTTGTAGAAAAATGGATGTACCTCGAGTCCATAATTTTAAGTGAAGTAAATCAGACACACAAGCTTGAATATTTCATTGTTTCCCTTATATGAAGAACTTAATATATTAAAAAAGTATGAAATAAAAGACATAATAGGGAAGAAAGAGGGGAAAAAGTTATTGTATTCTGCTGCTTCTGCTGTCTGTTTCTAGTTTTACTCCACTGTGGTAGAACAGCTCACTTTGTAGGATTTCCATTTCTTTGGATATATTAAGGTGGTATTGTTGCAAAGAACATGGTCTGTTTTGAATAAAAATAAAATTAATTCCCAGAATAGGAAAATCTATGAAGATAGCGAGTAGCTCAGTGGTTTCCTAGATTTAAGGGAGAGGGATTGGGAGATGACAGCCAGTGGATAGAGTGTCTTGTTTGAGGATAAGAAAAATGATCTAAATTTGATTGTGGTCATGGTCGTACAATTCTGGCAGTAGCTAAAATCTACCGAATCATACATTTTAAATTTGTAAATTGTATAGCGTGCAAAATTTAGTTCAATAAAGCCATTATTTAAAAAAAGAAGAAGAAACAGCAGGGGAGAAAGTAGGAGAAAAAAGAAAGGAATGACCACTGAGAGGGATCGTGGAAGCCAACGGGAGAGGGATGGCCAGAAAGGCTGAATTAGTGACACTGAATGATACTGATGTAGGAAAGGACACTGGATGAGATGGATGAGATCTTCAGGAGGTTTTGGTTGACTCCTGGGTGGAAGCTAAATTGCAATAGTCAGAGGAGAATGGACAGAAAGGATGTAGGGACTTAATGTTTGGCAATGAAAAAAAAAGCGAGGAGCAAGTCAGGGTAATACTCTGAGAATGAAATCGGTGGACAGAATTCTTTTGGAATCAAGGAGAACCACTTTGTCATAGGTTTCAGACAAAAACAGGAAACATGGAGAGACTCAGAGAGGAGAGAGAATGAGAATCACTAATGGAGTAAACGAAGAAACCAAGGCTGTCATTTGAGGAATAGCAGGGTCAGGAGGGGACCCGGATTGCAGGAGGGCAATGAGATTCAGAGTGACTAGATATGAGCATTCTTGGGCATCCCAATCTTGAATTTTCCAGCTTTGACCCTCTCAGTAGGTTGAGTGTAAAGCCATCTGCTGAAGTAAAACTGGAGGTTCTGAGGCTTAAGAAAAATGGAAAATATTTGAAATATCTGCTGTGAGCTATCTGTTGCAATAATAACTGTATGAATGGTGGAAAATAATGTTATCTTTTCTTATTTCTAGGGACCTCTTGGTTTTGTGCTCAAATCATTGATTTGCCAATTTCCTTTGGAAAACTTTGGGTGACTTTTAAACAAGGAAGTAACATGGTATTCACATTTCAAACATCTGTTATGTGGAGGTGGAATAAGAGACAGAGAAACGATGGAATAAACAACTGTGATGGGATAGAGGAAATGAAAGATAATGGTCTGTGGGAAAGGCCTGCAGGTGGGGCTAAATGAACCCGCCAGAGGAGTGGAAGTTGACGGGGAGGGAAGCAGAGGATCATGCTGACTGGTCTGGCCAGATCTGCTGGGGAGATGGTGACACCATCAGTTGAAATGTGGGAGCCCAGCACAGGAGGGGGCTGGAAGGGGACTTCAGGGTCCTTGTGGTGGCCACCTGAGGACTAAGACACCTACTGAATCCTCAAGGAGAGACGAGGGCAGCTGAAGAGAAGTTCAGAGCTCACATCAGGAGTCAGCAGGGTCCACTTCCTCCACAGAGGAAGGACAGGCAAGGGGAGGGGACCAACGAGACCATGTTAGGAGTGAGTCGACATCATCAGAGGAAAGCTGAGGATTCAGCAAGAGGTGCCGAAGGGGCAACTCAAAAAGCCCAAGAAAAATCAGGCCTGAATGGTGTGTAGTCATCCTGAGAAATAAGGACTCAGCAGGAGCAGGTGACGAAATCTGCCGGGCACTGACAGATAAGGGCAGGGCAGTGACCACCGGGTCTGCCAGCAGGGACCTTCCCAAAGGCTTCTCGTCCCCAGCGGGCTCAGGAGAAAGTTGAGGGGAGGGAACCGAATGTGAGTGTGAGTGAGTCTGAACTGCTTTGTTCTGATGGGAGGAGAATGACAGGGTCCAAATACTCCCAAAAAACTCAGTGGCCTTTGTGAGACAGTCATAATAATCAGGAAACCCCAAATTATTCAAGTCCAGAATGAAGAAGGTCTTTCCTCCATGGAAAACTCAATTGTATTAAATAGGGGAGTGGTGGCAAAGGGATTCAAGAGAGATAAGATATAACTCCATCTCCATGAAGATTATAGTAATTCTAAGACGCCAGCAAGCAGTAGTGCTGTAGATGAGGTATGGAGGGGGCAAGAGTCTCACAAGGGACACGGAGTCTGGCTGGAGGGTCCAGGAACTTGAAGAGACCTCAACTGAACTTGGAGCATGAGGAAGATGCAGAGATCTCGACCTGCTTATCAAGTAAGCAATAAAAGTAGAGTTACAAATTAAACCACTGCGCCAATAAAGTCCTCCCAGTTGGTGAAATAAGGGCTAAAGGTTTTGAGTAATCATTTACATCCAGAGGATTAGACAACTGGAAAAGGCCGAGAGAAATGTTTTTGAAAGGAACGAGGAACCTGCACGATACCTCCCTGAGGTTAGCTTTCCAACTTTTACCCCTTAATATTCTGCTTTCGTGAGCTGGGACTGGGTCTTTCTCTTTTTGACAGCAGTTTAATTTGCTGTTTGGAGATGAGCGGTTGTGGGTGGTAAAAGAATGTCTCTTTCCTAAAATAATTCTAAAAAGGGAGACAGGATGATGTTTTTTCCTAACAGAAATCAGGACCCTAAACATCAAGGGAATAAAATTCTCCAAAAGTAGAGCTGGAGAGAAAAGACAGAGATAGCGATAAAGATAGGAGAGAGAGAGAGAGAGAGAGAGAGAGAGAGAGAGAGAGAGAGAGAGAAAGAGAGAATTATTGAAAGCATCTGAAAGCAAACCAGCAATTTTGATCTGCACTTTTAAGGATTTTGTAGGAACCGGACAAAATCCTGCAGCATAAGATTCATGTATCGGGCTTGTTTTTGTGGGCTATATTAATTTTTCAAAATTTATTCATCAATCTTATGGTGAGACAATAAGTGCAAATGCTGAATTCTTGTAGGGTAAGATTTTTTATCAGGTCTAAAAGACCAGCGTGATCAAAACAGACCAAACCCTTTCAATGAATTTATGTATGGGAAGAAGCAGAACACTCACTGGTCCTCACAAGGAGGAGAGTTCAGAACTGAAAGGAGGCGGAGGTGGAGGTGATGACTGAGCTCATATCTCATATCTCTGTGCCTTTAGTGATGGGTGACTCCAGAGGAGCAGGATCCATGTTCATCAAAAGACAGCAGACACAAGTTTAGGTAAGAAAATGTAATTAGATTGCCTGGGCCCATCTCTTTGTTGACTCTTCCTGATCTGCCTGGCCCTAAGGAAAATAGATTGGGCTGATGATTTCCCAATGCATAATTCTACCTGGGCCTTCTGTCCCAAGCTACGGATGCAAGGGCACAAAGTCTGTTTGGCAATCTTCCCTCAGGGTCTCACAGCTATCTCAGACCCGTGTGAATGGAGCAAAACTTGCTTTTCCTCTGCAGCTGGTCCTTCTCCACTGATTTCTGGTCTCTGTTGAGCTCATCCCCTCTCACTCCTTTGTCCAAGCCATCAGTTGCTACATCTCTGATGCCCCCTTTCCTCAGCCTCTTGCCACCAAAATGCGTTTTTGAGGTGGCCTTTTCCACTTCGGCCATCCCCACCCAGCTATCATCAACTCTTGGTGAAGGTAATAGCTTCTTGTCTGTCCCTTAGTTCCTGCTCTTGTCCCTTACAGGTCACGTACCTCAGTGAAGTCTCTCCAGTCCCCTCCCCTTAGAACCCTAAATGGCGCGCACCCTGCTGAGTGCTCCGCTCTCCTCTCTTAACCCGTCTCTCCTGCCATGCTTGGGTCAGACGATCTGGAACAACACGTGACAATAGCCGGTTCTTTGCCTGCCTGCTTTGTCCCAGTCCTGGCTCCCCTTGGCTTTCTCATTTCAGCCCCGGCGGAAATGTCTTGCGCACCCAGAGCCGGTCCGGTAGTTAAACCGGGCAATGGAGTTGCCCTCTCAGTACTGGCTACTCGGTCATGGTCACTGCTGCTCTATTTTTCGCAGCAGAGTCATTCTTACTGATTTCTTCATTCTGCGCCTCTCCCGGATGCATCTCTCCCCAGGACGCATGTCTCAGTATACTGTCCCCAGCTGCAGCCCTTGTCCTGTGCCAGTGCTGTCCTGCCTTCGCTGTCTAAAGCCAATTCCACAGCTCTCGGGAGCTGCAGCAAAGCCGTCACTTCAGGTCGCCAGGAAGACTGGAATAAGCTTCTCTCACCGTGAGTTCAGGGAGGGGCGCTGAGCCCTGCGGGGGAGCAGGAGGAAGCCCTGCGCGCCCGCAGTCTAAGAATCTTTGTGGTTACAGGGAAAAATGTTCCCCTGCAAGCTGTGTCTTCTAGTCTTGTGGCTGATAGAGTGTTTTCCATTCAACTAACTGCTCTAAGGTGTGGGTGTGGAGAGGAATGATAAGCAGGTTATTTTTATTTTTACAGCAGAAGGCCAAACCCTTTCTTTTACCTCTTCACGGAGTTTGGGTGAACGAGTGACAGAGAATAACAGGCACTTTCTTTAAGGAAATGATCTCTGTTTCTTCCTCTCCACCTGTTCCTGGTGGGCTCGGCGGCCTCTTCCTTCTTAAATCTTAAAGTGATCCCTCCTGTATTCTGACATTGGGGCAACACTAACTGTTTTCTTCTCAGAATAGTGTGTGTTCAGTCAAGCTGGAGTCAAAAGAGTCCAGTTTTAACACCCAGACACACACCCACACACACCCCACACACATATATTATAAGGACATTAGTCAGAATCACAGATTTCCACACAGATTGTGGCCAAAGATGTGGCAGATTTTTATTGCTATTTTTTTCAATTTTGTTTGTATGTATGTATGTATGTATGTACGTATTTCCTTATTTATTCGGCAGTTCTGGGGATTCAACCTATGGTTTGCACTGAGCTATTTCCCTGGATCTTTTAAATTTTTTATTTTGAGACAGGGTCTTGCTCAGTTGCTAACTTGTCCTGGGTAGGCCTCAACTCACCATCCTATTACCTCAGCTTCCCAGAGTGCTGGGATTAGAGGTGTGTCATACCACACCCAGCTCAGTTTTCTTTTTCTTTTCTTTTTTTGGTGCTGGGGATTGAATTTGTGGCCTTGCGCTTGCTAGGCAAGCACTCTACCACTTGAGGTAAATCCCTAACCCCTGTATATATTATTCTTGTAGCACATTTAAACACCAAAGATCAAGTATCCCTCCAAGGCTATTCCTACCCTCTCTGTTACCTTTGACAGAGATGACAAATCTTCTGAGATTAATGGATCTTAATTTTTCTTTTCATTGTTTTGTATTCATTTATAAATGTATGTGTACACATAAAATATATAATATCTGTATGTGTGTTTATCTTATTTAGTTTTCTTATACTTACTGTTCTACATCTTGCTTTTTTCACCTAACACATCTTTTCAATCTTTGTATGTTTTTATATAAAGATGCCATTAACCCTTTTGATGGCTGCATGGTATTCCAGAAATCATATGCACTTTATGCAAGTACTAACACTCACTATTTTGCTCTTGGCCTTTTACTTTGTTAAGTGTTGCTGCAAAGAAATGTGGTGGAGCACACTGTGCTGAGTGGCTGTGCACAGTGGTGTCTGATGCAAAGTATGGAACAGCAGTACCGTACAGCAACACCCCATGATCAACAGCTTACTTCCCCCCAAGTTTACTAAACATGGAGATAACAATGTTTTTTTTCCAGTCATGGGGATTGAACCTAGGGCCTTCACATTGAGCTAGAGCCCCAGCCCTTTTATATTTTATTTTGAGATAGGATCTTGCTTTAAATTGTTAAATTACTCAGGCTGAATTTGAACTTGCAATCTCCTGCCTCGGCCTCCCAGAGTGCTAGGATTATGGGCAGGTACCACCACACCTGGCTTGATGATAACAATCTTTTAAAATACTTACAAAAGTTGATAGATGAGAAACAATGAGAGTTGGTTTGTTTCATCTCCAAGTCCTGGGGCACATTTTTCCAAGTTTGTTCTTCATGTACATTTATATAGTTTTCTGATTTACCATTTTTCTATAGTTTATCTTTTTCTACTACTTTGAAGTTTTAAAATGCCTCTAATTTTCTGATGTGATTTAATTAATTTCTTTCCACCCATCACAAACTTTTATGGTATCTACTATAAGCGAATTTTGTGTCTTTTGGATTTTGAAGGTTCCTTATGGTAAGTCTAGATTTACCTTTATGGTAAGTGTAAATTTAATTTCCTTTCTCTGGTTTGAGACCTAGTGTGATTCCTAAATCTGAGAAATCTTGGGTTTCGAGTATTCTGGAAAATTCCTACTCATTTCTTAAAGTATTACTTCTCAGCTGGGTGTGGTGTCACATATTTATAATGCCAGTACTCTGCGAGGCTGAGGCAAGAGGATGGCAAGTTCAAACCCTGCATGAACAATTTAATGAGTTATCAAGACCCTGCCTCCAAATTAAAAAGAAGAAAAAAAAAAGAGGCTGATATAGCTCAGTGCATGTGAGAACCCTGGACTCAATCTCCAGTACTACATACATACATACATACATACATACATACATACATACCTCTCCCCAGTTCTGTTTTCTCCTGCTGAATGTTCTGTTCAACTGATCTTTTCTGCTCCATTTTCCAGCTTTCATGGCTTGTTATCTCCCTAGGCTGCCTTGGTATGATTTACTTATCCCGACATTTCATTTCACTATGTCTTGCCTTAACTATGACCAGTCACTTAGTTTCAAATTTCAATAACTAAATTTTTCTTGACGAAGTGTTTGTTGTTTTTTGGGGGTTTTTGGTATCGTACATTATAGAGTTGAGCTTTTATTTCTTCAGTTTTATAAAGCATGCCTCCGTGAATGTCTTTGTCAGTTTTTTTTTTTTTTTTTTTTTTTTTTTTTTTTTTTTTTTTTTTTTTTTTTTTTTTTTTTTTTTTTTTTTTTTTTTCTATTTTGGCAAGTTCTTAACAGTCTAATCTTCTGTGTGCCGAGTCTGAGGACTTGCTTTCCGGGGGTCACTTCTTCGAATGTTTATCATGTTGGATCTTGAGCTCATATTACATGGAGATTCTTCTGTAGAAAGCTGTGTGATCTGTGTTGAGCAAATGAGCCTGGCTCTACATTTCGGTCTTTCATCTGGGGTTAGGTTCCCAGACAAGGGAGACAATGTGAGTGTCAATTCTCCATAACAATGTCATAAATTTTCAGAATTTTCAGGGGAGGTTTTTTATTTTCAAGCTCCAGCTCAGGACAATGAAAACAGTGTCCCCATCTCACACTCCAATGGGCAGGGCCTCTCTGGCTAACTGTGGACCCCTGCGAGGCTGCTGACTGTATGCTAGAATCTCTCTTCTGGTCTCCTTCCTGGCATAGGGCAGACTTTGCCTTCACCCCCAGGGCTGCACATCCTGTGCTTCTGCATCCTCAGAGTAAAAACTGTCTCCACACCCGATGAGTGATCACTGAAGAGTCTGCACAACTCTCGGCCTTTTCTATATGTCCCGGGGGTATCGCTTCCTATCTTTGGAGCTAGGTACTTAAAGGATGTTTGCCAGTCTGTTTAAGGTGTTTGTGAGAGATTTTTTCTGTCAGGTAATTTAATGCCTTGGAATCTTCCAGAAGAAATTTCAAATGAGTTGATCAAATTGTCATGTCCCATTGATACTAATATCAGTATGAAGTTCTGGGAGGATGGAACTAGAAGAAATCCTACAATGCATCCAGGCAATCCAGGCCCAGCTCCTCATTTCAGAGACAGATGCTTAGACCCAGGGTACCTGAGATTTTTCCAAGCCCACGCAGTCGGGCAGCAATGAACGGAGATGGCAAATCCAGCATGCTGCACCTAGCCTAGTACTTTCCCAACCAAATGACATTCCCGGGTAATTCTTGGAAGCACAGAGGCCAAGCCACCTAAGATACAGGACATACCTCTTTGTAACTGCTTTGCACTCTTTTATTTCCATAGGTAAAGGCCAGTTGTGGGGAGGAGAGAACCACCATGGCTACTGGGGCAGACGTCAAAGCTGCAGGGGGAAATGTGCTTAACGATGGTGACGCACACCCCGCGAAGGAGCGATGCTGCAGGAAAGGTAAATGATGCGCAGTGGTCTGGCTGTGGGAAAGGCCAGACTCTGGGACACCTCCACTTCCCTGCTGTTCCTCTGCAGCATTCCTCTTGCTCTGGCAAGTTCCCTAGAATTCTACATAGCTGTACAGCACATTTAATCCTTATTCTTTCAAGTCTCACAAGCAGCCTGGAAGGCATATGGAACAGGTGACTATTACGGCATTATTTGGAGATGAAAATGACTCAGAGGAGACTCTACATAGGAAACATAGAAACCATGTCTGATTCTAATGTCCTGTTAGATCTCTCTGCTAATACTACTCTGCTAATACCAAACCTAGACTTGACTCAGAAAGAACAGGCTTTCTTTTCAATCACATCATAGAAGTTGCCCTTTCTTATTGCTCTCATCTATGTTACAACCTAGTGTTTTTCTATAATGTACCAGCAGGATCACCTTGGACTACTCTACTTTGCCCTTAATTATTTATAATTGTCATCCTTTAATTCTCCTGCGGATACAGGCTGTATGTAAAATAATGCCTTTTAAAAGTAAAATGCTAACTAGGATGGAACGCTTTGTAATACACACACCTTAGCTAGTTTGTCTGTTAGGAAGTAAACCTGTCTTCAAGAAAGGTGGGTTCTCCTAATCTACTTCACCATGGAAGAAATGAGATGTGCCTGTTAATGCTCAGCCTACACTTCATCACTTGATCCAAAATAAATACAGTACTATTCCAGCAGTATTAGTTTAAGAGCTCATCCATCTCTACAAGTATTTTAGAGTCTATTGGTTTACACCATGGCCCAAATCTACTATTCTCATTCTCTATCTCTCTTTCTTGCTCTCTCTTTCAGTAACATGAAGAGCTTTGATATGTATAAATTGAATCAAGGGACAGATTGGCATACAGGCAAACTGCCTGAGTTTGCAGTCCCGATTTTGCCATTTCTGAATGGTGTGACCTTAGGCAAATTTACCTAAACTTCCTATATCTCAATTCCTCCATCTGTAAAAATGGGGTGATAATAACAATAGCCAGTTTATATGACTGCCATCAACATCATTTCAACTATAAATACATAGAATGACAACTCGCACAGAGTAGAAAGGAAAACTAGTGATTTAAGCATCTAATTTTCTGAGTCTACGATTTCAAGGAAAGGATATAGAATGAAATAGACAAGTGTAGAAAGTAATGTGCAATCAAATTATGAAGTGAATAGAAAGAAATAGGAGACAGAAACATTGAAAAGTATATAATGTATTAAGTAGGAAATGTAGATAAAGTAAATTATTTTCTAGGAATTATAATTCATAATTTATTTTAGTCATATATAATTTCATTTTTGTCTCCTATTTTTTCATGGTTACTTGTATCTAATCTCTGCCTGATCAATCTTAAGAGTAGATTGCTTTTTATTGCTATGAATAGATCTTTATCAAAGAACCAGCTCTTGTATAAGTTTTTATTTCAATTTCTTCATGACTTGAATTACATTATTTTCAACATTTAAATTATCTATTTCATTCTACATACATTCTTTGAAGTTGTAAACTGAGTGGATTGGGTGCTTAAATCACCAGTTTTCATTTCTTGTATAACCTGCTTCCTTCCCTTCTCCACATCCATTACTTTGGTCCACTATCTTGCTACCTCTCTGTGTTTTTCATGACTTTTCAAGTTGAATCCATGTCACTGATTTGATTTTCTAGAGTGATAAAACATGTGTGGGACTAACTGAAAGTTTCACATTGCAGCAGAAAAAAACTTTGAATACACGTGTAGGTATCCTTTGTGGCTAGGGGAAGGCAGTGCTTTACTTACGGTCATCTTTCTGAATTCAATATGCCATAGCAAAGTTCCAGTTGTACACTGGAATTCTGAATGACCAAAATTCCAATGTACATTTTTGTGGATAGATGTCAGGTACTCCCAGAGTCAGACTAAAGCAGTGGTGGCAAACCTATGGCACACGTGCCTCAGTGGGCCATTTGGTATCATTAAAAGCTCTCAAAGGCTCACCATCACTGGACCCAAGTGAGGGTCTGTCAGTTCCCAGAATGTAAGAGGAGCCTCATTATACAAGAGCCAACAGGGTGCCCACTCCAAGTGCAAGGAAGAGACTGGAAATTGGGCACTGTCATGGTAGGAGGGCAATGATCACATATTACTTCTGGAATTTCTCTGTAAGGGTAGTCTTCCAGTTGCTGTCAAACAATGTTATTTGGTTTGATAAAGGATAATTGTAAGCTCCCAAGGAGCTTGACCGGTTTATTGTGTGCAAGCCCGGATTACAGAATTGTGACAAAGTTTAAATGCACCTATTCTTACTTTAGCCTACCTTTCAAGCTTCATCTCCTTCCATGCCCCAAGCACAGAGTGTGTCTGCGTCCCTTGGTTATAAATGACACTTAGAGCTATCTTAGGTGCCCAAGCAAGACACTAGGATTCACTTCCAACAGTCTCCGCTTGCTCACTCTCCAATTCAATCACTGCTTGCAGTCAGTTCTTTCTCTGAATCGATTTCTTTCCATTCCCACTCTCACCTGCCCATTCCAGCACCCTGGAAAGCTCTTCCCTTAGTACTCTGCCAACTTCCTACATTCTTCCACTCTCTCACTGACAATGCTTCTAAGAGAGCCACCGCTCCCCCCATCACCCAGGTGGGACGGGTCCTCCAGACACCTACAGAGCAGCATCTGCTCTCCCTGTGTCTGCATCACACACATCAGTCTTCTCCCAGACTTAGGAAGGACAAGAGGAAAGCACGCTGCTGTAAGACTTTTGGTGCCTTCTCCCTCAGGCTTTTGCTCGGTGCGACACGGGCTGGCCCTCATCTTGCAGCTATGTAACTTTTCAATCTACACCCAACAAATGAATTTGAGCATCGCCATTACAGCTATGGTGAACCACACAGAGGCGTCCAGCCAGCCCAACTCCTCCACAGAACAGCCCTCCGGGGAGTCCCAGGGCTACTGGAATGAAACCTTAAAGGAACCGAAGGTGCTGGTAAGCTTAATGAGACAGACACTTTCTTTGATTCAAATGCTTCGATGTGAAAGTTTACCTTACATGAGAATGTGATTCATTTATCCAATCCGTATCCATTTGGCATATACTAAGTGCCAAGTAATGCTATATACTGAAGGATATTTTATAACTGCTTGGTGTCTGTGAGTGTACACAGGGACCGAGCTAGGGTGAAGGAAATGGTCTTTACCATTTAGAGGACATAAATTCTCCCACAATGATGAGAATCAAAACAAAATAAGTTTCACAGATTTCTGTCCATTTTCTCTTTCTTTTTTCAGATAATTTTTATGGCCTTGCTTATGGAGCTCCTTTTGTAAGCTTTCTGTCTTTCTAGCTTTGTGCTTCATATTTTCATAGGTCAGTTAATTGTGTCAGGGTGACTGGAAAGTGTGTTGGGCATATACTTTTTTTCTTTAATGAAACTGGCAGAATAAATGACTTAGAAGTAACAGGGAGAAAAAACTGCCCCCTCCTCCCCCTATTTGCTTCTCAATCAAAAATCCACTTCCTCATCAAAGACAGATTCTCTTTATTGTCCAGGCCCCTGTTTATGACTGGAGTCCTGACATCCAGGGAGTCATCCTCAGCTCTCTCAACTATGGCTCATTCCTGGCTCCAATCCCCACTGGTTATGTGGCTGGGATATTTGGAGCCAAGTACGTGGTTGGCGTTGGTTTGTTTGTTTCTTCCGTCCTGACGCTCTTCCTTCCGCTGGCGGCTGAGGTGGGCGTGGCCTTGCTCATCGTCTTCCGGGTCATCCAAGGCATTGCCCAGGTACCAAAGAGTTTTCTGAATACAAGTGGAATATAGGTTCCAGAGTGATCTCCTATATCTAAGAATGGAAATATCCTCCTCCCCCAGGTTATGGTATTAACAGGTCAGTACTCAATTTGGGTCAAATGGGCTCCGCCACTGGAAAGGAGTCAACTCACCACCATTGCTGGCTCAGGTAACTGATAGCCTAATCTTGCTTTTATCTGCCCTGACTGTGGGTGCTTGGCAGCAGCCTCTGAAGAGAGCCCAGACTGTGTATCCCAATTACTTTGCCTTCATAGTCCTTGCTCTAAGGTACTGCCTTGCAGTTCTTGATCAGAACCGGATCTATGTCCAAACATTTTTGTATTTTATATGTATTCTTTTCCTTTTTGCCCAGAAATTCTTATAAGTCAACTATATGTAATTATTTCCCTATCATATGCAATTTGAGACACAAGTAGACTAATAATTGCCCAAGATCACATAGTGATCTTGTGAAGAAGTCGATCACATAGTGATCATAGTGAGCTAAGTGAAGAAGCAGATCTTGCCCTAGGTAGTCTGGATTGACGCTTGTTCCTTCAATCACAGTATAACTGAGGTTTGGGGTAAGCACACATAATCCCCAAACCTCTCTTGTCTTTTTTTTTTTTGTCAGGGATTGAACTCAGGGCTTTGTGCTCACTAGGCAAGCACTCTAACCACTGAGCTAAATCCCCAGCTAAAACTGGTTCTCTTACCAAGAGCCTCTTGAATCTTTTGTCCAGGATCGATGTTGGGGACCTTCATTGTCCTTCTTGTTGGTGGTGTCCTCTGCCAGACCATAGGATGGCCCTATATCTTTTATATATTTGGTGAGTTTGTATTTTTTGAATCTCAGAATTTTATTTTATGACAAAGTAGGCTGAGCATGATGTCTGTGATACAACTCATCTATGGCTAACAAACCCCCAATAGGTACAGATATTTACATAGCTAAAGTTGATGAGGTTCAAAGTGAATCATGATGTAAATCTTGGTTATAAAAGTTTTTAAGTGTGAATAACCCAAGTGTGCAGCTAGAATAATCTTGTGACTTTAAGGACATGATGGTATTTCTCACTGCTTCTACATTGAACCTAAAAGATTGCCAGGTATTTTCTTTCATAAGTTGTTGAAAAGGTTATCTTGGGAGGAATGCGTTTTTACTTGTGGTTATTTAATTAATACATTTTGAAAAATTCTCCTATTGTTACAACAGCCAGAAAATTGTGTGAGTGTGACCTAAGTATAGGTAAAATACTTTTTAGAGAGGAGAATCAACCAGTAGAGTCTGTGGAACAAGGCAGACTAGAAGAACTCAGTTGTGGACACAATACTCAGGAAGATGTCACAGAGAGACAGCCCCAAAGGCATGTAGAATGTTCCAGAGGCAGTATTTTACCACCTCACAATTTTACCTTCATCAAGCTGTGGTTGGGATCCACCCAGGTGATGTCAACTAACATTTATGTGTTTGTTTGATTTTTGAAATACTCTTTGAAATCCCACCTGCAAATTGTCTGATTCCTTCAGATAAGTCCCACTAGGGTGTGCATCAGAAGACAGTCTTCTTAGATTGAGGGCCCCTGTAGCTTCAGGTCATTATATTCACCTCTCAAAAACTTGGAAAGATTGATTACTGTAACATATCAGCCTTTAAAGCTGGTCATGAAAATGTTAAAAAGACAGGTTACAAAAATTATTCAAGCAATGAGAAAGACTTGCTGTGCTCTTGGTTTTGAGAAACATTAAGCAGTAGAGACAAAGCGGGAACTCACTAAATAGCTGTTGAATCAGTGTTAAGATTCTCTTCCTCTGCTGTGCACCATTGCTAATGTTCATATCTATCCCTCTGCACTTCATTGAATTCCTGGATGACAAAAATGTGTTTTTGTGGTCAACATTAGCAGTATGTCTGGTGTATGGTGTCTATGCAAGGAAGTACGTAAATGACAAGCTAGTCAACTGAAGTGAACTCTTAAGATTTCTTAAGATTCTAAAAGGGAAATTTTAAGATGAGCCACATCGCCACTGATAATGTCGAGTCCCTGAATAATGCTTATGTTAGAAGAAATCTCTTTGCTGAGAATTAATTTCATGTCATGTCCAGTAATTGTCTGGTTAATCAACTGTACACAAAATATATTGCAGTTGACGCTTATGTGCTTTAAGAAAGAGTAGAGATAGACACGGAAAGACTTGAGAAAAAGGGACTTTACAGACACATGACTGGGAGGGCTCCTGGTTGGTACTTGAATAATGAGGGTATATTCAAGCATGTGGGGCAAACATACTAATAACTCGTAAAAATGCCACATAGCCTTGATGTGATAGTGCATTTCAAAACCTCTCCAAATTCAGTGGTTTAGAAGAGTGATTTTATTCTCAGAGTTCTCTGCTGGGTGGCTCTGCTCCATGTCTGTCACCTGCCTTGGTTAATGGACCAGCTGGACCAAGTTCCCTCCATGACAATGGCCAAGATCCCAGAGGACAAAAAGCAGTGCCTCTTATTCCCTGGGTTCAAAATTTTCCTATACCAGTGGCAAAAGTGAGAAACACGGCCAAGGCCAGAGTGTGGTTGGGACAAGTGCCCTGATTCCTGATGGGCCCTGCGAGGGTGCTGATGCAGAAAGGGGTTTAGTGTTGGTGTCATTTGTCAACCACAAGATTATCTGAGCATAGAGACAGAAAGAAAGAAAAACTCCGACTCACTGCCAGCTGGGTATTCTTTGCCTAGGTGGAATTGGTTGTGCCTGCTGCCTTCTGTGGTTTCCTCTGGTCTATAACGACCCTGGAAGTCATCCCTTCATCAGCACCAGTGAGAAGCAGTTCATTATACGCTCACTAGCTCAGCAGGTACATTGAGGAACTTCCCTGCCATTTCCCTGTGTATGCCGGGGCATTGTGGAGCCAAAAGTGCGGTACGGCAGAGTCTTTGCTTTCTGATGAGGGCGTGTTGGCATGTGCTTTCTTCTAGGACTGCTCTCCTGGTTGGTCTCTTCCCATTAAAGCAATGATCAAGTCTCTACCACTTTGGGCCATTATAGTCTCCTACTTCTGTCAGTACTGGCTTTTCAATACCATAATGACATACACACCCACTTATATCAGCTCTGTACTTCAAGCCAGTCCCAGAGATGTAAGTACAGAAAAAGCTTGTTCTGTTTTATTTGAATGGATTGTCACAAAACCAGAGGATAAGACCCAGGACCTCAGAGAGGAAATACACCTGGTTAACTCGGATTCTGACTGATCTCAGTGTAGTTTACTGCTAACTGCTATGATTCTAGGTTGTATGATATTTGCAGAATGTCATTTTTTAAAAGAGACCCATGTGAACATTTTATACTTGATTTCAATCAACATATGCAAACAAGGCAGTCCACTAGCAGGATAAACTGCAGAGGATTAAAAAAAACAAATTCTGCCCTGGAAAACATGGTGATAGGGAAGCATAAACAACATATGCTGAAATGAACACATTATTACTAGGACATAAAGTCCTGAGTAGATATATACAATATTTGTGGACTTTAAACAATTATTTTTGTTCAGGTATCATGTTTCTAGCTCTCTGGATTATTCAAAATGAGGGGCTGCTCTGATTGGCTAACGGGAGCCTTTCAATTCCTGCCTGTTGGAGGGCTTGAGGGTGGTGAAGCGTATATCACATGTCGTAGCCCGTTAGTGACAGTTCACAAGACCCTGATGACCCTGTACTGAAGGAGCGGCTTTCTCACACTGAGGGCACTAGTGAGTGGCCAGGGGAGAGGTGACCCACTCAGTGGGGGTCAGGGTCTGGGGCTACTCACGCGGACAGGCAAACTGACTTCAGGCACCAGGACCAGAGAGCTCAAGAAGGAGCGACTGTGTGTCCTCGCAAAGAGGGTTGCTGGAAGCAGGCAGTGAAACCAGGGACTGGGGGCAGGAGGGCCAGGCAAGTGGGAATGACTCAACTCTGGTGTGAGGCTGAGTGGGGAGGCCAAGGCTAAAGAGGGGAAGTGGGAGAACAAAGAGAAAGGTGTAACTAGACAGCACAGTGTCCTCACTGAGAAGCCAACACTGGGGCTCCACTCACTCTCAGCCATTTCCTGTTAGTCAGGGGCCTTGATGGTCTCATTTACTCACCTGTGAAATGAGCCCCCTGGACCAGGTGAAAGCTAAGTCCTTTCCATTATTTGGATTATGTACAACAAAGGATGGTCTCCTTCTTACATTTGCTTGAATAGAATGTTGTCTTGAGGTCAGATTGATAGTAAGGTTCAATATTTTTAAAACCATATAAAAAATTTAAAACTGCATAAAATTTTCACTTCATAAGGTCATACAAAGAGTGGAAAATCATACTCCCGTTCTTCTTCCTAACCTGCTCTGTTCCCCAGACCCAGTCAATAGACAGAACATGCTGTGTATTCTGCTATGCGATATATAGTAGGTTTTTTGCCATTTACTATATCATGAGGATCTTTTTCCATCACTACATGAGAACCTTACTGAGCAATATTTGCGTTGTTTCCAGTCTCTGAGCAGTGCTGTGGTGGAAACTTGGTTCATTTGTCAGGTGTTTATGCCACTGTTCCTTTGGAATCAGTTTCTGCACATCAAATTGTGAAATCAAAGGGTAAACACATTCTGAACTTTTATACTTAGTGTCCAAATGGTATCCCTAGGGCACCAGTGGCACTTGTGGGAACGTGATTTCCCACAGTGCCATCACTGGGCATGTCAAAAAGCATTTGGAGTTTTGCAAATTTGACCCCTGAAAAGTAATGTCCACTGGAGTTTTATTTTCCATTTGTTATATTAGGAGTGAGGTTGGGCACTTTTTAACATGGTTAGATTTAACTTATTTTTCTGTAATTTGTTCATATACTTTATCCATTTTTCTGTTGGGTTTTGATCCTTTTAATATCTATTTCAAGATGATCTTTATATGAGAGGAAAGCACTGTAACCTTTTTAATTTTTTTCAAATTAAGTCATATGCATATTTTGCCCAGGTACTAAACTTATATTGGCTCATTCCAGTAAGATGGCATGGATATTAAAATGAGGTGTATGGAAATAAGGGCTGCAGGTGAGGACAGTCGCCCAGGGGTCTGTCTGCATCCTGTTGGGTACAGAGGGCACATGCGCTCACCTCGTTTCCATTTCTCAGAGTGGGATCCTCTCGGCCCTGCCATTCATTGTCGGCTGCATCTGCATTGTCCTTGGTGGTCTATTGGCAGATTTTCTTCTCTCCAGAAAAATCCTCAGACTCATCACCATCAGGAAAGTCTTCACTGCCGTAGGTAATGGCCCAGCTGGCTGCAGGGTGGATTTGGGAGGCTCAGGGAGCTTCCTAGTTATTCCGTTTTTTCCTTCTGCCCTAGGGGTTTTCTTCTCGTCCATGTTCCTAGTGCCTTTGCATTGGGTCACATCCAGCCAAGCTGCCACCATGGCTTTCTTGGTTCTGTCTGCTGCCTCCAGCAGCTTCTGTGAAGCAGGCGCCCTTGTTAACTTCTTGGATATTGCTCCTCGGTAAGCTCCACATTGCTTCATTTGCACAAAGCCTCAGTTCAGATGCAGCAGCCCTAAACCTGCTCTGATGTGCAAGTTAAATGTGGCATGTGCCATGGGCCACGGGAAATGTTCCTATCAGTTCTACGTGCAGAGAGCTCTTCGAAGGTACCCTCAGGTGTCACCTGTGGTGGTGCAAGCAACAGCAGTCTGTGGCCATGCCGACAGCTCTGTTGAGAGCCACACACATATCCTTCTGTCTTAGTGAATGCAGCAGTCACCCAGGCTTGATCCCTGAAAGGCTCAAGGGATGCCCCCCCCCCACCCCGAGTAGGCCTACGTAAGGCTTACATGAGGGGAAAGGACACTGCACCACAGGAGAAATAGTTACTGCTGACATAGAAAATACCACAGGTGACTGAGACTTCCAGACATGGCTTCTAGGGGCCTGAGAATCAACAAGACCCACTCATGTCCAGATGACAAACCACCAAGATTCCTAGGAAATGTGTTGGTTTCAGGGAGTCTACATCCATTCCAGTGAAGACTTTTATATACAAGATAGAGACTTTTATATTCCAAAACAAGGTGAGACGATCAGGCTCAATAGCAGAAAACAACAACAACAACAACAACAAATATATATATATATATATATATATATATATATATATATATATATGCCAAACGCAGATCACCAGTCTTCACATTTTGTACAAACAATGTTGACAAGTTAGCATAGGTCACTTCTTGGGAGTCTCAGACCCCCCACAGAGAATTTAACAAATAATTCTTCTGCACCTTTCATTCAGGCTTAACTACTGTTGAGCCTTATTCAGTTCCCCAGAGCTAAGTGCAGACTTAGAGCAAATCAGCTGAGATTTGCTTGCATGGTGATGTCCCCACTTCCCTACCTCACCTTCTCTCGCAGGTATGCTGGCTTCCTCAAGGGACTATTGCAGGTCTTTGCACACATCTCTGGAGCTATCTCTCCCACTGTTGCAGGAGTTCTCATTGGTCAGGTGAGGTTGATGTTCTGATAAATACCCATAAGAGAAACCTGTAGAGGAGGTTTCTCCTTATCAGGAGAAGTCAGGTTAAGGATATTTTTGTTCCCTCCTCAATGGGGCTGAATTCATAACTCATGAATCCCAAACACTCAACACACTCTCATCCCCAGCCTCAGCTCAGCCTGTGCAGGGAAATTACCACCTGCCTGGGGTGTGGACTGAATTTATACTTTACATACTCTTGTAAGATGAGATTCTTATATCAACAGCCATAATTTCCAGTAATATTCATGGTATTCCTCCTGAAGTACGTAGTGGTCAACCATCCTGGTTTGCCTGAGACTGAGAGGGTTCTCAGGATGTAAGTCTTTCAGTGTTAAAACCTAGAAAGTCCTGGGCAAACCAGGATGAGTGGCTGCTCCATATAGGGACCCAGCAAATGTGTGCAGAATGTGTGAGCCAGATGCCAAGCCAGGGACAGAATGAGGAGTGACCCGCACTTCCCAGGGGTGCTCCGGATGGCAGGGCAGACACACCTCCCACTCACGATATTCACATGGTGTTCTCATGTCTGGGCAGCCTTCCTTCCTGGAGATGCATTTAAAGTAGTCACAATAAACACATAAGCAATACACCTGCTGCCTGAGAGTCTCACTCGTACAGACTTTCCATGTGTCCCAGTCACACGAATGTCCTCTGTAATGCTCCTGTGGTTTCCTACCAGTAGGTTTGGAAAGTGAATGAGAAGAACAAAGGAAGCATAAGTGCATATTCTTTATGGAATCAAAGCCCTGTTTTTTTTTTTAACCTTCAATTCCTTTCTTGCCACTGACTAATACACTGGCAGGAAGTGGTTATTTAAAATGGAAATTCTTGAGTTGGCCTCACCTCTCCTGCCATCGGTTGATTGGTTGACTCATTCATTCATTTATTCAATGTGTATTGAACATTAGTATGTGTCGTGCATTCAGTGAATAAAACAAAAGTTCCTCTGCTTGTGAAACATATTGTAGGAAAGAAACAGACAGAAAACTAAGGAACTAGGCAAAATATGATATATCAGGTTGTGGTAAGTGCTAAGAGAATTGGGAACAGGCATGTAAGAAGAGGGGAAATTTCAATTTAACAGAGTGGTTAAGGAAGGGCTCAAGGAAAGGCAGCATTTAAAGAAGGACTGGAGAAACGAGGGAGTCAGCCAACTGTGCCATTTGAGGGACACATAGGGTCTCAGGGAGCTGGAGCAGAGTTGGGAAAGAGCAGCGGGAGGCAGAAACCCAGTCCTTCTGAACCAGGAAGGGATGAGAACTAGGTGACCACTACTAACTTGTAGTTTCCTGCCTCCAGGATTCAGAGTTTGGATGGAGAAATGTGTTCTTGGTTTCTGCTGCTATTGATATAGTGGGGCTGGTCTTCTACCTCATTTTTGCCCAAGCAGAAGTGCAAGACTGGGCAAAAGAGCAGGCACTCACTCACCTCTGACACCACATAGTACTGTGTGAGGTCCTAGCGCTTGTTTCCAGCATCTTCTCAGAAACCTTGGCTATCTAATATGGAAGGTACCAAGACTGGAATTTTTTTACAGCAGAAAAAAATGCTCATTATTTAACTGTGAACTCCTGAAGGCTTAGATATCTGTGAATTTCTCAATGTCTTCCATGCATCTTGCTGTTACACTGAAAAAAGCATCAAGTGCTGAAGGACATTTTTTCACCAAAGTAGAAGGGAAAGCAGAACCATGGTAGTGAGGTTGGGAGCTACCAGGGAAGTAGGGCCCAGACAACAGAACGTAAACCCAAGAGCTGCCATCAAAGGAAGGGTGGAGGTCACAGAAAGCAGAGTGTCTCCAACCCCAAGTCCTAGGCCAGGAGGCCTCCAAGGATAAGTGGCTCTCACACACCTGAGGAGGAGTACAGGGCACTCCAGGCTTGGTGTGAGCAGTGTGCCTCCCTGACCAGTGACAAGATGGACGATGAAGAGTGAATCAACTGGGACAAGAGGAACAAATTCTTCTCCAACTAATGTACATGGGACAGTTGACTTCCCTTCTCCCAGACAACTTGCCCTTCTAGGTGCTAGCTTTGGATCAGTGGCCTCCCTGTCCCTGCACTGCCTAGCACTCCCCAGAGAGGCTCTTCTGGAGCTGCCTTTTCTCTCATTATCAGAAGTTGACCCAGCCCTACGTATGCTTGGTGGATCTGCAGAGATACCTTTGCCTCTTAGTGAGGGAACTGTCCGGTTTCTCTCCTGTCTCATGAACATTTCTTCAGGGGATGACTCCCATCTCAGATGCCCCTCCTCTGCCTCTCTGACTGTTGGGGTCATTCCCATCATTCAGTGGGCTTCATTCAGTGTTCACTTCATTAGCCTAAAGTACTTCTGGAACTGTACGTAAGATCCACACTGCTTGACTCCGTTGTAAATTTTCAGAGTGTGCAAGGTGTGTCCTCTTTCACTAAGCCCCACGTGGGCAGCTCAGGGACCATGAAGAAGAACAAAAATGTTCAAACACTGAATGAATATTAGTAAATACATTTATGCTCTTTGGGTATGGCAGAAATCAAAATCGCACACAGGTTGGAGAAGCTCAACATCTAATGAGGGTAGATACCTTTAACTGGAGTATCCCACCACTGGCGTGTAATGACAGCTGTGGAGAACAGAATAATGGCGTGCTAGAAGAGCAGGTGCACTAACTGGAGGGTGAGACAGGGCCACTACTCTGAAGCGTCAACTGAGTTGGGATCTGAAGGACAACAGTAACTGGTGCAGGAGGGGAAGAGGACAAATGTTCTAGGAAGAAGACATGGCCAGAGCAAAGGTTTGGAGGCAGGATAAAGCAGTCGTGTGTGGCCAGAAGGCAGAGAATAAGAGAAACGGGGCCAAGAACACACAGGGAACCATAGGCCCAGTGAAGGAAAGGACAGACATAACCAGGGCTTTGCTTTTTAAAAGTTGCACTACATGAGGGACTAGGATAGAGTAGGGCTTTTCGGTGTAGTCCAGGAGAGAGCGATGGCTGCTGGCATGAGAGACAGGATGTGGGGAGAGTGGAGTGAATTGCTTGCTTTGAGAGACAGACCTGACAAGACTCTAATACCAAGAGTGGAAGATACCTGCTAGATCTGTGGGGTGCCTCTCAGGAAGTTAGCAACCGTACTCCAGTGAAGACCACAGAAGGGAAATGGCCATGTGGGCCTGGACTTCACTTGTAGGCTCTGGTTTCCAATTACACATTTGGGAATCATGTAGATGGAGGTTGTGATGGACATTTTTAGTATGAATGAGATTGTCTGAGGGAAAAATGGCATAAAGAGGGAAAACCTGAAAGCCTAAGAACAATCCTTCAAGGACTCCAGTATTTAGTGGTCAGCTGGAGGGTGATCAGAGAAGGAAAGAAGAAGGAAGGAAGGAAAAAATGAGGGAGGGAGGAAAATGTATAAGGAAAGAAAGAGAACGTAGTACTAAGAAAAGAAAGAGAGGATGTGTTTCAAAAAGGAGGGGTAGTCACTGATGTCGAAATCTGCAGGTGAGGAGTGAGCAGAAAGGAGAAAGGAGAGTACTGCTGAGAAGTCTGAATGTGGAGGGAGGAAGGAGATGAGAAAGTAGCTGCAGGAGGATACCAAATAAAGGAAAAGGTTTAAGCACGTATGTTTAAGACCTAAGAGAAGGATTTAGTGAAGAGAGAAAAAGTGTATGTGGAAAAGACCAATGCTTGAATGGGATGTTCCCGGGAAGGCCACAGGCGGGATGTGTTGGGACCTGAGGCCCAGTTAGGAGGAGGCCGGTAGGTGCAATGGGAACAGCTTCTGGCTTTCCACTGACAGTTCAAGTTCATATCCAGGGCCACCAGCCGGAGATCCAGGGAGTGGTTTGCTTGCGTGTCTTTCCTTCTACTTGGAAGAGTGGTGTAGGCACTGGCAGCGTGGGGGGTAAAAGTTCTGGCCAGACGGGAACAGAGTGATCCAGCAGAGACATGCAGGGTGTTGGCCTCCAGATGGCACCTCAGGCGCCTCCATTGTTCTTCCTGCTACACTGACAAGCTTCCTCTGCCCAGGCTGAATGCAAACCCAGAGGTCAGGAACCATGCTGTGAAGTATTTGGCAACATTTTAAACACAAGTGTGGTACTGTATGCATAGTAAATGCCAAGGAATGTTTACCGAGTCACCATGTGGATCACCGAATGAAACAACTCTGGGATAGTAATGGAGACCGAAAAGGTACAAATGGGTGGAAAGAAAAGGACCCTATTTAGTTGCGAATTTTCATTAATTAACTTTTCAGAGCACAGAATTGCCCAAACCTATAGACATCTTTTCTTACTTCACCTGGTTTTAAGATACCAAGAGACTGGGTCTGAAGCTCTGAGAGCCAACTCTGGTTTTGCCACTGACCGCTAAGGTGTGGTTGTCTAGGTAACAGACTGTCTTGCCTATTCCTGGGCATTTATTTACCCTTTCCCCCCCTTGGATTCTTATTCCTTTTTCATCTGTTACCTTTAGTTGCTTTTGTTTTTATTTATTTATTTATTTATTTATGGTACTGGGGATCGAACTCAGGGCCTTGTGCTTGGTAGGCAAGCACTTTAACCACTGAGCTAAATCCCCAGTCCTACCTTTAGTTGCTTTTGAAAACAAGTTTGATTTCTCCATGAGTCCACCACAGAGGTTGGGATTAACATTTTTAGCACAAATGAGATTGAGTATACCTTTTCTCCATATGGATTGTCCTGAAAATATAGAAAACTAAAATTTTCCACCAATCTGACCATCAGCAATGAGGGGGAGTGAAAGCTGAATATTGTGCAAAAGATCTTTCATGACATTTTAGAATAGAATTTTATCATATGCTTGTTTATTGAGTTATTTAACAATCATTTATAAACAACCCATACAAAGAGGAAGACAGAGATAGATAAACCCATTTTTGAAATTAAGATGTGTAACACGTTACAAACAACACATGCTACAGAAGAGAGGCACGTGCCTGTGGGGATGGGGAGGGGCAGGAATCTCTGTTCCACCTTCATGGCACTGGGGAGTGCTCTGCAGTCCGGCCTCCTGTGCAGGTCCTTCATCCTTTCATTAAGGAGGTCACTGCCAGGCTCTCTGGGAACTCTGCTTTACAATAAGTTTTGCACAGAAAGAAAAGAAACGCACAAAAATGTCACTGGTGAGAAATGCACAAAAATGTCACAGAGCATAAGAAAGTATTCCAACATTTCAAAGGGATGATCTAGACTATTTTTCTCAAGCTGTCTTTCTTGCCCTGTGATAGGTTATCCTAAGCACTTTTTACACTTTTTGACATAAAAATAAATGTGACTGGTGCAAGATTGTCAGCCTCTCTTTTCTGTATTCTCAAAAGTCTACATATAAAGAATCTGAACAATCTAGCATTTTGCCAGGTCCTGTCACATGGTTTGAACCCTTCCAGTGCTCTATATCTGTTGCATGATGAAAACAAACCAAAATAACATGAAATAATAAAAAACTATGATGCATCTCCGTGGGGGCTGAATCCAGGTGGTTTGGTACTGCTGCTGTCCTGAGTATGAAAACATTCTATTCACAGTGATAATGGGCACATGTTTGGTGCTATTACCAAATTCATATTCTTTGTAAAGCAGTTGTTAATGAAAGGAAAATAAAACCTCCCCTTGTGATCCTGCACCAACCATACACTCCACCGCTGCAGAGAAGCATCACCTGTCTTTACTGAGATCTGTGATGTGACTTGGGATACTCAGATGGTGCCATCTGACAACCAGACTGGGCTGGGCCTCTACCAGTCAGCAGATACCCTGGTTGTCACCTCTGATGTCGTATTTCTTCTCCAAAACCTGAAAAGGGGATATGGCCAAGATGCTAAGCTATAGTCTCAGCCCAGGGGCCAATCTGGGTTAACAATGAGGAAGGAACTCACTGTCTTTCTTCTGTATTGAAAATTTGTATTCTGTTTCTTTCTTTCTTTTTTTTTTTTGCATTTGATATTTTGGAAGTCACAGACTTTTTGGATTTTCCAGTGGAAACAGCTATTGATATTCCTAATACCTGTCTATAAGCACCCACATGTGTTTCTATATGTTAGCTGGGCATAGCATTCATTTAATTTAGGTTATCAGGTTGAATTCTATCCAAGGAGGAGAAATACTACTCAAGAGGTGTTTGACCCATTTTTGAGAGATAATTAGTCATCTCTCACCCAAACCATCCGGCTTTCAGAACACATAATCGATTGGAAGAAAGAAGGGGAGCTCTTGTGTTCTCTCTTTTCTGAGATGGCCTGTATTTAGCAAAATCCATTCTAGAAATCTATGGTGAATAATTCTTTAACAATCTGCACAGTAATGTTATACTGGAAACTTTGGTGTAGGTGGCAAGATACAACAGATGTAAAATTCCAAAGTGAAGTCTAAGGGTACCTTACACACATTGTCATGACCTAATGAACCAGCCTCACAGCTCTCAAACAGGGTAGAGTACATAAAAATGATGCTCAGGAGAATGAAGATGGAGAAAGGCTTTGTAAAAATTTTACATGTAAATTTTCTCCCCAAGGCCAGGAAAAATGAAGATGTTTACTCTTGCTTCTTCCTTTCAACATTATACTACTGGTTCTAAGCAGGGCAATTAGATAAGGAAAAAAAAAAAGGCATCCATATTGGAAATAGAAATAAAATTGTCTGTATTCATAGGTGACAAAATCCTTTATAAATAGAAATCCTAAGGAATATACTGAAAAGCTATTAGAACTAATAAGCAAGCTTAACAAAGCTGAAGAACGCAGATCAATATAAAAAATCAATTGTATTTATATACACTTGCAGTGCACAATCCAAAAGCTAAAACAAAAAAAAATTCCAATAGCATAAAAACTAAATACTTACAAATAAATTCAATAAAATAAGTCCAAAACTTATACTCTGAAACTAAAATACTGCTGAAAGAAATTAAAGAATATGCCTTCATTCTCTGAGGCTGCTATAACAAAATATCATTACCTTACACCATTTATAAAAACTCAGAATTAAAAATACCTAAATATAAGAGCTAAAACTTAGAAGAAATCTTAGGAGTAAATCTTCAGATCTTCATGACTTTGGATTTGGCAAAGGTTTCTTTTTTTTTTTCCCAGGTTCATTTATTTATTTTCTAGCTCCTTATCAAGTTAATTATCATAAACACAGATTAATAGCCAGACTAGCAGGCCAAAATCCATATAAAACACAAATTCTAAATCAAGGTACACTTTTAGATACATTGGTCATGCTGGATTACAATAACTTTTTTTCTCTCTCTGGCCATGTTTCCTTAGCTATGACATCAAAGGCACATGAAATTAAACAAATAAATAGGCTTTCATAAAAATTAAAAACTTGTGTGCATCAAAGAAAATAAAGAGACAACTATAGAATAGAAAAAACTTTCAAAATCACATATCTAATAAAGATCTAGGGTCTACAATATGTAAAGAACTCTGAGCTCAAAATCAAAAAGACAGCCTCAATAAAAATGTGCATAAACTCTAAATAGACATACTAACAGTGCCATTTTCTGAAGGGCTGCGACGTTTGATTTTGCATGTGCAGAGCACTGATCACTTATCTCCAATCACCTTTCTCCATCCCTCAGAGCACTCTGTTTTTTATCCCACAAGTATCCAAACCTATTCTTTACAGTGTATTTGTTGAAGAATTGAGTCTTTTGACCTATAAAATTTCCCACAGTTTAGGCTTATTGATGATGTCCTTGGATTGTAACTTAATGTATCCTTTGTTCTCAGATCTTTTTAACACAGGAGCTGTTTCTAGAGGCTTGATCTAATTCCGCTTATTTTCTTAGCAAGGTATCAGTGTGGATGACTGGTCAGGAGGCACATAGTGTCTTCACGCCTTTCTTTTTGCGATGTTGACAGTGATTGCCATTCGACGCCTAGAACGATCCTTTAACTCTGTGGAGATTGTAAATAGGGCGATTTCACATCTCTCAGTGCTTCTTTTTGCCTTAGCTGAAATCACCTGACAGAGACGTTTCCCTTACTATTTACTGACCATGAGCAGAGTTTATATGAAAGACACAGTATCAGATTCTCTTTGAACACACTCTCATGGACATTTTGTTGGCATTCTTCATTTGAAAACCATTTTCAGGGTTACTTTAAGGTATCTCTTGTTTTACTTATTAGTAAATTTTTAAACCTTCTATAATTTCACCCCTTCATAGTGCTTGGTAAAGGTACTTCTCTCCTTTTCACTTCGAAGCCACATCTTCCATCTGTTAGTGCACCCGAATGAAGGCTTTCCCCATTCTGCCTTGCAGACTTCTCCTTCTTTTGCTCACCTGTTCATGTTAGAGAAGCCGGCCTCCCAAATTCATATCTCCAGCCCTGCATCACCCCAGAATTCCCGAGCAGCCTGTCCCATGGGTTGCCTGCCATTTCCATGAGGATATCTAATGGTTTCAAATTTAATGTGGTTTTCTTTTTCTCCCTTAAACCTGTACCTGCTCCCATATCAATTTCATCCTTAATGTCTCCCTTGCCTGCATCTGCAGTTTCAAATTCTGTCCTTAACATGATCACTTCTCACCTTCAAAGTCGGGTGTCTTGGCTTTCTTTAGCCCAATCCTGAATTTCTGCTTTAGCAAATACAAGGTAGAAAATTAGAGTTGTCACACTAATGGCTGACATCAAGAAGTAGATTTTATACCAAGAAGTTTCTGGATCCTGAAAGATTAAAATGCAAAAAAAATGTAAATTACAGATACTGTTTCTGTTTTAGAACATTTAAAATATAGAATCAAAAATAATATAAACTCAGTGCAAGTCACTTAAACATGGAAAAACACTCATAAATAACCAAAAGAGTCTTCATTTCACTCTATAAAAATAATTACTTTTATCCAACCACAATATATTCCATTTTCATCAGATATTAAGTTTAATATATCGGTTTCTTGTAGTACCTAATTAACGATTCATCTTTTTTCCATTCTGACATTATTTCAAAACTTTGGGCATTTTAAAAAAGTATGTTAGGTAACCAATGTAGTGTTGTATCATATAAGCATATATAGATAGACAGGCAGGTAGAGAGAGAACATGTGTTTTTGTATGCACCTTGGCAAATTTAACCTATTTCCATGTACCTTAATTACTACTTTGTTAAGATTTATTACTTATATTGTTTCTTTTTTTTTTTTTTCTGGTGCTGGGGATCGAACTCAGGGCCTTGTGTTTGTGAGGCAAGCAGTCTAATCACTGAGCTAAATCCCCAGCGCCAGTTTCATATTCTCCAGGCAGTGTTCTTTTACCACTTAGAGAGAACATTCTAGCTTTTCTTCTACAACAGCCTTTCGATGATTCTTGCCCATAGTGAACACATGTCAATTGTATAAAGACCTCTTCAATTTCCACAAAAATAACTTAGAATTTTCACTGGGATTGCATGATCTTCATTCAGGGAGCTTGCAAGACATTTTACAATTTTTAGTCTTTTAATATATGGAAATGGCATATCTATCCATTTATTTAGGTTTTATCTCTCATCCTTCTCAAAACTCTCTCACAATTTTCTTTGTAGACATCACATAAATCATTCATTACATTATTTTTAGGCAAGTGATTTTTATTATGATGTTACAAATGGTATATTTTTTAAAATTTTTATTTTCACAGTCTTTATTCACATAGTTAGAAAACAATTCATATTTACATATTTATACTACATCGGACACTGTACCAAAACCTACTTATTAATTTTAATGATTTATTTGTAATCTTTTGATTGCCTTTAAATACATCCTATTAAAAGTGCTAATTATGTTTCTTCTTTTTACATTCATGGTTTTCATATATTTGTGCTTTATTTCACTAGGTAGGACATAGTGCAAAATTTAATATATACAGTGATAGCTGCATCTTTTTCTTATTTCCAAACTCAAAAGGGAAATGCTTCGTGTGGCACAAATGTGCATCATATTTTCCACAGGAATTTTGTAGCCCTCTTGAGTCCTGTCAAGGGACAGCTCATTCTTAGGTCAGCTTCATTCCTTGGCTGTCCTTCCATCTTGTCCTGACCTGAGCTCTAAACACGAGGCTGTGAGATGCCCTGTTCAACTTCTCCATTCCTCGTCTGCTTACTCTGGAGAGACTCCTGATTTGACTAAATTTATTTTTGTATGATACAAAAACTCGTACTTCCTACTGGCATCTCCTCTACAAGTTCTCACATATATATCACTTTTTATTCTGTACAATTAATAATGAAAAAACACACACGTCCATCTGCATCTTACCTCACTAAGGATTAATCCAGTCACAGTCGAAGAAATAATGCCTCCTACCATTCCAATTACAGATGTAACACCTTTAATAAATCCATAATATCTGTAAAAGAAGAGGAATATACAGATGTAGAGTAGGACAAATCCTGCAGGAAAAGTCAATTTAATCAAATGAGGTTTAAGAGAAATAACTGCTGACTTCATGAATCCATCATTCCTGCTTCTCAAATTCCATCAAAAAGGCAGAAAAAGCATGTTAATATAAGCAACTTTCTAGTTACACTCTGGAGTCAGAAAGGTGGACATTCAGAGTAAGAATATAAATATACTAAGAAAATTAGACTATATTTAGAGTGAAAAACAGCAGAATTAAGAAATAAAGTTGAGAAATTCAGAAGGTTATATATATTGGTAATGGGAACTGGTTTGAGATTAATAAAAAATCAAATAGAATTGCCCGGGTCTAGACCTATAGTCCTAGAGCTGCAGCCCCAGGAATTGCATCCAATACTTGGGCCAGGGAATGAGAAGTCTATTTACAAGCAATGTGATTGGCTAATCCTCAGTGCTCAAGCCAACTTCAGTAGGGAGAGAGCTAGAAGAGCAGGAAAGCCAAGAGAATAGCAGATAAAAAAGGAGTGGTTTCCATCAGACTCAAAGAACAAAGGAGAACCTTTAGGGGAGCAGAATCAGGGTCTAATTAAGACACGAACCTCATGCAGAGAAGGGCAAAATCTGTCCTCTACTCCAGAAGGTTTACCTGTAGCTTGTTACCTGGGATAGAAACAAGCTTCTATTGTATTACACATTTTTATTTTGTAGTTTCTTTGTCACAGCAGCTTGGCATTGCACACTAACCAATGCATGGCTAAGATGTTTAGGGAAAAACTTACCCATGTAAATGCTTTATTATTTAAGAAAAACTGACAGTAAATTAACTAGACATCCTGTTGCAGAATCAGGGTGGGAACAAACAAATTAAACATGATAAAAGTGTTTTAAAATAGATAGTGATGAAATTCAGGGGAAGTAGTCTTCATAAAATTAAGAACAAGATTTTTGAAAAATAAAAAGGATGGGTACATTGAATGAAGTGTTATCAAGAAAGAAAAATCATGGAAAGATTTTAAATGAAAGAGAGCGTAAGAACAAATTTAGAACAGCTTTGTTTGTTCACTGCCACAGGCCTACAGCTGCTATGTAAGCAGCTTTCCCCAGCCACCTCTCAGATTTTGGTCTAGGAGGGCACCTTCTTGTGTACTGACCCCCTTGCCGCACTGCTGTTAAATTAAAACTCACTTTAGTGTACTTGTGAAATAGTGATAATGATGATAGTAATAATAAAAACAAGAGATATAAAGATATACTGATATAGTCAAAATTTAAGATGACTTGTCCAAAAAATATTAATTACTTGAGGCGTACACAATTTGAATAATGTAGTTACACCAAAGATGTGAAAAAAAGTGTTCAAATGACCATAGGCAGAAAGTGGGCAGTGATTTTAAATAGGAGCCCTAAAGAAGACTTTTCACCTCCATAGAAAGAATATGTCTTTTTGTTTGTGATATTGGGGATTGAACCCAAGACCTTCATACTGAGCTACAGCCTCAATCCTTTATTTTGGAGTCTCACTAAATTGCAAAGTTGTCCATGCTGGACTCAAACTCATGATCCTTCTGCCTCAGCCTCTCAGATTGCTGGGATGACAGTTGTGACACTATGCCCAGTTTCCACTTTTCTTTCCACTGGGATATTTTGGAGGTAGTAGCTGATCTGAGAGACAAAAGAGAACTGTTTCTTAACTATAGTGCATAGGTTTAAGGTCATGAGTACTTGTGTGTTTGTGCTTGAGTAATGTTAAACCATAGTGATTAAGCCACTAGTTTTGGGTTAAGGATTTGTGATATTTGATAGTAAAGTTGCATCTGAGATATACGTCAAGCTCTGAAGTCAGTATTGTTTTTGTTTTTTCTCATGACCTTTGAAGTCAGTTTATATTTATTTTTGGTGCAGACTGCACAACTGTATCTCATATATCCAAAAAAAAAGTTCAAATGTTGAACAGCAATGTGAAATAAGATACAGAATATTTATTAGAAATCTTGTAACACAGCATCTGAACAAATAAAAAGGGGCTCAGAAATCTACAGGTGCACATAAGCCTTTTATACTGTCTAAAATTTCAAACACAAATTGAAGAAAATTCTAATGGTGATATAGATATGGCTCCTCTGACAAGCCAAAAAAAGAAAGCAAAAGCTATGTTAGGTGCCGTGCCTCCAAAATGAGTTGCTTATCGAATTATTATTTAAGATTTGTGAACAGTATCTTTGCCTTGAACATAGCAATATTGTTTGCGATGACTTTTAAAAAGTTTTGCAAAGGCAACTATTGAAAGTTTTGATTAAAAATATTTTTGGTTGTATTTTTTAGCAATATCCATGTTTCCATTATTTGACAGGAAAAAAGTGCATTCTTCGTATTTTTTGTTTAATAGTTTCCGGATTGTAACTGAAAATAATGTACATTATTATATGAACATAATTCAAATTTGCAGTATTTTGAATTTTTCTGCATGTTAGTACATACTAGTAATAAATATATGCATCTCTCAAATACTCACGACCTCCACTGTAATATTTTTGACTGCAACCTCTTAAAGACCTGTCTGAGTTGCTCCCACCAGCAGCAATTGATTTGCTTGTTTGTAGCTGATGTGGATGGAATTGTCCCGAAGGTGGTTTTCCTCTGGTGGTGGCTTCTTTCTCTCAACATTCTATGCATGAGATTCAGTCACGATGGCACAGGTAGTCCTAATACCTGTCCAAATACACTGCAATTTGTTCTTTTCATATTTGCTCACCAATGACCATAAGGTCATTTGCATGTGTTCTCTATAAAGACAGGATCTTAAAATATGTCCTCATAAGGTATATGGTCCTTTATAACTTAATTTACAACTTCTTTCTAACTAATTTTTAATGTATCCCCTTTACATTTTCACTATCCTTCAGGGGTTATGAGGAAATTAAAAGAGTATGGATTTTTGTTGTTGTTGTTTTTAACAGAATGGATTTTAATGAGGTTAGTCATATGTGAATGTGTCTACAATAGCAATAGTGGTGAAGTAGCTAACTCCCATACAGTGTTTTCACTCTGTCAGCACCACTCTAAGCATTTGTTATACATTAGTTTATTTAATACTTTTAGCAACCCTGAGAGGAAAGCATTCTCTTGTTGCTCCTATTTTATAGATGAGGAAACGAGCACAGAGAAGGTAAGTAATTTGCTAAAGGTAAACAGCCACGCAAATACTAAAGCCCAACAGTCTGCCTGTAAAATACATACTTATTATTATTATTATTTTTTTTAATTTTAATGAATTAGATTTACTTTCTTTTGTGTTTTTTTTTAATTTTATTTTAAACCAAGAACATGTATTGGTACATTCTACATACAATGGTCACATTCATTACATTAATTCTGTACCTATACATGATGTATCTTTTAAACTATACCTCTTTACAGATAACAGGTGCATACAACATTAGGTGCCTGATAAATTATTATTTATGTCTGACTCAATTTTGGCCTTCTGGTTATGAACTTCAAAACTGTTAAAATTTTAAAAGCCCTGAGATCTTGGATTCAAGAAATAAAGAGATTTTAAAAATTTTACCCACCACCAACTAATTATCTGAAGCAAAAAAACAAAACAACAATCCCACTTGCAAGAGCTGTAAAAAGTACTTATGAATAAATTTAAGAAGCAAAAGATATTACAAACTATAAAACATATGAAAGAAATTGAAGAAGACAAATAACTAGGAAAATATCTCATGTTCATGAATAGGGTGAATTAAGATTATTAAAAGGTCTATACTGTCTGAAGTACTCTACAGATCCAATGCAAGACCTATCAAAATTATAATGTTATTTTTCACAGAAATAGAAAAACACTCCCAAAATTCATACGGAGTCCAAACAGACCTCAAATGGCCAAATCAGTCTGGAGCAAAAAGAACAAAACTGGAGACACCACATCACCTGTTTTCAAAATAAATTAAAAGTTGTAGTAATCACACGAACAAGATACTGGCATAAAAACACATCAATCAATGGAGCAAAAGAGGTAGCCCAGAAGCAAATGCAAATCTTTATGAGGAGTTGACTTTTGACACAATTCCTAAGAAAATAACAAAGGGGAAAGGAAAATAAGTGTGCTGGGGTACATGAATATCCATGTGAATTAGAAGGTAGATGTTTGTCTCTTTCTTACACTATATCGAAAAGTTAATCCAAAATGGTTTAAAGACCTACACATAGGACTCGAAATTGCAAAACGACTAGATGGAAACAATGGAGAAAATCTGTATGATACTGGTTTGGGCAATGATTTTCTGAACGTGACCAAAAAATATAGACAGCAAAAGCAAAAATAGGTAAGTCGAATGATATTAAACTAAAAACTTCTGTACAGTAAAGAAACAATCAGAATGAAGACAGAAGCTATGCAATTGGAGAAAATATTTACAAACTCTATTTTTAAAAAGAGATTAACACCTAAAATGTATAAGGAACTCAAACAATTCAATATCAAGAAAAGAAAAAAAAATTAAAAATAACAAAGGACCCAAACAGACATTTTTCAAAAGGAGACATACAAATGGCCAACAGGCATATGAAAAGTGCTCACCATTGCTCATTATCAGGGAAATGAAAATTAAAACTACAATGAGAGATTACCTCATACCCTGTAGAGAGGATGTTATCAATAAGATGAAAGAGAAATATGTTGAGGTCATGAAGAAAAGGGAAGAGTTACACACTGTTGGTGGGAATGTAAATTAGAATGGCCATTATAGACAATGGTGTGGAAATTCCTCAAAACATCAAAAATAGAAGCATGATAGCATTGAGCACTCTCACTGCTGGATATATAGGTGAAGGAAACAAAATCAGTATATTGAAGAGATATCTTTACTCCTATGTTTATTGTGGCATTATTCACAATGGACAAGATTTAGAAAAAAAATTTATATATCCATCAGTGGGTGAATGGATAAAGAAAATGTGGCATATATATGCAATGGAATATTACTCAAACTTTAAAAAGAAGGAAACCTTATCATTTTTCACAACACAGAAAAACCTGGAGGCCATTACATTAGGTAAACTAAGACAGGCACAAAAAGACAGATACTATGTAATGTCACAATCATGTGGTATCTAAAGAAGCTGAACCCACAGAAGTAAAGAGCAGAATGTTAGATATTAGAATCTAGGAGAGTTGGTCAAAGGATTAAAAATTGCAGTTAGATAGGAGGAATAAGTTCAAGAGATCTATGGTACATCACGGTGACTATCATCAGTAGCCAGGCATTGTATCCTTGACGATTACATTGAGAGCAGATTTTAAGGGTTTTCACCACAAAAAGGATAAATATACATACATTAATTAGCCTCACTTAACCTTCCCACAATGTATCCATATTTCTAAACATCAAGTTGCACGCAATAAATAAATACAATTTTTAATTGTTAATTAAAAACAAATGAACTCTAAGAAAACTCTACCTGGGAGCGATATCCAAGGCATTTATATGTATTCCACTTAAAGCAAAGGAGGTTGTTGCATTAGCAAGTATCAAGAAGATGATGGTGCTATGAAAGTTGAAACTCAGGTAGAGCATGCACATATTGAAGATGACAGGAAAAAGCATTCCTGGGGAGGGACAAAGACAACATGGTTAAGTACACGCTGGAAATGGGGGGAAAATACCCACCACATGTTGGAATGTCTGGCTGCTCCTTACCTAGTGTGGTGAAGAGTTTCCGTACGTTAATGATGCTGAGAATATTTCTGGACAGGAGGAAGTCCGCCATCTGACCTCCTAGGATCCCAAAGATGTAGGCAAACAGAAAGGGCAGGCTGGACAAGAGCCCATTCTGCGGGAGAGATGTTATTCTGAGAGTGCGTATGGTGGATGAAGGAGCTCTGATACACAGAATAATTGACCAATTATTCTGTGTATCCCTGGAATTCAGTACCTAAAATATGTACTGAAAATATGCAGAAAACCATCAGTATACCAACACCAGGATTACTTCTGGGGCCATATGACCCAAAATAAAGAGGAAAATAGCAATAATTGTCATATTCTGTTTAGTTTTTACTTTTAGGATCATGGGCCCTGAAATCACCAAATAATACAGAGAAAACTGTGTTGGAATGGGAAATGGCAGCCCAGGGGGAATCATAAATATGATAATGATGACAATTACAAGTATGTGTATGGTGCTCACCCTGTACTGGCCACTGTTCATCCTTGCAGCAACTCCGTAGTTTTATAGAAAACAGAATTGAATCCAAAGGGTTTATTTAATTTTGTTGTGTTCCTGGCGCTAGCCTGGGCTACCGATTCATTACAGAAAGCCCATAAGTGGCAAGTCCAGATTGTACTTCTAAGGGAATCTTTTCTGATTATTTTATCAAACAAGAGGAAGGTCCATACATCAGTGATTCTCAAATCAGGTAAGCAATGAGGGTGTCACGGAAGACCTAAGTCTCAGGTCATAGACCAAACCCAACCCATTATCCAAATCTGTTTTCATACCCCAGGGGAGAGATGGGTAGGTTGTTGAGTACGATGTTAGGGCTTGGTCATGTGACTTCCAGGGAAGGAGCCCAGTCACCAAAGAGAATGGTGGTGTTGAATCTTTAGTTACAAGGGCAACCACATAGTGATGGGAGGTAGGGGAGGTGCGGGAACATGGGTTGCAGGCACATTGTTGGTGGGATGCCAGACACTACGTTTATACCAATACCTTTTGTTTTAGATACTTTCCATAAAAAGTTCCAAGCCATACATTTCCAGATAAACAGCACTGGATCACACAGTGGAGGGGACAGGCGAGAATTGGGACCAGGGTCATTAGAGGCAGAGAAACAGAGAGTCCTTCATAAAGTTATAATGAGAACTTACAATATACTAACCTGTCTTACATTAACATGAAGTACAGTGTTGATAAATGTTGGGATGTATGTAACCATGAAATTATTTGTCCAGAGAAAAGCAAAATTATTGAGGGCAATGGCCCAGAGTGGAAGAGACTGTAGCATAGCCTTGATAGGCAGAGTCGTCACACTACTGGAGCTGGCCTGAAAAATAATTCATTAATCACTCTCAGATGAGGACAAGCTGGAAGCTGTTTTGCTGGGAGCAGAATCTGGGAGATTCCAATACAGAGCACTGTGGTCTACCTGCTGGGCGAGGGATGATGTGATGTATTCTTTCTCATTGATGCTTATACATGGGTGGTCCTTTGGGTCATCATAAAATAGAACACACCAGAAAAGACATAGGACACAGCCATAAGCACCTATCAAAGAAGGACAAGTTACAATCAGAAGTTTCTGTCTGAGGGAGGTCTTTTTGCCTACTACACTTTTCAATGTAGCACTCCGAGAACCTAACACTCGGAGAACTTCTGTTGTCCCCTTTTTGCCAAAACTTTGCAACAGTCCTCATTGTGTCCACAGCTGTCTTGCTACACAACGAATTTTACAGAAATGGTGGTAGGTGACTTGGCCTCTCCTGTTCACCGAGCCTCTGCATTCCTCTGCTGGGCTGGGCCTCCTGTTGCATCGTCAGTGTAGGACAGATCTGAGACTGCTCAGGGCTTGGCGGCCACCCAGTTTTGAGAGCTGCCTTAGCTGTGCTCATGAGATACTCTCACGGCTTTGGGAGTTATCCAAATCCTACAAATGCCAAATTCTTGTTTTTGAACTTTTTAATACTAATAACTTGATCGTGGGGAGTCTTCTGTTAGGGTAGGGTGTATAGTGTTTACCAGTAGTCTTCCAAATGTGTTTACTCATTTGACAAATATTGCTTAAACACTCATTATGTATCACATATCACCTAGGTCCTAAGGGTGGGTAGAGCAGTCACTAAAACAGACAAAAATCCTTGCCTTCATCAAGGTGATTTTCAAGTAGATGAGGAAGAGAAAGCTTGTCTTATTTAGTCCTCAAATTTATATGATGCTATCATTAGCTCTTTCAAAATGAGGAAACTTAGATCAGACTACTTGCCCAGGGACACATGGTTAGTAGGCAGTAAGTGACCATACACAGAAATACATTATCTAGTGGAAGAATATATCCTGGAGGACGAGGCTGGGGTGGAGCTTTAAGTAAGGCATGAGTTAAAGTGGCAAAGAAAAGAAGAAGAGGCAGCAACAGAAACTGAGAAGGAATGGCTAGAAGGATGAAGTCCAGGGCAGGGAGGGCAAAGTCAGGGAGACTGAGAAGAGAAAGAGTGGCCTGCAAATTCATCAAGAATTGTAAGGAAATGAGAGGAATCAAGGGCATCCTAACAGAAATGAAGACTGCACACAACCAACAAAGAGTCAGTGAACTTGAAGAAATAGAAGCAGAAAGTTCCAAAACTGAGTTGCTAAGACAGAAGAACGAAACAGAGCAGAAAATCCAAGAACTGTGGAACAATTATACAATTACCAAAAGTCCAACTTGTATAAGGGAAATAACACAAGAAAACAGACAGACAGAAAGGAATAGAAGTACCACTTGAAGAAATTATTGAGAATTTCTCCAAATTAATGATAGAAACCAAACTACACACAGTAGAAGCTCCTAGAACGGTAAGAAGAGTAATTACCAAAAATTTATATCCAGGCCCATCATATTGAACTTTAGCAATTATAAACTTCTTCAAGACAGAAGAGACATTGTCTTATTCTTTAAAACAGTGGCTAGTTAGATTTGTTTAACTTTATTGAGAAGAACATTCAAACAGGGTTCATAAAAAATTTTGGTTTCAGTTTTACCTCTGCCGCTTGGACAGGTCATGTGACACCAAGTCAAAGATCAGTGAAAGGATTGTAGGACAGATGCGTAAATCCCCAGCGCGCTGCTTTCAAAGCTTTTTCCTCCCTTGTCAGTGACAAGGAACATGCGCTTTACAGTAAAACTCTGTCACAACATAAAATGTATTTCCTTCCTCTGAGCGTCATGAGACCCCTCATGAAAACTACCAGTGACGCATGTCACTGTACATGGTGCTGAAGTAGGACTAGAATGTGAATGTCCAGGGTCATCCATCCAATTTGATCTTACATGAGACCAAAGCCTTTTGTCCCAGTAATTTCTGCAAAAATATACGTATATTTCCGAGCATGACACCTGGTTTGTAATAAGAACTTCATGAATGTTGACTTTTCTTTCTTTCATATTTTAAACATTAACTTCATATAAATTATTATGTTGGTTTTGTTATTGATTTTTCTTCTTAAATTCTGAATCATAAATGGGATTTTATAGAAAGAGACTCACCAAAAATGTAGAAGACCAAGGGCCAGCCAAGAAGGTCACAGATGAATCCGGTCACAAGCAGGACAATGAAGGGTCCCAGCATAATTCCTAAGCAGAAGGGACAAAAGCCACCACTATGAAATTAACGCAGGCATCTGAAAGGACAGGGGAGGTAACCTGACTGTTGCAATGAAAGACATTTGGATAGCTTAACACCGAACAGAGGAAAGTAATAAAGTTTTGGATTTCATCTTTTTTTTTCCTATTGTTTGGTGTAAAGATGCCTTTTTTAAATTCTAAACAATCTTCTCCTTTTAAAGCAAGAAGGCTGGAACTGATGGTTTGCAAAGCCCTCGACAGTTCAAAATGCATGCTTCTTATGGCCATAGGGAAGAACAGGGCATAATAAGATGATAATAGGACTCAAACATTCTAGGTCTAAGTCTTTACCTGATAGACTTATACTGGTGAGTCGGCTTCGTTCCAAGGGAGGAGCCCACCGAACCCATATGTGATGCTGGGCTGTTGCTATTGTCCCCTAAATGAGAGCAATTAAGACATTTAATCTTTGATGCTTAGTGTGAATTTAAATATTGTTCAGTTTTTATGTTATCTTAATACCTGGGTCATTCCCTGGGCTACTCGACACACAATGACCAGAGTTTCTCCAACCTGAGCAGCTGGTGGGATGCACAGAGTGAACACAGAGCTGAGGAATAATCCACAGGCAACCATATTCTTTACAGAGTATATTCCAGATAAGTATCCAACAGGAATTTGGATGACCATTATGCCATAGAAGATGGAACTTAAGATGATTCCTTGTATATCAGGGTTCCAATTATAGACGGGGTTCTGAAAGAAAAGGGTGACACATCTAACCACACTGCATACTGCAGACTGTGGTGATAGCCAGGGATTAGGGGAATGTGGTTCTCTTGCTCAGTCATGAAAAGTAGCTCCCCCTCCCTAATAATTGCTGCCTCAAAACCACATTTATTTCCTTATAATGTTATATATGTATTTACATTTTATCATTGAGGCTTTAAATTACAGATTGAATATCCCTTACCCAAAATACTTGACACTAGAAGTGTTTCAGATTTCAGAAATATGGAGGGGTACTTTAATCATAGGACATGCTTATTTAGCTCGTTACTGGCAAGGTAGATCAAGGTTTGAACTTCTCCTTTGAAACAGGGAGATAGCAAAAGACTCGCACTCCTTCTCCACCAGCAGATGGAGAACATACTCAGAGCGGGGAATGAAGCAGGGAGATAAAAAGTGACTTGGGGAGAATGAACAACGAGCCTTCTGCAGGCGTAGTTGGGCTTAGGTCTCATTTGCTAAGGTTGGGATATCATTTTCCTAACTTAATAAGAAGCACCTAGCAGTAACTTACACAATCAGTTTCTGTAAAACATGATGTGTGTGAGGACAACTAGGGTCCGTGGGAAGGTGAGATTTCTCAGAGTGATGCCGGCCATGAGGGGAGGGGAGTGTGGGGAGGATTATGTCAAAAAGAGGTCCACAGACAAGCTGTCGGGGAAAAGCTACACCAAAGAGGAAGTAAGAATGAGTCAGTGAAGGACCAGATGACCAAGGCCAGGGTGCTAGATGCAACGAACAAAGGCCTCATTGGATTGGTGAGATTTTCCTGTCCAAGAATACAGTATCCATACCTCTCTAAAGAATGTCTTTGTTCTGTTTATTCTGCTAATTTTAGAGAAGTTATAATTAATGGTGCACACTCCGAGTTCCTACAGGCATTCTTCTAAGTCAAACTTTTCTGCCTGTAACCCCATAGGCTGATCTCAAATTGACTGAGATGTAGTAATTGTTTGTGTATAAAACCCCCACACAAGAATCCCTTTGGCAACCGTTTGGGTCCTCTTTCTGGTTCAGTAACCCCTGGGCCTTTTTGCTTTTACTTCACAATAAAAAGCTGCTTTCTGCGTTCACTCTACAGTAAATATTTTTGCTCAGTCCTCTTTTGACTTTCTGCCTGGTAATTCTTTCTGGGTTGAGAGAAGAGCTCACCAGCCAGACAGTAACATCTTTCTAATTATTATTGTCCTGTTAATAATACTTAAGCTCTACACAAACTAGTTAGCACCGGGATTTTTGAAGTTGCGGCAGGTCATGTTTTTGACATACCATTACGTTGCCGGGCCTCTGCCCCGAAGAGGCATTGGGCAGAGCACCAGTGTCATTCACCATCGCCACCATCGTGAGGCTCAGGCACACGCGCTGCGCCATCATGGCCCCGTTGCAGAAGTGCAGGAGGACAGACACTCCGTAGCGAAAGGAGCAGAAGCCTGGCACTGGGGAGTAGCACAGAAATCTGTCATTAATTCAGCTGAGTACAGGGAGGGCCATGCAGAAGTCTGGAACCCTGGATATTAAGTTAAAATTTTATGGCACTAATGATGTTTGAGAAGTTAGCATGTAATAGGAAGATGTGTGACTGATATAATGGTAATTCCATTCACCTTAAAATATGATTCAAAATAGAATGTCCCAGAAAATTAACTCATTCCACGAAGTACATTAGCTCATGTCTGTAAAAGAGACCCTTAAAAAATACCTTGGGCTACACTGGGAAGAAAGTCCCTTTAATAACAACAAAGATATCTCCTCTCGAAGAAACTGATATTTTCCAAACTGGGTGAGAAACCAATATGTTTACTCTGCAGGACAAACTACATCAAAAAAAAGCTATTACTTACTGAGGTAGGATCAAGCTAGCGCAACGGGTGCAGTGTCAGGAGAAAAGCCAAGTGTATTCATCAAAAGGAAGTAGGGAGCCTAGAAACATATGCTTGTATAGTCAAGTGTTTTTAAATACATGTACTAGTCTATTTATTTATTTATTTATTTATTTATTTATTTATTTATTTATTTAATGTACTAGTCTATTTTAATGGAAGGAGTAATGTCTACTTCAATGAATTACATTTTGCCAACAAAAATATAAATGTTTACAAAAAAGACTTGCACAGAAATGTTCATAACAGTTTTTTTTAAAATAGCAGAATGGTTGGAAAGAATGGCCATATTGTGGCATAGTAGTACAAAACATATTACTCAGAATTAAAATTAAGACAGCACTGAGATTCCATCTTACTCAAGAAGAATGGCCAACATCAAGAAATCTAATAATAACTGGAGAGGCTGTGGGGAAAAAAAGGAACCCTTCTCCATTGTGGATAGGAGTGTAAACTAGTACCACTATGGAAATCAGTATGGGGATTCCTCAAAAAACTAAAACTAGAAATTCCATTTGACTCAGCCATTCACCGTCTATGTAGCTTCCCCAAAGAGTTAAAGATATGATGATACTACAGTGACATATGCATACTCATGTTTATGGCAGCACAATTTGTAATAGCTAAATCTTGGAGGCAGCCTCTATGTTCAACAGATGAATGGATAAAGAAAACGTGATATTTATACACAATGGAGTACTACTGTGCCATAAAGATAAACTTGAGTCATTTGTAGGAAAAATGGACACTGAGACTATAAAATTAAGTGAAATAAATGACACACACAAGCTTAAATATCATATGGTTTCTGTTATAGGAGAATGCAGCATATAAATAAATAGCAGAGTACTGTAAAGGATAGATAATAGGAAGTAGGGAGATAGATCTTTCTCAAAGGGGAAGGGGAAAAGAGATGAAGGAAGGGGGAAGGAGAGGGAGAAGGGATGAAAATGGAATTAAGATGTATTATGTACATGAACCATCTCTGCAAAAGGAATGTAAACATTATGTACTGCAAATATGTATTAATAAAATTTTTTAAAAGGAAGGAATTATAAATATACTTGATGGTCTGGACGAATCTCGACAAAGAGATGCTTGGCTAATAAAATTGGACACCAGAGACCGTCTACTATAGGAATCTGGTTTTATGCAGTTATAAACAACAAGTAAAATTAATCTGCATGGCTCTTCCATCTCCAGAGTCAACAGTGAGAATCTCCTTTATGTTGACTTCTACTCATACTTTGAATCTTTCTGACTGTTCCATTGCTGAACTTTAGACAAATTTAAAGGGTTTATGGTTAGATCAGTCTTGCTTGGATGATTTCTCTATTTGAGATCAACTGAATTGGCATAATAGGGACTTCTGGAAGACTCTATCACATGGCACCTAGCTTAGTATTTGCCTAATAATGAGAAGGTGTTGCATGTGCTGTGCCAGCATCCAGGAACCTTAGAGGAAATCTTAGAATTCTGCCTGTCCTATTTTGTCCTCTGGCCCCTGCAGATTTATGGTCGTCCCATGTGCGAAACACATTCAAGCCATTCCAAGGTTTTCCAAACCCTCATCCCATTACAATATTAGCTCAGCCAAAGCTCATTAGTGCAAAATCCAAGAATCTCATCCTCTAAATTAAATCCAGATGAGTCTGTTAGGAGTAAGCCAACATATAACACAATTTCTACATATGGATTTGTGAAACTAAAGTGACTAGTTATACAACCCTAACACTTCCACCATATAATGATTAAGCAGGCATGGGGTAAAGCTATAGACATTACAATTCCAAAAGAATTGAAAAGGAAGGAGAAAAGCGATTAATGATTCCTAAAAATTTTGAAGTTCAGCTAAATATTACTATTTTAATTGTACATAGTTATAGGGTACAATATGATAATTCAACATGTGTTATTGTGAAGACTGGTCTTGAAGGGCCCATCTTCCAAGTCAGCCAGGGTTCCCTTTCAAGTCCTGCTCATCTCTCTCCTATTTGCTGCTCCAGGAAGACCATCAATTAATATCTAAATAAATCTTGAATGAAAAAGGAGCTCACAAGGAGACTCTACAGTACTTGGGACTGGGTAATAGTAAGAATAGTGCATGTTAAACTCAAGAGCTCCTGAACACAAGGTGAGGCTCTAAACACGTTTGTCAGAGATTTCCAGCAAACACTTGAAATCTGCACAAAGAAACAAAACCAAAGATCTCAAAGGAGGAAAATGCTAAACATAAGGCAGGAGTCAGTGACATATATATTATATATATATATATATATACATATATATACATATATATATGTATATATGAATGGTATGTAAATCTATATAAAGATATGTAAATATATGTTTAAATGTGAACAAATGAAATAGAAATTAAAAATATAAAATAATTAAATATCAAAATTGTACAAGACTAAATATGAAATTTAATAGACCACTAGTCTTTATATTAACAGAGAAATTATGTAATTCACTATCCATCTCTTCCTGGGATCTCGTCCAGCATGACATAGACAGAATTCTTAGCTAAACAGTGGTAAATCTGTACTGTCCTGGCCCCACCCTGCTTAGATTCTCTTGGAATATATCGACTGAACATCCAACCACTGATACCCAAAGATGCAGACTCAAAGACATCCATCTTACCTTACTTTGCCTCACAGATCTATTTCCTTCTCCTTGAGAATGGCACAAAACTAATGCACCTTCTTCTGATATGCCCCACCAAGCAATATAATGGCAAGTGTACAAGAGTGGAAGTAGTAACTCAAAGTGTGAACGAGTATGTTTTTTTGACACGGGGATTTTCCGATAGTTCTTTCACCACTTTCCTGAACATTTTTCAGACTCTCGATAGGTTCCCACAGAAGAACTCTCTTACTAGGAGCTGTGGTGTTATATTTAAGAAGGAGAAAATCTGTAAACTGTAGGGAGAATAGAATGCTACCTCTTTTAGGAAGGAACTGGTTCTCCATCTGTGCACGCTGCTTCTCTTCTTACTGAAAGGGCTTGTTCTCCATCCACTGTGGGTAAAAAGCACACTGGCATCAGTGAAACTCTGAAGCAACTGACCAGCATCCTCTTAGTTCCGCACCGAAGGGCACTCTGCTCCAGCATGCTGGGCCCTTTCTACTTCATTATGGGCTTCCTTTTTATGAGTTTTTAAAATTGATTAAAACTATAGAGAAAACCTGAAAACTGTAGGGAGCAAAGCAGAGCCCTGTTAACCCAGAATTCTATGTCCGGCAAAAATATCCCCCCCAAATTAAAGACAACTGAAGAATTTATTATGCAAACATAAATAGAGGAAATGTGTTGACTGCAGACTTTCAATTCACACTCATTCCTGAAAATATGTTCTTTTTTCTTTCAAGTGAAAAGCCTCAGAAGACCAGTGTATTGTTTTCCTCAAAATTTTCCCCAGTTTACTAAATACATTAAATAAGATATCTGCCAGGAAAGGACCCCTAACACCCCATGGAAAATTTAATTGGTTATTCATTTCACTTAGTGAACATGATATAAGAGGAAGAAGACTAACCTGATTCAGTACAGAAGAGTGATTCCTCCTTCTCTTTTGAAGAAATTTTCCCTCAACTTTAAATAATGCTGAATTTCTGAATTTGTTAGTGTTTGCTGGGTATAGCCCATACCGAATACTTTGCCCTCATCATGTCAAGACCAAAGGTTTAATTTTTAACTTTTTCTCACCCTTGACTTGAATCTTCTGAGGAGAGTCAGTCTTAAACTTCATCCAATGGGCTGGAAAGCTCCTGAGATTCTACCAGCACTGTCATGGCAGATTAGTCTCTCACCCTACCCAGGAAGTAGAACTTGCCTTCCAAAAGTGTGTCCAAGATTGCTCTGTTGTGTGATTCTGCTATTCAATATTATTCTCACAGGAGCAATATAATAATTTCCAAATGCCCTATAAGCTTTATTCTCTCTCTCTGTCTCTCCCGCCTTCCTTCACTCCTTTCCTCCATCTCTCCCCTCTTTCTTTACCCTTCTCTCCTCTTTTCTTCTCTTCCTCTCCTTTCCCCCTCTCTCTCCTCCTGTCTCTCTTTCCCCTTCACCTGGCCTCATCTCCAGTTGTCTCCACCTCCTATCCCCTCTCTAGGGCTGTGCCTATTTGACCTTCGGTGCACTCAGAAAGGAGTCCATTAATCATTGCGTGTCCTTGCAGTCTTTCCCACTCACTCTACTGGAGTTTCCTGGAATGGGAGCTCTTTTACCCTGGAACTCTTTGAAGGGGACCTACTGACCATTTAGGAACATCTAAGCCCTGAATCAGTGATTTTGTACTCTAGATAATTTATGACATACTTAAGCTTTTTTATTTTTATTAGACTTTTCAAATATGCGCCAAATGTTTGGAACTTAACAGATGTTCCTTGAGCTGAAACAGTTATTTTATCCTTTTGCCCAGAAATATTTATCCTTTTGCAGAGGAGACTATAGTATTTTGTCTTCAGGTGTTTAATCCTAGGTTGAATTGTGTGTTCCGGGACACTCATTTTATCTGTTCTCTTTCGTATCACAGCTGGTAATTGCTGGAAAGGGGGCCTTTTAATGATTGAAAGCCCAGTCAGCAGCTGCTCAATGTCCACTTTGGAAAAAAGAGCAGTCTGATCCGGCGTTGGAATCCCAGGTTCTGGGTACTGATTACGTATTCTGTTTGCTCCCAGACTGAAATTGCTTCTTAAGGATTGTTCACCTGGGTTCTGTTTTCACTTACTAAGGTTTTGAATGTAATGGTTTTAATAAAATAAGTTGGAAAATATAAAGCATACTAAAAAAGTAGAACAGTCTAATATAACCAGGTACAACAATTTTCAGTATTTGATCACTTGAGTTTTCATATCCTGTGTTTGTTTTTGTAGTATTTTAAAAAGCAACTCTGAGACATATTCATTTTTCCTATAAAACATTCAGCATGGATACCTAAGTCATGAGAACTTTAAAAGTCATCATTTATGTCTGGTAAATAATAATGATAATTCTTAACATATTTAATATTCAACCATTATGACAATTTTTCCAGCTGCTTCAAAGTTGTCTCCTTTACACTTGATTGATTCAAATGATGATACAAAGAGGGTCCACACACTAATTGTTTAGGTGCTTATGTCTCTTTTATTCTGTAACAATTCTCTCTCCCATTTTATATTTGCTGTTACATAAAACAACAACAGAGCAAAGTCATTTACAGAAAATTTCTCATAACTGATTTGGCAATTGTTTATTTTAGTGACATTTAATATATTTCTTTATTTCTTTATTTCTTGTAAACACTGAGGTCTATATAAAGACTCAGTTAGATTTAGCAAGAGCATTTCACGGAGGTGCTTGGCACTTCCTAACTGCTTCCTGTCAGGAGACACAGGACAGAAGGTATCTCACTCATGGCCATGGTTAGATGAATTACTGGGCACAGATGTTCTCATCGTGACTCATCAGTTAATAAAGTTTCCATCAATCTTTTACCTCTGGCTTTTAGCTGTTGTTAGTAAGTGTTTCCTAGATCCATTGTTTCATTACAAGTTTTAAAATGGTGATTTTCTAATTCTACCACGACTTCTTCATTGATGAGCTGAAAATTGTTATGGAAAGAAAGAAAGAAGGGAAGAAAGAAAGAAAGAGGGAGAGAGAGAAAGGGAAAATTACACTATATTACATGTTTGGTAGCTTAGAAATACAGATTTAGTAGGAAGATCATGACAAATACTTTAGAAAATTTCAGAAGAGTGACTTGGTGCCTTGGCAAAGATGGCCAATTATGTACAATTATGATGTCACAGACATTATTCGATCTGTTTCTATATATCACAGCTATTATTTCTGATGCTCAAATTGTCCCTTCTTTGGCCAGGGTGTTGCCAATCAGCCTAGTTTTCTATTGCTCAATTCAGATGGAAATCATGAATTGGCCAAGTGCAGCTCTGCTTAGCAGTCCTGATGTCACCAGATGACAGTTGACATGACCAGTTCCTGGTCACTGTCACATGCCAGTTTGTGCTGCACACTGAAGGTTGACTCTGCCAGGTGCTAAGTCCAGGGATAAAATTCCTGAATATACTTATAGGAGTTTTGCAGCCCATACTACTGAAGAAACAACTCATGAGCAGGTTTATAGGAACACCAAAGTGAGTCTTTATTGTAACAGGGCCTGTGCTATAGCACAGTGGGGCTGATACACGGGAGGGAACCCTCCTAGACTAAAATCAAAGAGTGTCTGGGAAGTGCTACTTATGCTACACCTAGCAGGCCCGTGTCAGCGAGAGTGAGGGCTAAAACAAAGGAATCTTCTGGAAGGCTTGCTGGGAATGCTGGGTATGCAAATAAGGCATCCAGATCTCTCCTTTCCTGATTTTAGCCACTCCCAGTTGCTCTCTTCTCTTCTCAAAAATACAACAGAGCAGAATGCAATGGCAGGAGTCGGGTTGGGGGACCACGCTGCACTCATGTTGAAGTGGAGAATGGCAGTTTGGTAGCCAGGGAAGACACTGAAGCAAACTGTACCAGTCCATTGGAGTGCAAGGGGGCACACAGGGGAGCAAGGGGGAGTGATGTGCTGGCCATGGGACAGGTCACACACTGCCCCACCCCAGCTGAGATTGGGACAATTGAATCCAGTACTTCTCTTTCTCAAGGTGAATTTCCTTCAAGCTGATCCATATGCCATTACATGACTCAGTCTTGGATGAATTCCTTGCTTTTGAACAAGAAAACATTTTCCGTGCTCCTCATACATTTCTTGTTCTCAAATTGGGACTTTTTGTAGGAAATAATGTTCAGAAACCACACTTTGGACTCTGAGTGCTCATTGTTTTTGGATCTTATGCTTCTAGACCTTTAGAGTAGAAGGATTGGGAGAAAATGTAATTTTTAGAAAAACACCATAAATTAATTCTTATATTTCCAATTTGAATTTGAGACTAGGGTGATCTCAAAAGTTTCTTTGCATTTATATTTTAACATACTTTTCTTGTATTAATCATCCTTGTTCCCAATTAAACACTTTTTTGCTTTCTTATAATATACCTATACTAACACAGAAATAAAATCTAATATTATTGCTAACATAAATTGCTTCCTTCCCAGACCGATTGCAAAGCCCTGCCAAGGCCGAAGGTAGTGGGTTTAGGAGTATGACTCCCCCTCCCCAATTCACTTGCTGGGTTCCCCTAAATTTCTGTTTCCCCCTTTCCTCCTGCCACTGCCCCCCATCAGCCTGCTTGCCTCCCGCCCAGGACCTTTTTGTCTAGGCCTTTTCCCTCCTCCCAGCCTCCCCAGCCTTCCCTCCTGGGAGTGTTATGAAAGTCTGCAAGGTCCCAAATATGAAAGACCCCAGATGTTTATCCCCTGGGGCGTCAAATGCCTGAAGGAAAGGGGAACATGGAAAAGGAGTGTGTTGGGATGCATGTTGGGGTTCAAGGTCCTGGCAGGACTGGGTGCTCTGTTGGAATTTAGCTCCAGGGGCCGGGCTGTCCCCTTCTCATTTGGTGCCTGTTGCCCAAGTGAGACCCCCCAGCTGGTAGGGACCCCAGCTGGTGCTAGTACCTGCAGCTATGACAGGAAGAGGTCTGGATCTCAGCACTATTTCCCCCTGCACTGTGGCCTGCCGGTGTGTGTGTGTGTGTGTGTGTGTGTGTGTGTGTGTGTGTGTGTGTGTGTAAAGGGACACTGCTTCCCGAACAGCACCAAGGCCTGGACCACACCAAGAGGATAAGTTTCAGGCTAACAAGGACTGGACTTCAGCATGAGAGGTTTGTTGTGGTTCTGAATCCAGGCTTCTCTGTATTTCTGCTACTCTGACAACCAAATCCCGAGTCTGATTTTTAGAACAGGTCTGCCTTCTGTCCATTGGAGACCACAGTGTTTTTAACAGCTGCCAGGGAGGTTTTCTGACTTTGATGGTCAGATGTAACTGTCTGTCTTCAGTACATCTGTGGTACCAATCGACAAACATCAAGCTTCAAAGTTATCATTTTATATTTTCTTTCTGTCAGTTAAAACAAACTCCTCCATATGAACCTTGCTGTGTCCTCCACACCCTCAATCCATCTCCTTTCCTGGCTGTTCCATAACTTCACTCCCACTGTTTCTGCCTCCACAGCCTCCCCTGCGACGGACCCTCTTTCTCTGTAAGGTCACTCTCCTTTACCTCGCTTCCCCAACTCTTATTATTTCCATCTCTCTTTCTCAGTCAAAATTTGTGAAAATATCTCTTTTGTGTGCTCTACTTTCCTCATTTTCATGCACTCACTGACACATTCTGTTGCCATAACAATATTCCTGAGACCAAATAATTGGTAAAGAACAGAGGTTTATTTGGCTGCTGGTTCTGGAGGCTGCGAAGTCTAAAAGTCTGATACCAGCATCTGGTGAGGGCCTTAATGCTGTATCATAATATATGTGGTGAAGGGCTTCCTGTGCCAAGATGGATCAAGCTTGCCAGCTTCCTTCTCTCTTCTTCTTCTCCCTCCCACTCTTCCCTCATTCCCACTGAGCTATACTCTCATCTCCTCTTCCTCTACTTATTTTTTTTTTTTTTTGTGGTGCCGGGGATCGAACTCAGGCACTTGTGCTTGCAAGGCAAGCACTCTAATCACTGAGCTAAATCCCCAGCCCCTCTCTTCCTCTACTTATAAACCCATTAATGTCATCATCAGGTCTCCACACTTAAGATCTTATCCAATTGTAATTATCTCTTCAAGGCTCCACCTCCACCTAACATTGACATGTGAATCTGAGGATTATATTTCTAACACATGAACTTTCAGGGGATACCACTGAGCCATAGCACTCACTGAGAGACAGAAGTGGCTTGTATACCCATCACTCTACTAACTGTGCCATGAAGAAGTCACTGACAAACTAATCAGAAAATGACCAGGTTCTTTTCCTGACCTCATATGACCGGGCTTCACTACACACACTTGTTGTTACTGATCATGGTTTTTAATAGGTCATGCTCATGAGTTTCCACAAGAATTGTACACTCCTATTTTTTTCACTCTTAGATGCCTAACTCTTTCATCTCTGGTATGTGTGGGCATCTCTTCCTCGGCCCACCTCTTAATTGTTGGCCCCTGTCTTGGCTTGGTGCTTTTCCATCCACAGGCTATTGTAAATCAATCCAGCCCATGCTCAGGTCCTTAGAACCAAACACCTTTATCTCCCCTCTATACCTTTTCTCCAGTCCAATTCATTTCTTCAAGTTTCAGATTCATGAGCTGGCCCTTTGTTAAACATGCTTTTATGGATTGTGCCCCCCTCCCCCAAATATGCTTAAATCCCAATCCCCAGTATCCATGAGTGTGACTTCATTTGGATACATGATATTTGGAAGTGATCAAATTAAGATGAGGGTATTGGAGTGGGCCATAATCCAACATGACTACTGCTTTTAAGGAAAGGGGAAATTTGGACCCCAAGGCAGACAATGCAGGGAAGATGACAGGGAGACTCTGAGAGAGGGCATTACTCAAGTGAGGGTCACTGGAGACAAAACAGACTCTCCACACAGTCCTTAAAGGGAACCGAGCCTGCCAACACTTTGGTTTCTACAGCTGTGAGGCAAGAAATGATTGTTGTTTAAGCCATACAGTTTGTGACACTTTGTTAGAGCAGAAAGCTGATACATGAAAGGACTCAACATCCTGAATTCTCTGGTTTAGTTACTACTTGGTCTCTTAGGTTAGAGACCAAGGACTCCTTGACTACTTATCTCTTGGGCATCCATCTAATCAAATGCCATGATCATCCCATTTGACCTTGTAGACATTCTTCATCTCTCTTCTTTTCATCCTGGCTCTCCCTGCCCTAACTCGGTTCTTACTACTGCTGAATAGACTACTGGACAGGTGGCCATTTAGCTGTGCTTCCTGATTCTGGAAAGAGACCAGAGTGTTCCACCTAAAAAAACCATCTGTCCATATATCTATTGCTATGATCCTTACCTTATTGTGTGGAAGAAACACCATAAACCACCTAACGTGGCCCACAGGACCTTCACACTTTGGCCATGCCCACTTCCCTGACCTCATCCTCCGTACACTCCCCACAGACTGTGAAGACAAATGACTCTCCTCAGAACCCATTCTATTTCTTGGTTTTATGCTTTGTACAAATTGGGCTCCAGTGTGGGAATTCTTACCATAACACTCGGCATTAAACATTTAATTCAGGCCTTACTTGCTGGAGATCTCCCCCACGCTTCTCTGCTGAGGATGGAGCCCCTCATCTGGTCTCCTACAACAATGCCCCGCAAGTCCCTCTGCTATTGTGCCTAAGACAATGTATGGTTACTATGTCTGTCCTCCATATTAGAGTGGAAATAATGACCATGTCCAGAATTCCACAAGTCCAGATTTGGGACTGTAAGAAGATCTCGGTAATTGTTGATTTGGCTCAAACTTGACCCTCTATATCCTTGCCCTGATTTTTCACTCAGGACTGTTGCCTATAATATTGCCTCGATATGAAATGACTTGATGGCTGTAATCTCTGTTCTGCTGGTACAGATTAACATGGTGAGAAACCCACAACATGGTTCTGTGTGCCGAACCATCACCTACAAATGATCGCTCTACAAAAGCACCGATCTGTTTTGTATTTTAAACTTGACATACAATTTAACCACTGAATTAGCTGGATCTCAGAGGAGAACAGTGACAGGCTCATACTGGGTCAGTCAGGGGTATTGCTAAGAGAAACATTTTATACAGGGTCAGGCATGTGGCAGGAAAATGACAGGAATTCTGGAGAATAACAGAGCTAGCAAAAGAAAAAAAGGCCTAATGGCTAAAGGAACAAAGCCACTAGAACATGTGAGAGCTGGGCTGTGAACTGTGGCGAGCCTCACAGCTACATACACTCCGTCCTCACTGCCCTGTCTCCAGCACACACCCAGGAGAAGCCAGTGGACCGGAAGTGCACAACGCAATCCACGCAGCTCAGCTCCTGGAGTCTGGGCAGGATGGCGAGCAGCGGTGTCCACACAGGGAGGAGCCTGACAATACCTGAACTAGTAAATCAAAATGAATATTCAGTCCAATTAATATTAATCTAATTAATAATAATTCATGTGATATTAATCAATGAGGAAAAAATTACTACCACTCAGGACTGAGGGTTTTGAACACTGTTTCTTGTATCTAGAAATGTAAACTAACACAATGGTTCCCACACGACAACTCTTCTTAATCCAAAGAAGATAACTTTGTTCTTTGTTATCATTTTATTTGAATTTTTATCCATCTTATATTTGCCTCAGGAAAAATGTAGGTAGAAGAAAAAAAACTGATCTAATTTTTTATAAGGGCCACAGCAAATACAATTCTTTCTGTTATATTTTTATCACTGAAGTCTTCCCATTTGTGAAACATGGAACATGATGAGTTTTCCAACCCAAGTGGGACAACTGTGAAAAGAAAATGACACGGAATATAAAACTTTAAATTGTGTTTCTGGGATTATAATTATAAATGAAAGAATTTTCCTTTACCTTCATAAACGAGTGACTTTCCTCTCTTTAGCCCAGTCTTGGACATCTGCTTCTCCAAATATGAGGTAGACGATCAATCCCAATACACTAATAGCAAACGCCAAGAAATATATATTCCTCCACCCAAACTCAGGGTCCTGGAGACAAAAAACAAACAAAACTCAAGTAAATATTACTGCTTTCATCGTTTGTCCTAGGAAACTTCATGTTATTAATTAAGATGACAATGTTCACAAGTGAGTTTCCACGTAGAAATTCATTTCCTGAAAGTGGCTTGATAGATGGAAAGCAAAATTCTGAATACATTTAAAATATTTTTAATAGAAAACATTTGGGCACCTTTATAATTAGCCTACAGCACTTCATTTGTTACTGTTATCAAAGTGCCATACATCTTCTCCCATGTATGACTCTTGACTATGTAAATGATAAATGCTAAGGCTGTTTTAAAGATTCTTCTTACATTGCAATGGTATAGTGAAAAGATTATGGGATTTATACTAGATATGTCTAAATTAGAATTATGATTATATATCCTCTGAGCAGAAAGACTTATTCTATCAGATTTTCAGTTTAATCATTAGAAAATAGGGCTAATCATATTCCATTTTCATAATTGATATGAGAATCTATTCTTAAGTTTATTACGTATGAAATATTCACAATAACGCCAACATGCAACAGAGACTTAAACTGTTTGCTTACATTATCCTCTTCCTTTTGCATGGTTATGGAAATGAAAATTTCAAAGTGTTGTAGATGACATGACAGACTGATATACAATCATCATCTGAAGACACCGACAGGGCTGTGTGATTTCAGTGTCAAAGACAGTGATGATCAGAGCATCACTAGTTAGTTCTTTGTTTCTGGGATGAACCAGAATTAAAGTTACCAAGGAAACTGTTCTATAGTTTTCTTTACTAGGTTCATTTTCTCGAAATCATCCGTAATTCAATTTTGTTTTCCAACCTTTAAATATAGTCTTTATGCTACTACTTTTATAAATGGATTGGGGAGAGCATTTTAAGAGTCTTTTTCAAAAAGAAAACTCTACCTGATTGAGGAGAAACCCACTGATGATGGGTACCAGCACAGCTGATGTGTGTGCAAATCCCCTTGTGGTTCCCAGAAGAAAACCGGAATATCTGTGGGTGATAGGAATGTTCCAGATCAAATCCAGAGATGCCTGACAGTACCCCTTAGCCCTGTTCTATGTGGGAATTCATCACATAATTATACCGAAAGGGACTTGTGCTATGTATATTTAATGAAAGACATTATCACAAATCAGCACCCCTCCCTTTGCATACAGGACTATCTGTGCTTCTTGCCTGTGATTGATTCTTTTCCAAAATTTGAGGCTCCCAGCAAGGTACAGGTTAAACATTTTTCTGAAAATATGATACTCAAAGTGGAGACAGGAGTCCTACCTTGGAGCAATATCTAAGGCATTGATATAGACCCCTGCCTGACTTAAGGGGCTTAGTCCACATGAGATCGTCAGAAATGTGATTGTTGTGATGAAGCCAGAATCGAGGTAGGGCAGGGCCACAATGAGTGCTGCAGGGGGAAGTTGTCCTAGGGAATAGGGGAGAGAGACCAATTAAACAGTGACATACATTCTTTGTTGAGTGCTTATGAATTTTCCAAGTCTAAAGCCCTGTTCATACCTAGCATACCTAGAAATGAGACAATTTTCCTCACTGTGACAAGCTTAAAATTCTTGCTCAGAAGGAAATCTGCCAGCTGGCCTCCTAGGATACCAACAATCCAGGCAACAATGAAAGGGAGGGAAGACAGGAGCCCATTCTGAGGAGGGAAAAATGGAACAAATTTTGTGAACAAAGGTGCAATTTTTATTGATACGTCACTAATAATCATACTGATACTTTGAAGTCATTCTTTCCCAGGAAAATTGGTAACCTCTTCAATCATACCCTCATAAAATTTACTGGCATAAGTGTTAAAATTTAGATTATTTTAAGTAACAGAAAAGAACTTGCTCTAGGTGGAATGATTTGTGAAGGCAGAGTAATTGGTGAGCCACATAAAAAGAGAAAGGAATGGAAGGAAATATACTCACATCTCTGATGTTAATGTTGAAAACGTAACTGATGTAAGTAGGTATATATACAGCCTGTGTGTTAACTAACCACTGATGGCTGAAACTGCACAGGCAAATAGACCAAAAAGGCAGAGATCTGAGCACAGCTTTGATGGGAAGAGATTGCTCTTCTGAGCTGCCCTGAAAGCAAAGTTACTGGTCAAAACCATTGAGATCTGAGAGATGCTCACACTCTCTTTGTTATTTTTAGGAATACCAATGCTGATACAAGGTCTCTGGAAGAGTCCTGTGTATACCTGTTGGTCCAAGGCTGATAAGATGTACTCCTTTTCTGAGACGCCTATCCACGGGTGAGAGACGGGGTCATCATACACCAAAGCAAACCAGAGAAGGCTGTAGACACAACCAAGGCCTCCTGAAAGCAGAGGGTCAAATCGGTAACTGAGCTCACTTCTGCAGTTTTTGTTTGTTTGTTTTTGGATGCTGGGGACCAAACTTAGAGTCTTGCACTTGCTAGGTAAGCGCCCTACCACTGAATTAAATCCCCAACCCTATTTGTGCCTTTTTAATTAATTTCTTTTATGTTGGGACATATTCTGGTGTAGATCCTAGGAAAAGCTCCTACTTCTTATAATCCTGTTCTGTTTCTCAAATGATTCCCATGAATATCATAGCTTTCTAGCACCCATTTCTTCACATTCCTTATTTATTCGTGTGTGTGTAAGTCACATATCTTAGGAATGGCGTAAGAGTTGGTATCAATCTTTTTAATATTAGCCATTCTAATATATATATGAAAGTACCTCATGTGGTTTTCATTTACGTTTCCATAATGACTAAGTTTGAGTTATGTATCACTTATGAGTATTTTATCCAATGACCCGAGAATTGTGAGTTTTTCAATCTGTCTTATTGGAATAAGCAACAAACCTGGGTCAGTGTTGAGCACTCATACTCTGAGTTGTCTGCCCTTGACCCAGGACCTCACCCTTCCCACTTGTTCTTTTCCTTCTCTGTATCTTTTTTGAAGTGTCTTTACCCATTTTTAAAGTTGAGGGTTTTCTGTTCTTACTACTGAGTTTTAAGAATTATTTATGCATTCTGGACAAATATCCTTATTATATGTGTTTTATAAGTATTTTCTCCTCTAATCATCTTGTTTTTATATTATCTGAACCACGCCCTTTGAAGAGCAGACATTTTTTAATTTTGATGAAATCCAGGTTATCAATTTTCTGCTTCATGGGATGCTTTTGGTGTCATATTTGGGAAATTTTTGGCTTATGATAAAGTATTTTTTCCTAACTGTTCTAGAAGGATAATACTTTCAGATTTCATATTAAGGTTTAGGATTCTTGTCAAACTAGTTTTATATATGATGCAAATCATGAATCAAACTCTTAACATTTTTTTTGAGTGTAGATATCTAATTTTTGAGCACCATCTGTTAAAAAGTCTATCCTCCTCCAATTATTGCACTTTTGTCAAAGATTACCTTCAATGTATGAGTCTGTATAAGACTCTAGTCTGTTTTGTTGATCCTTTTGTCTATCTTTATGCCAATACTTGGTGACTATCATGTAAAACATGCCTTGACATCAGGAAGTTAGTTCTAACACTTCAAAATTGTTTGGCTCTCCTTGAATCTTCACATTTTCATGAGAATTTGATTCTCAGTGTACAGGTCTTTCATATCTTTGATCAGATTTATCCCTGCATCGCCTATTTTTGATGCTATTGAAAATGATACTGTTCTCTTTAGTTTATATTTCTAATTCCTTCAACTTTTCTATGTCTGAAAACATCTTTATTTTGCCTTTGTTTTTGAAATAACTTTTTTCCTCTGGGTCTGAAATTCTAGGCTTTTTTTTTTCTTGTGCTTTAAAGATCTACCACCATCTTCTTGCTTGCGTTGCTTTTGCCAGGAAATCCGTGCTGTCATTATCTTTTTCCCTCTGTATATAACATATCTTTCAGCTTCAGCTGTTTTAAACTTTTTTCTATGTTACTGCTTTTTAGTTATTTGATTATGATGTACCTTGGTGTAGTATACTTCATGCTTTTTGAGCTTGAGTTTTGTTCACTTTCTTAAATCTATAGATTTACAATTTTCATCAAATTTAGAAAAATTTCAGTATATATATCTATATATATCTATATATATCTGTATATATATATCTCTATCCTAGTCCTGTACTTTGGGTACTCCACACATTCCTGATGTTCTCATTTTATTATAGTTTCCTTTTGTGGCTCATTCTGAATTATTTTTATTGTTGCTTTTAAGTTCATTAATCTTTTCTTCTATTGTATCAAATCTGTCACTAATTCCATCTTGTGAATTTTTTGTCTAAGATACTGTATAGAAATATAAGTAAGCACATCTTCAGAAGTTTGGTTTGGTTCTTCTTTATATTTTCCACTCCTCTCCTTAACTTTTTGAACATAAAGAATTGCATAAGAATGTAATTATAATAACTATTTTACTGTTCTCGTCTGCTAATTCTAAAATGGTGCCATATCTGGATTGGTTTTAATTGTTTATTATTCTCCTTGTCATGGGTTGTATTTTTCTCCATTTTTTCATGTCTGGTAATTTATGATTGGAGCCAGACATTATGCCACACACTGCTGCATGCTAAATATTATTATATTTCTATAAATACTTTTGTTCAGAATATAGCTAAATTGTGTCAAAACGGTTGGATCCTTTGAGGTTTGTCATCATCATTTGTTAGAGGGATCCCAGCAGGGTTCTCTCTAGGGCTAATAATTTCCCTCTACTGAGAAAAAACACTAATGAGTATTTTATCCGATGACCCATACACTGTCTTTCAATCAGTCTTACTGGAATAAGCAATAAACCTGGTTCACTGTGAGTATTCACATTCTGAGTTCTCCAACCTTGACCCATAACTTCACCTCCCAACTAGCCTCGCTTTGTTCATATACAGACCCTGATCAGTATATGGCTGGGTACCTGAGGGGTCTTGGGAGATAACTATGGCTTCTCTTTGTGCATCTTTCTCCCCTGAGGCATCCTGTACTGTGAACTGGACCTGTCCTACTGTCTCCTATTACTTCCTTTTCTCAACTCAGAGTTCCTGCTAGGCTTTGCCTGAGTACTTTCTTACGGTGCTGTGCCCTGATGCTCACTCCTCATGGGCTTTTCCTTGTCTGATGTCATTGTGTTGACAACCATTGCTTTATACATTGTGTCTGGTTTTCAGACTACGCGGTGTATCTGGTGCTTCCTGATATATTTAGGTGGATAAGGACAGCCACCACAATCTCACACTGGCTGCAGACCTCAATGTGGCCCTGAATTACACTGACTTTTTAAGTGCTGAGCCTCCTTACATTTCATGTATGAATGCCCCACTCACAATGCTTTATTTTTTCTACAGATTGATGGGTTTGATTTGACGATATTTTTTCAGGGTATCTGTGTTTAGGTTCATGAGATTATCTCCTTTTTTGTAGTATCTTTATGTGGTTTTAGTGTTAAGGTAATTCTGACATCGTAGTATGTGTCAAAGTATTTTCTCATATTTTAAGGAAGAATTTATATAGAATTGGTATCATTTCTTGATTACAAATTTAGTAAAAATTGCCAATGAAACTATGTGGGTCCAGGGGTTTTCTTTGTTGGAAAACTTTAAACTAAATATCATTTTTTTTAAATGCATGGAATGTGGAGGTTATTACTTTGTGTCCTTAAATTTTATTACTTTGTGTCCTTCAATTCATTTGTCAGTTTTATCCAAATGACCAAATTTATATTCCACAATTTCTCTGCATAGTGCAGTTAAATAATGAGATTGAGGAAATCACTCCCCCCTACTCATGTGAGTTTGGATAGCACCCCATTGTTCTAAGAGAGGTAAAAAATAATATATCAAGAGCAAGAGCACATAACATAAGCAAGAGCGCATGTGCATTGGATTTCCCAACCTGATCTTCAGTCACTTTTACCTTACTCTCAATGATTTTTTCTTTCATCCATTTAAGTTTTGTTACTTAATTTTTAAATATGTGAGGTGTTTCTAGATATCCTTCTGTTACTGATTTCTAGTTGGATTCCCCCGTATGCAAAGAACACATTTTCTATAATTTTCAATTTAAGTTTGTTTTTTGTTTCGTGGTTTATCTTATTGATGAATATTTGAAGTATACTTGAAGAGTATTGTAATGCTGTTGAATGAAGTGTACTTCATCCCTTGAATGTACCCAGTTAGTCTATTGATTATTAAGAGAAGAATTTTGAGGTCTCCATCCCTAGTTGTGTATTTGCATATTTCTCCTTGCTGTTCTATCCGTTTTTGCTTTATGTATTTTGAGGCCTTGTTATTAGGTTCACCGTTTTCTCTGGATTAGTGTTTTCACGATTCTCTGAAGTCTACAAGACCCCCAAAACTAACCAGACTCCACCTCTGTGCATAGGGAAGATGTATAGAAGGGAGAGAAGGTACATAAACAAATGAATGCAAGCTAATAAGAAATTTGAAAGCAGAATGTAGACTTTGTGGACTAGGCAGTTGTTTCTTGATTTCTAGTTAGATAAATGGAAAGTCTTGGGCAAATCTGGAGGTTGGCAAAAACCATTTGCTTGGTGGTTAGTGTTTTCTCTCCTTTGGGAAACTTGTACCTTATCTAGAATCCCTTATTACCATGCTTAATCTGAGACAAAACCCACTTATCTCTGTAAATTCTTTCTGCTATGTTTCACAAACCACTGCTCTGTGAGCCTCTTTCCTACTGCCTACAAAAGCAGCGGGGAGCCTGGTAACACTGTGCTGATGATGCACTGTGGCTGTCAATAGCCCTGTATCACAACCAGGAAGATTTTCATACTCTGTAATGGCAGACACTAATAATTTCTTTGAATTATATTACAATATTTTGGCTTTCTAACATTTCTCTGTTTTGATTCATTTACCTCAGAAAAGTACATACAATTGTATGTACTCAGAAGAATCTTGCTGAATCAGAAAACTTGGGACCTGAGAGAAAGACAGGGCTTACCGAAGATATAGAAGACAAACGGCCACCCAAAGGCTTCACTAATGAGGCCACCAAAGAGGACAGCAATGAACATTCCTAGTATAATTCCTGCAAGGAGACAGAAAGTAAGTTGTGGGTGTTTTATACTCCTCCCAAACCATACGTACAGACTGGTGGATGCATATGGAGAAGGGTCACCAGAATGTAGAGACGAGCAGATCGAAATACAGAAACTTGTGATTCATTACTTAGCTCATATACTTTCCTGAGAACTCATTTTTTTCTGTCAGTACCCTGATAATAGTGCAGATGACTGCCAAGCTTCCTTTCATGCTGTTTTAGGTTTTAATTACATGAGTCATATATACTTTTACAATGTAAAAGTAAACCACTAGAAAAGCCAGTTCATCTTACATGACCACCAAATCCATTTCCAATCTCCTCTCCAAGGCTGACCATCAGTAACAATTCATAATTTATAATTACAACATATAAGTGCTTACCATGGCCCCTCTGCACACATACATGATATATATCTACACATATACTCATTTTCTTTCTAAATACATTCATGTCATAGCTACACAGAAGGTTAGATTTGTCTATAAACATGCTAATAACACTGTTTTAATTTCTGTAGGTGTATAGAGTTTGCCAACTGTATGACAGGACATGTTCCATTTTTATAACTTTTTCAAAGAGTTCTAGGCTATTGTAGTTTTTATTTTCCAGATAACATTAATTGGTCCAATTCTCTCTCTCTCCATATATATATATATATATTTGTTTTTTAGAAGTTATTTTTAAATATGCATGATCATAATATTTCTATTGTTTTGAGACACACCTTTTTCTTTTAATAATTGGTCTTGTAAGTCTTCCCTTGTCACTGCAGATTCTAACTACTTCTGAACATAGACATAATTAGTAATTTCTGAACATAACATAATTTTTGTACACTAGAATATCACATATGGGCTTGTTAGATCAAAATCTATGCGCTCTTAAATTTTGGTAAGTCTTACTAAATTACCTTGCTAAAAGCCTGTACTAAATTAAGCTGCCAACAAATATCCTTTCCTTCATCTCCTTGATGACATCTAATATTCTCAAAGTTTTAAAAACTGTTCTTTCAATACGAATGAAAGGATATTGTTTTAGTTTTCTATAATGAAATTGGACATTTCCTCCATGTTTAATTATAAGCCTTATATCTTCTGCGAACTGTTGATCTTTATTTCTCTCTGTTTCTGTTGCTCATTTAACTTTGCCTCACTTTATAGAATCTTCATGTATTGTGAGCAATCCTGTCTGGCATTCTGATTGCAATTCTCCCATCTTTAGTTGGTTTATTTTGAATCTCATAACCAGCAGTTTTAAGTGTTTATAAAGTTAATTTATGAGGCTTCTCTACAATGACTTCTAGGTTTACTCTTTTGCTTAGGGTTTTGCCCTACCTTACAATGTAAAAAATTGTTGATTATATTTTCTTTCTGTTTTATATAGGTTCTTTACTTAAATTATTGTCTGTATTATATCATTTAAGCACTAGTAACCCAATTTGCACTTGAGGAAATAGAGACACGAGAAAGTTAAACAATTTGCTCAAGAGCTAAAAACAGAAGAGGGCAGCATTTGAAAACATGTTATCTGATGTTGGAGCACAGACGGAGGAGATGAAAACCAGCATTTCTCCACCGCCAGGCCTACCTAGTCTGCACTTTTCCCTGGACACTGTCTGTGCTTTGACGACAGTGGGGGACAAGTTCTAAGCCAGGTCCTTTTTTGTCTCTGGTCTCATCCAGTCTACCCCAGGCCTGGATTCCATTCTCCCTCCTACATCCTCACTCCCTTCCTTATCTTTACATGGCCACACACGTGCAAATGAGATGTTCAATATGGGCCAGGGCAAAAGGAAAATATAGGTTCTGGTGTCCTATTGCATAGAAGAGTGACTCTAGGGAATAACAATGTACTCTGTTTCAAAAAAGCTAGAAGAAAAGATTTTGAATGCTTTCACCACAAAGAAATGATAAGTGTTTGAGGACAAAGGTACGCTTGCCCTGATGTAAACACTGTACAATATTTAATTGGAACATCACATAGTACCCATAAGTATGTGTAACTCTTACGTGTCATTTAAAAGATAAAAAGTTAATTTTAAATTTTTCAATATACTGGAAAAAGAAGTAAAGACAAAAACAAAAAATTCTGCCTCCTGAGAATTCCATCCATGCATTTTGACATTTCTGTATTCCCTTTCAGGCCAAAACTCCTCAAAAAGCTGAGTCCCTGAACACTCAAGGGGTATATGAGGCATTCTGGTAGTGGAGTGCTAAAGCTGGTGAAACTAGATTGTTCCCCTTTCTTTCTGACTCTGCACTCAGTGACTTGACATGAATTCCTTGACATTGGCCACTGTGGGAGCATCAAGAGCCCAGAAATTGATAAATATATTGTGAATCCTAAAGAAACGATTTACTAGCACCATACTGCTGATTTAATATTCAGGGGAAATTACTTCAGTCACCCAAGGAAAATACCCATTCTGTCTCCATGTGCTCAGGGAACATGATAAAACTCATGTCAATGTTGAGGTTCTTTAGCGAGCTGAGGGGCTATAATCATCCATCTACCCCAAAGGGCAAATGTGTGTCCTCAGCCCCCAGTAAATTCCTGTTGTGGACACCTTGCTCCAGTCCCATCTCTGGTTCTCATACCCACACTCTCGGTGTGAAGCCCAGGGCAGCAGAAAGACACAGGAAAGGTGTTTGGACACTTGAGCACTGTGCACACTTGGTTCAGATCATAGGGTCCTTCTACTTGCTTATATCCGTATCTTGCGCCATGTTCCTCCTTTCTTTTCTTACTATGTTTTAAATTATTCTAACAGATTTTGCAGTTATAGCACCCGATTTGTCCTGAGAATCTGACTGTTCCACAGATCTTGGGATAGTGTGCTTAGTGTACAGTGTACCTGTACAAGCACACTCCTCCTAACAGCAGCACACTCCTAACCCTGAGGCTTACAAGACATCGCAGCAAATTTCCCCAAGGATAGACATATGTACTTTGTTCACCATGTGTGTTTCTAATATCTATTTATGTTATCTCATGAACTATAGTTTCTTCATTTTTGCTTCTGTATGAAGAAGTAAAGGTTTTTTGGTTGCCACCCCCATTGTCTATTAGACTGTTTGATCTCAGGCTTCTTACCCTTAAATTATTAAGCTGTTTACAACTACAAAGTTTCCTATCTGTAATAGGTGTTCCTGTGTAACCCCCCTTAGAGGAAGAGGTAAGGTACGTATTTTGTCCTAGAGGCTGCAGTAGATGGGCCCTTCTGCTGAGATCCTCCTACATACTCAGTTGACCTATTCTGGTTATTTAATCTCTGTGCAACAGCAAGGGAGAGGAACAGGAATTACTATTTCTACATGGTCACTGTCTTTTTTCCAAAATTTGTTAACTTTTCTTTCTTGCTTTCTATCTTGGGTTTTCTTGCCCTATATTCTGGGATAATCCACAGGGTAATAACTGAAGTGTCCAGGTTGGACTCTCCCTTCCTCTATCAGTGAATGCAAACTAATCCAGATAACAGAGACTAACCCTTTCAGGATTGTGAGGGGATTTAGATAGGACTACTATTAGGAGGCCTATGTGTGTAGCTTGCTTTTTTGGGTTTGAAGAGTCTTTAGCTCTCTTGTCTCTTTGTCTAGTTAACTAGAGATTTGCCTTTCATTTTCTCACTTAGTGCTAACTTTTGAAACATCCTGTTTGCTATCCACATACTGTCCACTTCACACGCTTGCTCGGTATAATTTAGACCTCTTCCTTCAGGATGATCATTCTGGACACACTGTCCTGATAGATCATTTTCAGAAAGAAGTTCTCAGCACAACCAAGAGCATTTCCAAAGAAGAGCAAACTGAATACTAATATGAACTCCAGCGTGTGCATCTGGAATCAATATACAAATATAAAACCACACAAGTGCAAGAAAACACATGGACAAATGCTTTTATAAGCATTCCATCTATGGCTCAAAATCCAGATGTTATAAAACAATCCACTTAACTACATGAAAAAAATTTTAAATGTCAAAAATCATAAACAAAATCATGCATAAATGACAACCTAGGGAAAGGAGCTTAAAGTCGCGTCCCCCACAAGACGGTCTCCTTACTTTAAATCAATATTGCATTGACATTGAGCAGAAGATGAAGCATGCAAAAGTGGAGTTATCAGAGAGCCCAGCAGGAGAACGCTGGGTTGCACCTGGCCCATGGTGATTATGCGCTTACCTGATAAAGAAATGCTGCAGAGTCTGCTCCGTTCGTGTGGAGGAGCCCATCTTTGCCAAAGTGAAAAGTGGCCCCCAAATGCTGAGCCCTGAAATAAAAACAGTTAGAGATCTTGACATGTGTTGCTGTTCAGAAATCCATATCCAGCACAGACTTAGAAAGTATCAGCTACCTGGGTTAGACCCTGGAGTATTCGAGCAGCAATGAGGACAGCTACTCCAAGAGTAGCGGCCAAAGGGATGCAGAGAGTGAGAAGCGACGATCCCAACAAAGTGACACCAACAACTTTCCTTGCTCCTATTCTCCCCGCCAGGTATCCCCCGAAGGGCAGAGTCAGCAGTACGCCGTAGTTGATGGAACTGAAGAGGATGCCTTGAGTCTGAGGGCTCCAGTCATACACAGGGGCCTTACAGAAGCAGAAAAATGCTGTAGTAAACCATGTACAGAAAGGCTCTTCTTTATCCCAAGAAGCTTCCTTGGGTTTTTCACTTGCTTCCCAATCAGTATTTTCTCAACTAAAAATTGTGAATGTAGAAACTGAAGAAAAATAAATATCCAAACAAACAAGTAGGAAAAACAAAAGACCAAATTTAAATCTGATGTTGCTTACTTTGTTTTTTTTTTAATTTAATTTTATTTCCAAGAACATGTATTGGCACATTGTATACATAGTGATCACATTCATCGTAGTTAATTTGTACCCATATATGATACATCTTGGTCCCCACCCTTCTTCCCCACCCGTCCCTTCCATTCCCCCTCCCTTCCACTGCCCCTCTCTTCCCTATTTACAATAGCTTTATTTACAATTTTCCCCCTTTCCCCTTTCTTTTCTTTTTCCTTGCCTTCTTTTCCCCCTCATTGCTTACCTTTGCAGGAAGACTCACTGGGTCTTTGTTTGGGCCACCTGGTGAGCCGACAGGGACCGCATCGGTGGAGCTGTTGAGCCTGGACAGGGAGTCTGTGCTGTTGACCATGGCGACCATGGTGATAGTCAGCACGACATTCTGTGCAGCCAGTAGGAAGTTGAGGAGGTGTGCGACGAAGGCTATTCCATAGCGAATGGAACAAAAGCTTGGAACTGCAAATATGATACCACCCTGAGCATTTTCCTTATTAAGCCAATATTAATTCTTTGCAAGACGTCATACAGAAAAGTGCTGCAGACTGTCACCTGATGAGTCAAATGACACTTTTATTGGTTTCAGGAAAAGAAGATACAAAAGGAGAAGATCACTGAATTGAACCAAAAAGTGTTTTATACCACAGCCTCACTGAGTCCAACTCACTCTACAGCACTCTGTCCATTCTGCGCTTCTGGCTCATCATTCCCAGGTACTGTGCTATGGGACTGGTGAAATTACATACAAATTAAAGATATATATAATATATATTTTATATATAACAAATAAACACATGTATGTATATACATATATCATCTCCTTTCTATGTCTTCTCTTCTGCCCTGGCTCACTCTACTCTGTCTCCACACCTCTGTCTGGCTCTATGACACACCAAACACTCTCCCTCCACCCTCAGCCTTCCCACTGCTTATTTCTTCTCTGTGGTGTGCTTTCCCCCAATTAGCGGCCCAGCCAGCCCTCTGGTGCATTGTTAAAGACTTTGATCTTTCTTGCTTTGTATTTTGCACAGTGCTAATACCCTCTAATAATGCTATGATTTGCTGTTTTGCATTGTGCTTTATGCCTCTTTCTGGAATGCGGGCCCACTAAACAGAGTTACATCTGCTGTTGGCTGTTAAGTACCCTGAAAACTGTAAGTATTTATTCAGTAACTGATTAAAGACATGAACTCTGGACTGGAGGGCATGGTTTAGTAGAGGGGTCAGTCCAGTCTGGCGCTGTGTCCTGAACTGGCTGGATTCACCTGTCCAGCATAGGCTGCAGGACATGATGAGCTACACTCACTTGAGGTGTTTGCCCGAACTTACTAGGTCCCTTTTCTTCCCACAGGCAGAAAAGTAAAGAAAGTAGAGAGAATTGCAAAGAGTTACTTTGTCCAAAGTCCTTCTGTAAAGAAATCCGTGACCGGCTGAATACAGCTTCCTGCTTTACACATTTACTCTGCTCTGTTTAAAATCCTCTGGGAACCTCCATCTGCCTTAAAATAAAAGCTGGTTGAGGCTGTCGGCTGTGCCTTGTGGGGATAGCTTCTACTCAGCACAATGCTACAAGGCCACCCAAAGGAGCTAGAAGAAGGCTAACCTTTGGGGCTGTGATAGAATTTCCTCACATCTAATCACGATCTTCAAAGTTCAATTTCTGAATAATTCTATCCTTTATTTTCAACCACAGATGCTGATGTCACTGTGTTTTGTATTCTTTGGACAATGCAGCTGAGATCTTGGAAGTGGAGCATGAGGTTTGTGCTTTGAAGCTGTAATCTTTCTTGGAAGCGAAAGTGCAGATTATTTGAATGTCACGCTCATTTCTTTTCCCACTATTTTTAACTATATTTTCCCATAGTTTGCAGGTATCAATTTCTCTAATGCGGAAATTATTTCAGAGCTTTAATCTCAAAATTTAAATGAAAGTTTGTCTTCAATTCCTGAAGATACAAGTAGAATAGTCATCTACATCAGCAAACAACTTCCTCGAGGTTTAAATTACATCTTATTATCTCTGTGAAAAACACAATTTTGCTTATCTCTGTGAAATTACATCTTATTTATATATATAAAATACCAAATATGAGTATTTGGAGAGAGATGAGGATCACTGGAGGGTTTTTCATAGAAGTGGGTCAGGATGTGACTGACCATTCAGTTGTAGCAATTGCCCAAGTGAAGGACGAGCCATGCCTGAGAGTCTGACCCACAGAAATATGGTGCAATAAATCTGTGTTGTCTGTGGCAACTAGATTTGTGGTAATATGTTTAGAAGGATAGAAAATGAATACAATGGCAAAAATTAATTAAGCCTGCTCAAATGTATAATAACTACACAGGGTAACCATTGAAAGATATTTGAATTATAAAGCACTGAAACTTATCATGAAAATAAATTACTAAAATATCTTTGTACTAAGGAATAAGGACAAGCAGAACAATCCAAGGAAGACTATAAAAAAAATCGAAAAAAATCATGTACTGTACAAAGGATGTTGTGGTACTTAACGAGGGAAAGCTACCTTATGTATTAAGTAGTGCTGTGAAAATTGGTTAAGCATATGTAAAAATATTGTCGGAGTAGTATCTCATGTTTTAAAATAAAATAAAATCTAAATATAATATAGTAAAATTGTATTTCATCAAATTGAAGCTGACACTGATTTTAAGACACACCATTTTTTTCATTCCTCTAAAAATCAACTGATTAACTGAGTAACAGATCAAATTAAACAAACTGATTAACACATTATAAATACCATCCCTAAACGTTCACTCGTATTCTTTCACAACTCACTGGATATAAATCCCATATTTCCAAATACTTTGCAATTATCCTTGATTTCTTTCTTTCATACCCCACATCCAGTCTGTCTGGAATATACTATTGTCCTTGCATTTAAGATTCACGTAGAATCCAGTCACTTCTCCCCAGGCCACTCCCCTCTTGGCTTGGTGCTCCCTCCTTGTGGTTCTAGCTGCCAACATCTCTTGTCTGGACTTTTCTACAGCTGTCAGTTTGACTCCCTGCTTCCCTCCACTTTCAGGGATAGCAGTTGGAGTGCTATCCCTATACCATAAGTCACGTCATCCCTTCTTTTGCTCCAAATCCTCCACATGGTTTCATTTTTGTTCAGATTATAAATGAAACTCTCCTTACCAGTAGCCACCAAGAGTAAGACACTTGTACTTTTGCCTCAGACTTTTTTCATTTTAAATCCTAAGCAAATAATCCAAATATGGACAAGTATTGTGTGAAAGAAAGTTTTCAGAAAAAAAAGAATGTTCTTTTATCATAATATATATCATATAATAGCTTTCATATATAGTTCATGTACATATAATAACCAAATAGTGTGTATATTTTATATATAAATAATGACCAAGTGACAATACAAAAGCCCGTGACTTCAATATCCAGCCACAGGATGATTTTTCAGGTAAATAATACTTTAACAACTGGATGTGTTGAAATATAATATGGTCTCAAAAATAATGTTTGTTAATTTTATAAAACATTGTGGAAAAATATGTAGTAAGTTGAAAAATATACAACATAATACATACAGGGTACAACTGTACAAAATATGTACATAAAATACATGCAATAAAATTATAGTGATTGAATTAAATTTATGAAAATCTTCCATTTCTGGATTTTGGAAGGTCCCATAATTAGTTTTTCTTACTTTGCTTAAGCAACACAATTATGCTTACAATATTATATGCATGTACTACACAGAAAAACAATACTCTATGTTGACAACTTTTTAGCAATTATTGCAAATGTAAATGCATATGGGTAAAGATAAAACAGGTAACAGTCAAAAATGAAAAACTATTTTTAAAATAGTGGTATTTATTTTCTTCATACATTTATATTAAAGTCATTGGGATTTAAAAATAATTAAACAACTTAAAGTTTAAAAATTCATTACTTATTAATACATTACAGAAAAAAATCCACTATAAAACTTTTGAATCAAGCATATGAAGTCAAGTTTACCTTTCCTGGGAATGTGTTTCTCATCCACTTGCAAATCTTGGGAGAACTCTTTGTTCTCTAATGTGGGACTCAACTCTGTTAGCATAGCCATTTCGTTTTTCCTTTCTTGTCACCAGATTTCACCTAACAGGATGATATATAATCCACAGATTTCAATCAAAAGGAAGAGACTTTTTGAAACATTTCAACAGTGGGCACCAAGCAGAGTCCAGCCCATTCTATCACTTGGCTCAGGTTCAAATCCAGACCAATGATTTACCTAGTATGCCAACCATCACCAGGAACAATTCTTCATGCTTCAGTTTCCCTATTCGCTGTTAACAGCAACAACAACAACAACAACTTCCTCACAGAGCAGTAAGGCTTAACTAGATCTCGTATTCCCAGCACAGTGCCAGGCAGTAAGCGGTAGTGGTGTAACTCAGTATATTGTCATCGTCCTTGGAGCTGTGCCACCTGTGGGTCACTTCAGATTGTCTTTCCTGGTAATCCACCAGTACTTGAGAAACTGGTTGCTACTGCCCTGAGGGCTCCCATAGGACCTCCTGATAACTGGGGACCAAATTTGCACAATGAGATGATTTACAATATAAATCTCATATGGTTATTAACCAGAGATTGATAATATGACTACAGAATTCTAGAAATAACTAACCTGGAAATCTTGAACTTTCTGCATATAAGAGAACTAAAAAGAAAAAGTCACAACTATACAACATTAGGATCTTTAATCTCCAGGAGATTTCTAATGGTACCGCGTGTAGAATTACAATTTTTGTGCTCTGTGTAGCACTCAATTTATTAAACTGATACATCTCTTAAGTGTCTTGGCGTAATGTCTTCCTGACAACCTTTCAGCACCTCTCCCACCCCAGCAGCTAATAAACCACTTTTTGTGATGAAGATTAACTTCTGTTTCCTGAGATTTAATAGGATGTAAAATCATGTAGCAAGTGCTCACTTTTCTCCTGGCTTATTTCACTCAAAATAATTATTCTGAGATTCACCAGTGTTGTAACTCTTAATAGTCCAACCATGTTTAATGCTGAGCAATATTCCACTGCTTGATTATCAAGGTGCCTTTTGGTGAAAAGTTGCATTATCTGCCAGTTTTGATTCTTACAAATAAAGCTGCTATGAAAATTCATGTACAGGTCTTCATATAGACATGTGCTTTCATTTCTTTAGATAAATACCTAAGAGTAGAATGTCTGGATCATATAATAAGCGCATGTTTAACTTTCTAGGAAAATGGCAAACTATTTCTCAAAGTAGTTGTGCCATTTTATCTTCTCCCTAGCAGCATATGAGATTTCTAGATCTCTTGTGTATTTACTAACTTGATATGGCTGGTCTTTTAAATTTTAGACATTCTACAAAGCAGGTAGTAATAGTTTGTTGTGGTTTCAGTTGAGTTCCTCTAATGAAGTTGAATATGTTTTAACAGACTTATTTGCCATGACTATGTCTTTTTTGGAGAAATGACTAAATCTTAACATTGGGCCTTCTAATTCCATGATGTGACCAGGTCATCTTTAAAATAAGAGTTTTGTTTCATGGGAAATTGCTCTGATTCTACACTTAAAGATTGTTTGGGAGATATTTTACCAAATAGCAATGATACAGCCACCTATAGTCCAGGTGTGGTATAGCCTGGTTGTCTAGCTCTACCTGGCCATGCTGAATAGGAATATGCGGTTTCCATGAACAATTTCCTCCCTCGAGTAGAAATTGTTCTCACTCCTGTGCACCCCTGCCTGTGTGGCTGTGGTCTTTACTACCTCCCTACCACAGGCCTCTGCTCAGACTCAACACTTTACATGTTTCATTTGAATTCTGAAGCTACTCCACAGTTACTCCCCATTAAGCAGCAGTGGGAGTTATCAGATCTGCAGTCATTTCAGAGCACCAGCCTCTTCCTTCTTATTATTGGTTCCATAACGGAGAGACTGAAAGATCAGTGAGTGGCAGAGAAGAGTGTTTGGCGAGACCCTGGCAACTGGCTGAGGCCTCTACAATTTGGACCCAAGGTGGCATGAAGTGAACAGCATTTCTGCTGTAAACAGGGTCTGCTTGGTTAAAGCTATAAATACCTTTTTGTTAAAGTAGAAGGTAATTATGATTGTAAAGCTGCGTTCCACTGGACCTACGTCACAGAAAAGTGAAAACATATATGTTATCTGGCAGGAAAAATGTAACTAAAACTTAAAGATCAAAATGTTACCCTTTAGCAGTGGTATCTGAGTGCAGAAATGATGCCCATGTGTTTTAATACCCCTCATTTTAGCAGCCAACAATGGAGACTGAAGACCTTGAGTCCCCTGAATTATTGACATTGAACAAGTTCTTAGTTCTTCCCTGCTTTGACTCTTTGAAGAGGCTATGTTGCTTCATCCATGAAATTTAGTACTTTCTGGATAGGAGAATGGTTGGCTTTTCATAGAAAAAGTTTAAATGGAAGTTCTAAACAGAAAATAAAATGACCGAATACACATTTGCAGGAATGCTAAGGTATATCAGAGAACAAAATGTATAAATCGATGGAGGCCTGGCGGAATGTGAGTCGAGAGAGAAGCTAAGAGTGGCTCCCACAGCACACAGTATGGCAACGGTGTCCTGGACCCAGCTCACCTGGGCCCGAAGAAACCAATTCTTAAATCACTAGGAATTTTGCAAGACAGGTTTTGAAATCAACCATGAACAACCAAATTATATGAATTTAGAATTCAATAAGTTATATTTTAAAAAATACTGAAAACATGATTTCATAATTTTTACTGCATTTTACTGTAAACTCTCCTCTTGACATTATCTCTCGCATATCTATATGGCGGGAATACTGAATAAAAGTGTGCTACAGCTGGGAATAGTAGTGCATACCTGTAATTCCAGGTATGTAATCTGGGAGACTGAGGCAGGAGGTTAGCAATTTTGAGCCCAGCCAGGACAACTTAGTAAGACTCCACCTCAAAATTTAAAAAGGGGCTCAGTGTGAAAGCCCTGAAATCAATCCCCAGTACCCTAAAGCAAACAAACAAACAAAAAAGAGTTAAGTTTGTTGATGTTATGTTCATAGCTTGAAATTTTCCGTGGCAGGTAGTTTTGTACTTTTTAACAGCAAAAAAATTGGCAGCGGCTACACTTGGGCTGGAATGCAGTAATGTGGTAGTGAACGCTCTGCATGAATGACAATTCTGAATCATTAGTTAGACTTCACCTCTTACTGCCTTCTCTTGAGATGATCTGATCTCTCCTTGTAGGCGCAGGTGCCCTTACTAAGACCATGCACCTCATACCAGCCCCGCCTCTGCACCAACACCACTTCTATTCTCTGGTGTGACCGCCCAGCTCCACAGATAAGCTCCGCCCCCTGATTACCATATTGAGCTTCCCAATTGTCTTCTGGTTTGTAAAGAGGGTCTTGAAAGCTGTTCCAGGCCTTATAAGACAGTCTACCCACCGAACAAAGACATCCCAAGCACTATACAGTATCTCTTGTATACTCCAAGGGAACTGAGTTGTTCCACTTTCTTCTGCCAGCAGGTCTGGCCCACCCACCTTACTCTGTGAAGGACACTTACTGTCACACTAACCTAAAAATATTGTACTGACTTCAAACACTGGATTCGGGCTCTGGTGACGCTGCCCACAGCCTAATGTTGGATCCGTCCTTAGAGGTGGAGAAATAATCCGGAAGGAAATTTCAGGCCATCTCCTGGTGAACTAGTGAACTGACAGGTTCAAGTGCCACACAAGGGACATGCAGTCTCATTGTCTCCTCTTACTGTGCATTTTCGATCAGACTGATGACCTTTCTACTACTCCCTTGGCACTACTGTAAGTGACTCCCTCCTGTTTTAACAGCTCCTTTTTTTTCCACCATTGGCTCAGGAACGCTATAGGGTCAGGAACGCTATATAGCACCCCAAGAAGTTTCTGGCCCAAAGTGATGTTCATGGGGAAAATGGCATCTTCTTTACACAACTATGAGGTCACAAGTGCAATCAAAAAGTTGTACCTTTGGGCTGAGCATGTAGTTCACGGCTCAATAGTAGACTGCTTCCCTAGCACGTTCTGGATTTACAGTCCTGCAGCAGGTGGGGGTGGGCGAGGGTGGGGTAGGTGGAAGTTGCACCTTCTACATTCCAGCGTTGAGATCACTCCCTGAGTGCTGTTCTCTTCCCACTGCCCTCAGCCTTCCATCTTCTGGTGAACCTGGCCACTGCTACATGGCCTTGTCTCTCCATTTCTTCTCCTATCTCCAGCCATTTTGATATGGCTAAATTTTCCCCCATCTCATTGGTGGTTGACCCCAGTATTCTTCCAGAAGCTGTCTTGGACCAGCGCCACGCTTGGTCTGTCTTATGCCACAGCCCTGGCCCCTAATCAATCTAGATGGGGATCTAGGGCCATGACCTTAATTACAAAGGGCTGGAATCCATCAGGACAGTGAGGGTAACCAGGTTGCTGCAGTAGATCTGTCCAGGAGGAAACCGGTACAGCCTTCTAGTGGGGTGGTGAATCTCCACCCGAGAGACAGAGCTGTGGTTGATGATGCTTTCTAATCTGGGGTGTTTCCTTACCACTGTCTTACAGCTTCTGGCGTGGCCCATCAGTTGTTGGCATACCACAATAGTTATACCCTGTTAAACTACCAAGCCAGACAGCCTACTCAACCCCAGAGGAAGATAATACTGTTCTCTTCTTTCAGGTTGCCCAGTGAGTAAATGAAAGAACTAATATTGTTCACAAGCCATTTTGATCCCCCCTCAATTCTCCTTTTAAATACGCTCTACAGTGCCTACTTCTTAGGAACGCCTTCCGCAGCTAGCATTGTCTCCACTAGCTGGTGTCAATATTCAGAGATGATGGGATACAAATGCCTGGCTTCCAGCTGCAAGCTCTCTTTCATCACCCTTGTTGATATGGGCTTTTACAATCTCACCCACATTTTATCATTTTTATCAATATGAGAAAGTTGGGTTTCAAAGAGGGCTACCTAAAAACTGTCAGCTGTCCCACAGAAAGGACCCTTGTATATCTTTCATTTCAACACCGAGGTAAGTAACTCACCGACTCAGTGTCTGAGGAAAGACTTCCAGTAAGATCCTGCGTTTCCTGAAGCCTGTTCTTTTGCCTTTTTGCCAGCAGGTAACGGAGGTTGTTTGGCCACCGCCTGAATTGATAATCATTAATGAAAGGCATCAAGCTGGAGGGTGCTGTAGGAAGGGCTTCTCGCCAAATGGACTTTAGGGAAGTTTAGTGGTCATGCACGCCTTCTCCCATGGAGTCCTCTCTCCTCCACAGCTCCTCCTGCTTTCCGCTGCCGTGGGGTCTCAGCGCCTCTCCTCTGGGGGCCCTTCCGAACTGCAAAGACACCCCCGAATCACACACCTGAATGTGGTTGTTCTGATGAGCTTGTGCCATCTTTAACGTCTTCGTTTCAGTTTTAGAAAGGTTAACAAAGGAGAGAAATTACAACTAAGTACAGAAATTTAATATTTTTGCATGTTTCCCCACTACTTTGATGTCTTGTTTTTCTTCTTTGAAATATATGAATTATTGAGATTAATTTCATTCACTCTGTGGTTTTCCCTTTCTGGGTTTTTTTTCTTCTTTCCGAACTAAGCTGAACAAAACGAACAAACACACAGGGCTCACAGAAATTAAGTATTCTTCTATTTTTATTGTCTATATATGTCTCATTGTCGTCCAGACTGGTTGACAGTTGAGGTTGTTTTAGACTCCTAGTCTTCTAGGTGAGGCAATGCCTTCATACTCAGGGTGTGTGTGTGTGTGTGTGTGTGTGTGTGTGTGTGTGTGTGTGTGTGTATTAGGTTCAAGCTCCCTGAAAGGTCTGGGCTTATAAGCCAGATCCTCTCTGACTTTAAGTCCTTATGGCCCTGAGGAGTTTTCCTTTTGATCTTGAGTTTGACTATATCTACTGCAACCGTACTGTGAGAGAGTAAACCACCTGCTGGTGGTCTGGCTGAGGCTGCAAGCTTACTAGTGTGTATCACTGAGATCGGTAATTCAGAAGGACGAGGCTGGGTCTTAGAGATTTAGAGCTTTGCTGAGCACTTATATGCAATTATCACAGTTCTTTCAAGTAAGCTTTACTATATGAGAAAAAAAAAGTTTTGTACCATCTACACTTTGAGAATTTAAGTAAGGGAAAGTTAATTGGCAGGAGACGGGGTACTGATTTCACTTTCTTGTGTAATGGATTTTTCCTTGAATTTTTTTTTTTTTTTGGTATTACTGGAGACTGAGCCAAGGAATTTCTCACTGAGATACTTTCCAGCCTTTTAAAATTTTCGTGTGTTTGAGGCAGGGTCTCACTAAGTTGTGCTCCTCCTGCCTCAGCTTCCCAGAGTACTGGGATTGCAGGCAGTTTGCCACCAAGTCTGTTTTTCCCTGAGTCATTTTTGAAGGACTTTGGACCTTGGGATAAATAGTCAACGTCAGAATTAAAGTATTTCTAACCTTAAATTATTCACATCAGAATACACAAGTTTTACAATTTAATTTTTAACTTCAGTTTTAAATGCTTACTCATTTTAATCATTTGATCTTATACTCTACTTGACTTGGTAGAAAAAACAAACTCAAGATCTTCCTGTGTAGAAAAAAAATCCAGCTTTGTCATCTCTGACTAGCATTTAAACACTTAAATATATACTGGAAGATTTTTCTTTACATAGACTGTGATTCCCACCTTTTTAAAAAAATCTTGTTTTCCATTTGAAGGAGGTTGATCTTTAAGTTGCTACATTTTAGTATAAGAATCTTCAGAGAAGATAAAACATACATCTCCCCCTTTAACAGGTGCCCTGAGAATGGTTTCCATAAGATTGTGAACAACTGTCATTATTAATTAGCTACATGAGCACTCAGCAGGAAGGTGGCTCAGATTCTGGGTACCATTTCAGTGGACTCTGCTTGACAATCCTGCTGTGCTCACAGGAGCCTGCCATCTGGATTCTAGAAGGTCAAGACAGGCTCCGGTAGAGGAAGCGTAGTCATGTGCGTGCTCTACTCTAACCTCACATTGTGCAGCAAGGATTCAGCTGATTCAGAGGCTGCCATCAAGCGATTGCACCGAGTCTGAACCAGGAGACGGAAGACTTGACTGACGGGCAGTGATCATTCCCCAGACTCGGCTGGCTTTTCACATACTTTCTAACCTGTGACCCCATATGCTATGTCAGGTTTGCTCTGAGCCTTAAATCCTCACTGTGGGTCCAGCAAATCCTTTTTCTTCTAAGTTCAAGTCAAATTCCTCTTTCTGCCTCACCACATCTATGACAAATAAGGCAACTGTGTTATCAATCTGACATCATCTGGTCACATGCTGGGTACTGCTCACGGTAGAATGACAACTCTGTTATTTTTCCCTCTATCAGCTAAGCAAAATGGTGTGGTTTTGTTAAACTCATAACACAGTCAATGACATGCTGCATTGCCATTCGGAAAACACTCATTGCTTCTACTTTAAAGTTGGCTGCCTTTTAGTCTACTTCTCCATTTTGGCACTGTGCATTTCAGCAACTAGAGTACCTGGAATGTCTAGCTAACACTGTAAAATCATGTACTACCAAGGATAATGCCTAGGGAAAAGAAACAAACAAACAAACGATTGTGATAAATAAAATCTTTAGGAGAACACACGGAAGTAAACTGGGAGCGCTTATGAGTTGAGGTGTTAAGTACTGCCAGATAGGATCACACACAAAATTAAGTTGCTATTTATTACGTAGAAAAGAGCCAGGCATGATGGTACACTCAGCACTGGGGAGACAGAGGCAGGAGGATCCCTGCAAATTCAAGCCAGCTTGGGTTATACAGTGAGTTCAAGGCCAGTCTGAACTATACAGCAAGACTCTGTCTCAAAAAAGAGTACATATGTAATTTTCTGATAAATATGTATATGTCAGAAAATATATACATATACCCGAAAGGGTCTCATAACTACCAAGAATGGCAGCATTGCAGTCTCTAACCAGCATAAGTTACATAATTATACCATGTCAAATTTATATACAGATGCTTTCGCTTACTACTTGGGGCTTGAAACTGTTATTGGTTTTATTAAGCTTTACTTACTTGGATACCATTGAAAGGATCAGGGATATATCACAGAACAAAACAAAGCTGTTACTGATACTTTGCATTAAACAGAAAATCAACTGATGAAAGTTATTGTTATCATTGTTGCTTTTACATAATTGTTACCACCTCTGAAACGTTGGCAATAGTGCTCATGATAGAAATAAAGCAACAAAACATCAAATTATTTCCAAAGAATCAAATATAATTAAATTCAAAAGTTTGAGGGGGCAATCTCTCTCCAGAGAATAAATTATGCTTTTCAACAAAATGCAAAAGGGAGGCATTTCCTGTAAACTGGGAATAGAAAAATATTTTCTTCATTTTATAAAGAGCACCTCTAAATTGTAGCACAAATCTTCCACTCAAAGAGGAGCCTTCCTGTTCAAATCATGTACACACGAGAGGCTCTAGATCCATTCACCATTATATTGGAAGGTTTAACTGGCACGATCATATAAGAAAGAAATGTAAAATGATTGGAAAAGAAGCAGCAAAACTGTAATAGATGATATGATTGCTTACAAAGAAAAGCACAACAGTCTATACATAACTATAAGTAAGTAAATTTAGCAGGTTTGACAGATGTAAAAGTGAAATTCATAGACCAACTGCTTTTTAATTACCATCGCCAAACAAAAAAGGATGTTATAAAAAGAGATACAACTCACAGTAGTAACATAAGAATATAAAGGCAAGAAAAGGATGCACGATGTAGGAATAAATCTCACAAAAATCTGGAAAATATTATGTAGAAAACTGAAAAACTTTATCATAAGATACTAAAGTAGAGCTAAATAAAGCGATATAACATTTTCATGAACGGGAACATTCAAAGGTGTAAAACTCGTAAGTGTTCCCAGGCTAATCTATAGATCTAAGGCAAATCTACCATTCTGTAGAAGTTGACCAACCAGCTAAATGTGATCTTCAAATAAATCCTGTGTCTCCTCCTTTGTAATCATTCTCCTACTCTGCCTCAAATTCCCTTCACAGGGATGTTCTTTGATGGGGCTCATTTAAGAGTAAACATGTGCTGGGCATTCATTTCTATGAGCACTTTCTATGTAATATTTCTACTTCTTGCTACATTTACAGTAGGTATTATTAATATATCCATTTTACAGAGCAGTTAAGTAATATGGTAGTAAGCTATGGGGACAGGAAATCAACCGTTCAGGAAGTCTGGCTACTGTGCCCATCCCTCTGTCCCCAGACTGTGACATCTGTTAGTCACACAGTGACACCAACTTCCAACTACAATTTCCCTTAACTTTTCCCTCCTATTTTCCTTCTCTTTATATTTTTGCACTACCTTGAGTTTGAGCTGTGCCAATTTTCTTTTAATCTCTTTAGATAGCCAGGCTGCTTTCCTTCTTTTCTTCCTTTGTAATACTATACGTATTTGTCATTTCTAGGAAAACTTTTTTTTACATCTGATTCTTTTTTTAATGTACATCAGCAAGTATTTTGATGTTATTTATTTATTGAAGTATCTATGCTAATATCTGTATTTACAGGAGTAATTTTCCTCTTAACTTCAGTGCTCTGTCTTTGATGTTGAGTTGTACTTGTCTAGTGATTTTTGTTGATGGTGGTGAATGGTCAAAAAGAAGCGTGTGTCCACAGTTTAATGTGAATTCCTACTTAAATGTGGGTTAAGGTGTCTCCTGATTTCCAGGGCCTGTCTTGAGAGAGAGTGGACTTTGAATGTACTGCTGGTCTGGATGTGTGAGATGTTAGCATATTTAACCTGGAGGATCATGGTTCCTATTTGGAACATTTTTATTACCTTCCAGTGACTATGTCAAACAAAGTGTAGCCACTGCATTTTTTCAAACCTTAACTTGAAGAAAAATGTGAAGAGTAATTTCTCTCATCCTCTTTTTTCTTCTTTCTTTTTTGTCCTCTGCTTCTTTTTTCAAGATGAGAAGTTTGCCTCAGGCTTCACTTGGCTTCTTTCAAGTCCCAATACATATATACGAAAGCTTTTGATTTGACCTGATTCCCTTTGATTCTGCCCATTATCATTCAGATTCTCATTTTTCTTTTGGTGCTAAATCAAGATGAGAAACTAGATGGTTGACTCTTGGTGTTGCCACAAAAGAGGATTTGGACCTAACACTGTATACTGGCCTCTGTACTACAAGGTTAAGCTTTAATAAATTGTGCTCAATTGCCAGATCCGTGCTTACAAGTGAAAGGTGTCCACTTGAAATGGCTTTGGAAGAAAAAGAAAAGGAAAAAAGAAAGCTGGAGACTGGGTAGGTCACAGAAGGTACCAGCAAGCACAGTTCTGGAGACCATAGAGACTGGAGTTAAATCTCTCCTTTCAAAACAAATCAAAATTCTTCAAATTCTCATTTCAGCTGTCTTCTTGTTCTTTCCGCCCCTTCTCTTACTCTCCTTCAGGATTCCTTGGATGTATATGCTAGTTAGTTGTGGAGTAATATTCTTCAAAAAGAACAAGAAAAAGTGGTTAAATTCAAGCAGCAAGTCTGAAAATCCCAGGAAAGGATATTATTGACTGAGCTCAAAATACTTTTTCCCATTTGAACTAATCACTGTGGTCTTGGGATTGCAGTGTCAGTACTCTGATTGGCTGATCTTAACACCCCACTGTTTTTCAAACTATAAGTACTGTCTTGTAAAGCAAATCTAGTGCCTCAAAATGAGTTTAGCTTAAAAAAAAAACCCCAATATGGACTAAGATAAAATAGAGTGGAATCGGTCAGAGCCCATCCTAGTTGGTAAGTGTAAGGATTGTTTTGTGACACTATTGATTCTGAGAAACATATTATATAAAGTAGGCATATAAATTAGTATTGCAGCAAACTGTAAAATGCTTATTTCTTACTGTAGGTAATACTCCAAAAGGTTAAAATTCTCTGCAATGTGACTCTTTTGTATTATTCTACTTCTACTAACCATAACCTCTGGTTTGTAGATTTAATGCTTTTGTTTGGCCTTTCAAAAAGGAAAAACTAGAAGATGATTACCCAGTCACGTGATCATTTCCATGCCCCTACGGGGTTAATGAGAAGACAACTCATTTCTCTTTTGGACTCTCAAGTCACAGGTTTTGTGTGGGTGCTTCTATCCGTACTCTGGTCTAACCTGTTCCATCATCCAGTCTAGGAACTGACTTCGGATTCCCACTGTGAGATGGCAGGAGCTGCCAAGGAAGCTTAGGGCACTCTATTGTTAGGGTTAGTGAAGACAGATTTTAGACTGATATCTGCCACATATACAGTGAGGAAATCATCACTAGGGTCTCGACATAAGAAATGGGTTAGTCCACCGAAATGTTCTTCTCTGGGAGATGCAATGACATCCCAAAGGCAAGATTCCATTATCATTAGAGTTGCTAACAGACGAGAAGAAATCCATCTAAGCCAGTAGTTTGGATGCAGTTGCATTTAGAAGTGAAGCTGAGGTATTTTCCATAATATTCGAAGTTACAGCCCTGTTCGGTTCTTCAGCTATTGACTCTGCAGAGACTGGTGCTGGCTGACGTGGCCGACTGGCAGGAGCCTGGTCAGAGACTCTTCCTCATATAATCCAGGCTGACCATCTGGAGTGAATGGTTTCTGGAGAAACTGAGCCCACAGAGTGACTCTTAAACCAAATGGTACATACACACCTTCTTACATTAAGGTATAAAATATAGTCTTATCGTGCCAAATGCAAATCATGAAAGACCCCTGAAAAAATCACTGTAATTTGACTACAAATACAATAGAATCCATGAGCAAAACTGCAGGATGGCACTCAAAATGGTCTTGCACAAAACTGCAGTTGTATGACAGTCAGGTGTTAAACTAAGCTTTAAGGAAATCAGATGCATAATATTGCTAAAAGTAGGCAAGGTAAACAGGAGACTGTCGATGTAGTTAATGAAAGAAATGGAGGGACTTTACCGAAATACCGTTGTGCAGTATCTGTCAACAGTTTTCTCTAAAATTGAGGCTGGTGCTTCGGTCTTTGGAATCCACTTGGTGGTGTTTGCCACTCAGGAGGCCGAGGCAGGAGGACCACAAGTTCCAGGGCAGCCTGGCCAGTACAGCGAATCTCTGATTCAAAATACAAATAAAAAGGGCTGGGATGTAGTTCAGTGGCAGAACTCCCCTGGGTTCAGTCTCCAGTACGGAGTGTGTGTGTGTGCGTGTACGTGTGCGCGTGTGTGTGTGGTGGGCGTGTGGTGGGTGCTTTTCGTTTCGCTCTTTTTTTCCAAAATCAGGTCACCAGCTGGCATCCATCATCTGGGGCCTCCCTTGCCCTTGGCCTTGTGGTGGATCTCGGTCTTCTCTGGAGGCAGCACGGCCTGGATGTTGGACAGTACGCCGCCCTGCGCGATCGTCACCTTGCCCAGCAGCTTGTTGAGCTCCTCGTCATTGCGGAGGGCCAGCTGCGGGTGGCGCGGGATGATGTGCGTCTTCTTGTCGCGCGCCGCGTTGCCCAGCTGCTGGGCGCAGGACGAGGAACAGTTCGCTTCCGCGCGAGCCTGGTTACACAGCGCCCTCTAATGCACACAAGAAAATGGAAATGAGAGGCGAAATTGGGACTATATGTATGTGTATACGGACAAAGTGTGGTAGGAAAATATCGTGCGTTTAAATTTTTAAAAATTACAGTGAAAAGATACATTGCCATGAATTCCCATTCAAAACCTCTCCCTCACTTGGAACACACTTACCACATTGTTCTTGCCACTTTCTGAGGCAGTTCTGGAAGTTCCTCTTTCATGAGTGTCTTTAGTTGAGCTATCCTGGCTGCCTGGATGTCCCGATACAAAACATTTACCTTTCTTAGTGGTTTTGACTTTGAGGAAGAGGAAGAATTTGAATGGTGCCAGATCCAGTGAGCAAGGTGGAGGAGAACACGGCACAGCGATTTCACACTCAGCCTTTCCATTGGACGGCACCGGGCGGCAGCATTTCCTGTATTTCTTATCACACCTCCTAAAAAGACTCATGAAAGAGGACTTGCAGAACTGCTTCTGAAAGTGACAAGGACAGTAGGATATGTGTGTTTGAAGCCATGGGGATTAATAGCCATGTGCCTTTACTGTCATAATTTTCATTTTTTAAATTTAAAAATTTGTATTAATGTATGTCTGCACAGCATGATTACATTCATCGTGGGAAGTTGCTACGTATACATACCACATCTTAATTCTTGGTATTTCCTCTTCCTCTCTCCTCCCTGCCCCTCCTTCCATCTCTTGGTCCCTTTCCCCTACATTAAAAAAAGTAAACTTTCACTGTCTTCTTCAATCACCTCTTGCATATGTACATGTATGTATATACTATCTGTATCTGTGTATATGAGCTGAAGCTCTCTGTGGCTTTCTTGCTAGTAGCCTGGCTTCCTGCAGTAGGCCCGTCCCAGGACAGTAGAACTGGCAACATTTTTTATGTACTTCTTCCGTTGTGTTCCACCCAGCGAGACTTAGGTGTTATTAGGACTTCATCTCAAATACCAGTATCTTCAGGACTCCCACTGTCACATACCTAAGCTATCGCCAAGGACATCAGTGAGTGTCTTGTGCCAGGACTAGGACATCATATACCAGAGACACTTCTAGAGCTAGCAGGGAGGAAATTTTACATTTTCACTCAGCTTTGACACATTTCCTTATGAATAAAAAGGTCTTGGAAGTTTTTCGTTTCAAGGGTGTGTAGCAGTGCAGGCCTGAGCTCCTATGCACCACTTATGAAGGGCACTCTCTACTCCTTGATGTTCGATCACCAGCTTTAAATGTCATTTCATGTGATGTCTGAATCCTTTCTTTGGGGTTTAAATGACATCTTCACAATGTGATCACCTTTTAAGGTATCTTGGTTTGATCTGTTTCCAAATTTGTTGGTCCAGCTCTAGGGAGATCTAGTTACCTGTGCCCCTGCTCCTACCCTGAGGCTTGACTAGCCACACTGTGTCAAGGGAGAGCAGGGTCGTCATCAGGTACGTGCACTGTATCCAGATGCTGTGCTCTTGAGGGGATTCAACAGCAAAGACAAAGGCGCTTTTCAGAGTCATCAGCACTTTCTACTAACAGTTATCACTTAATGTATTCATATTTCTGATGGATATGCCTCTGTGAATTGTTCAGGGTCCTATAGATCGATTATGTAAAATCTTAGTAAAATCTCCCCCTTTGTCTTAGTTACTTTTCTCACTGCTGGGACAAAATACCTGACCCACAAATTAAAGGAGGAGAGGTTTATTTAAGCTTACAGTTTGTAGAGTTTTTACAGTTTCAATCTATGATTGGCTGTCTCCAAGGCAGAATAGAATCACAACTTCAAGGCCAGGCTGGGGAACATAGCAATGCCTGTCTCAATAAAGGGTGTTACCCTTTACTGGAGTGGCTCAGGCTCAGTAGAGTGGCCTTGGGTTAAGTCTCAAGTACTGAAAAGAAGAAGAAGAAAGAAGAAAGAAGAAAGAAGAAAAAGAAGAAGAAGAAGAAGAAGAAGAGGAAGAGGAAGAGGAAGAGGAAGAGGAAGAGGGGAAGGTGGGGTGAGGGGAGAGGAGGAGGAAGAAGAAGAAGAAGAGGAGGAGGAGGAGAAAGAAAAGAATTCACTGGGCACCACCTTAATCCAGAGGTTTGATCAGGTAGTTGTATGGTTAACTCAGTTTGGCTTTGATTCTTGCAATAAAAATGAGTTTTAATAAGTTTTTGTTTCTTAACTAATTTCTTAATTGAGAGGAAGTTTTGTCTTCAAAAGCTACAAGTATAAATATCTTGTAACTGGCCAATTAATTTCCAGCCCCAATTTTCTGGAGAACTTTGTTAAATGCAGCCAATAGTAACAAAGGCACACTACTCACAGCCAATATTCCAACCATTTCTCCCAAATCAAGATGCTTATGCAGTTTATTATGTGCCCTGCAAGTTGGTTTGGGCCAAAGTTTTACTAAATATTTCACTAATGTGTATCAATATTATCCTTCAAATTCCTAAAAATATTTTTCCTTTGCTTCCTGATCAATCCTGTGTGTGTGTGTGTGTGTATGTGTGTTTTTGTGTGCGCATATGTACATGTTTCTCTTATGGTAGCACTTGACTCCTGGTATAGCTTTTGTATCAGTCAGGTCAGGCTAGGTTATACTGCAGTAACGAGTAACTCCCAGATTTCTGTGGTTTGCAGTCTGCTTCATGCTACCTATCCAGTGGTCAGCTGGTGCCTGTTCTACCTCATTTTCAAGCTGGGCCCTCGATAACAGAGCAGTTTTCATCTAGAACACAGTAAGTTTCATGACAGAGGGACAGAGAAAACATGGAAGAGTTTCTGACTGAAAGTGTCTTGTGTCATGTTGGCTCAAACTGCATTGTTCAAGGTAACCCACATGAATAATCTTGCTATCAGTGAAGTCAAGATGTAAAATCTTTCCCTGGGGACAGGAAGAAAATATTTGTATTTAAATCACTGGGGGGCTGGAGAAGTATGAAGAGTGTGGATCCTCGATGTCATCGCTAACGACTGTTCCCCTCTGACAGTCTAAACCACTATCTTTAGTTAATAAATTCAGCCACTTTGAACAGGTACTTAATTCACGTATTAAGGTTTTTCTTTTTCAGTGACTCTGGCTTCTATTCACTTTTTACACAAAACTGTCAGGTTTGTTATTTGCTTTTGTTTCTGTTAGCACATTCATTTCTATTCTTTTTTCTTATGCTCTCTTACCTGAAAATTTGGGGAAGGCTGTCAATTATGCTCCCTGGATTTTTACTCCTGGTGCACTATTTCCACACATGCTTTTAATTACAGATGGTGAGAACACAGTACAAGGGAATTTATTTGAGAAAATTGTAAGAAGCCAGGGATTTGACTTCAGTGTTTGGCTTCCGTGAGGCTTCGGTGAGGCTGGCCAGGCTGTGTAACCACAAGTTTACCTTGTAATTCTTTTTGTTGTTATTTTGATAATGAGCCAAAGCTATCCTTTTAGTGGACCTCAAGCTTCCTCTTCACCTTTCTCTTATTTTTTGTGCATCCTCCAGTAACCGGCCAATATTAAGGACAAGGTTAATTTCATCAAGAAGAGAGAGAGTGCGGCCAGGTCAGAATTGAGGGCCAACTCATTTTATCAGCTGTTGTGCTGGGAGTGGGGTTAGAGGCTGTGACTCACAGATATTAGATCTGCATGGGGGCTCCAGGCAGAAAACAACACTGCCTGGAAAAGAAAGTAGGTATGGTAAAACCCTGACACATCAAATAGAGCAAGTATAACTCCAGAAATCTCATGGTCTGTGATCCAGGATTTGCATCCTTTCTCTTCTCTGTCATTTTATTCCTTTCCTCTCTCTCCATATTTCTAGCTCTTCTTCCATCTCTATGGTCCAAACTGCTCTCAGTTTTATTGCTTGTTCCATTAATCTTCTCTAAGAGGGGGCAATTCTTTGGCAGTTGGGATTCTCAGCCTCACATTTTCCCTATAAGAGAAGAAAAAATGTGGGTGTTCAGGCTCCATATCAGAAGTCCCATGAAGGACTCTTATTGGCTCAGCTCTGGACACTCCCCCAAGTCTTGGGCCAATCACTGCAGTTGATAGAGGTAGAGGTCTCCTGTTGGCTGAGCCTGTCTGATATGCACCTTTGGGAACTTGAAAGGTTCTGACTAGCTGTTACCATAAACCCAGAGTTTTGCAAAGCATTGAGCTTGACTTACTTGGGAAATTAATTTAGATATCTATGGACAGTTTTGAAAAAAAGATATGATAGACTACAAGAAGGCTTTATCAATAGGATTTAAAATCTCAGGGTAGATATCATGCAATACAGATAATTGTTCTATGAATGTTTTGTTTGATTTTTGTGTGTTTATGAGCATGTCTTGAGTTGAAGTGTAATGCTATTTTTCTTACTATTTTCAGAAAAGTTTTTAAAACCTATCTCTGCCTCACATATTTATGAATTTGTTAATAGTCCCTCATTTAACACAATTATAACTTATTCTCTACATTTGGAAGATTGCCTTTCTTTTATTTAGTCTTTCAAAAATGATTACTCACTTTAACCTCTTAAATTCTCTTATATAGCATTGATTTAATGGATGAATATACAAGTTTTTCCATTTATTTAAATTTGAACTTTATTTTTCTTTCATTCCTTACCAAACTTACTTGTCCATGTACCTATTTCTATATCCTTTATTCTACTACCTACCTTAATTTATTTTCTGGTCAAAGTATGGAGAAATATTATTAATAATATTCTTTCACTGTCAATAGCTCCCACTTGTTCTCTGGTAAATTGGGCATTAGCTTGACTTGGTTGCAAGTCAGCACAGCCTAAATCACAAAAATGCTTCAGAAGAGTTTTTGCTTGTCTGATTTTTGGTTTCATTTAATTATGTGTGAACAAGCATGTTTTTCTTCTTTGCTCCAATTTGTATGAAATTCTGGGTGGATGTAAAAGAATGTCTTAAAGCAGCAATATTTATCAAATTTGAAGGTATAGGTTTTTATCACATTTACTGTTTCTGTTTCATTGCTGATCATGTTTTGGAGCTGTCCTTAGCTAGCAGCTGTACTGACACAGCCACATATTCATCTCTTGACCAAATATCTCTGGCATCAACTTCAAACAGGAGGTGTCAGACATTTGGAAGGAAATCTCTAGTGTAATAGCACAGGCATTCTTAACACCTAGGAATGAAATGAAGGAAGTGCTAAAAATCA